>JBBBDQ010001458.1:0-600000 GCA_037127315.1 Ascarosepion bandense
ATCAGGAGGTATCAGCAATTGACTGCTTAATACTTATCAATTTTTCTTTTTCCTATTCACTTTTCATTGGGGCAAATTGTTTTTTTTTTCATAGTGTATATGTGTTTGAGTATTGACTTTTTCACCATTTTCTTTCACTTTACACTCACTCCTGATTTTATTTTTTACCTTTTCTCTCTTTTTCCTTTTTTCTTTCAATTGTAGCGATATATGTTACATTAAATATAACACGCTAAAAGTCTGTCTTCTTCCACCAAGTACTCATAGCTCAGTGGTAGAATTGCCAACCAATGTCAATTCAATTAGGTTTTAGTCCTGGTGGAAGCAATTGAATGTCTAACCATACTGATGAGCTGTGATACAGCGAAACAGATCTGCCTGCGAATAACTATAATATATATATATATATATATATAACCTAGAGAGTCAACAAACCTACCAAGGTTTCACTAAATTGGATCTTCAGGGAAAGTTTGTGTTAGGTTACTCGTCTTGGGTTTTTTTCTTTGGGTTGTGTACTTTGACTGATGTTCAAGTGCTTAGCTCGTTCTTTTTTTATCACCATTTTTTCCTCTGCGTATGTGCTCGGAGGGTTTTTTGAAACGAGTATAACAAGTTTACATTTATATATATATATATATATATATATATATATATATGTTTCATAATGTTCTCTTAATAAATTATAATTTCAAATGAATATTTTTTATTTTATCATAAACTATACAATTATTCATTGAATGTCTGACAGTCATGTTTTGTACAAATTAAAATGTCTTGTCGCCAAAGAATAAATAATTTGAGGCATAAAACTTTTCAGTTTAGGATCTAAAACATTTGTAGCTTTTAATTTGTATATTTTGTTGAGGAGTTTGTGTGAATGGATGATGAAATGCAAATTTTGAGAGATGGTAAAGGGACATGCATTACTGAGAGCTACAAAGGATGGGAGGTTGTGGAGAACAATGTCCTAAAGTGACATTGCACATAGTCATATTCTACCAGTAATTTTCTATTACATGTTTAAATATGTATTTTATATTTCCTTATATATGTACCATATTGTCAACCCATTCTCTTTCACTTTTGTTTTTTCCAGTTCCCTGTTAGTTTGGATAACAATTTTATCTAGTTCCTATTGGTACCACAGCCCCAAGATGAAAGAATTGGTGCAGTTCCGTGATGCCATCATTGATTCCTGTGTCCTCTATGCAAATGATCTAGAATCCTGTATGTATAATTTACAACAGCAGCTGTTCAATAAAAAGAAAGCAAGATCACGTCTGTCTTTCAATAAACTGTCACGTTCTTATCGCAATAGGTCCATCCAATGCTCATATTTCTACAAAGGACACAACTCTTCACATTCGCTTCCATTCATTTATTCTAAATCATCCTACCAGTCTATGATTGACACTTCCAAAAAATATCTTACCGAGGAAAAAGCCTTTCTAATTGCTGGTAATTATGAAAAATTATCCAAACAGCAGTTGGCCAGCAATGAGTTGATCCAGTCATTGTCTGGCCGTATCGAAGACTATGAGACAGAATTACGTGCCATGAAGACATATATGGAGATTCTTCACAAGTCATTGGATTATGCTATTGGCAATATGACTCAGCAGAGTGGGAACCTGGACAAATTAGCTATAAAAGACTCTTCAATTGAAGCTCAGATGAGATTCATTCAGGATGCCGTCAAGATGAGCCAACTGCACTTGCGACATAGTATTCACATGCAAAAGAACTCATCAGAATGGTTAAAAGCCTCACTGAATAATCTGACACATTCTGAGCAGAAGATTATTGATTTATACCAACATTTGTTCCAATTGCAAATCAAAGAAGAACAGTCAAGAACAGAGCCTTTCAATTTTGGTAAGTTTGTATTTTGGACCAGTATTTACATTATACCATTTTAAATAATTATTTTTTTAATTGTTTCACAAAAATCAACAATCTGGTAAAAAAGAGTAACTTGTAATCAATCTTCTGTAAGACTTGTTGTTAGATGCAATCACTTAAGAAAGGTTCTAGCTTTTAACTTTTTGAGATGATTTGTTTGAACATTATTTTTGATCGATACTCGTATTTAAGTAGATGTTCTGTTTTTAGTCAAACAGTATATATATTTATTTCTATCAGCCTGATTATTTACAATAAATTTTTGTTACAAAAATGTGTGTCATTCAGTAGGTTTCAAACCTGTGACCCCAACCCACATAGTAGAAGCCAAGTGATCTAGCGCATATTAGACCTCTCGACCACGAATGACAATCAGTCTAAATGAAGTCAAATTAAGCCTATAACACAATTTTCAAATTCATCGTAATAACCATATCTGCTCTGAAATGTATCATAATGTCAACAAATGTAAACATGTTGCGGAAATTAAGGGTAGATTAACGAAACTGGCTATAAACAACCGACAATTTGAAATGATTTGTTTGAACATTATTTTTTATCGATACTCGTATTTAAGTAGATATTCTGTTTTTAATCAAACAGTATTATATATTTATTTCTACTGGCCTGATTATTTACGATAAATTTTTGTTATAACTTTTTTTAACTATTTTTGTTTTAACTTTTTATAAACATTAGACCTACAAACTGAACTTCTGGAAATTCCCTGCATGTTCACAGTTCAGATTATCTATTATGTTATGATTCTGCTCTCTCTGATGTTTGACATGTATCTTCTCATTCTCTCTATTATCTCTCCCTACTAGCTTCAGTCCTGGGTATGACGATAAACTGCATCTGGCAGTAAGGCCTCTGATTGGGAGGTTGTGAGGAGAATGCAACCACCTCTTAATTGCTCTTGTTCCCAGGTTCACCCTAACCCAGAGTGGTATCACCTGTTAGGGTCCCAGATATGGGCAAATAATTAACCCCCACATAGGGGTCAAAACACTATGAAAGTATAAAAATAGACTTTTATAAAAAAAAAAAATACATTTTTAAATTAAAAATATTACCAACAATATATTTTTGAAGGAAAAAAAATTACCAGCAATACGTTTTTGAATACAAAGCTAGAATACATCTTCAGTTTTCTAAAAAGAATTTCATCAAAATCTAACTAAATCAACCTTCTCTCTATAACCAAACATTAAAAAAATGCCTTAAAACACCACTTTTTTTTGGGCATTAAATAACCCACAGAGGTGTTGATATGTCGTTAAACAAAACTCAAACCTACTATTTTCCATTTATATATTTTTTATCTTTCATACAAACTGGATTAGTTTCATATACAAAATTTTCACAATTTTTGTTTTTATTGCTTCCTCTCTAGGAAGGGTAAAGTGTTGTTAGACTTGGATTCAAAGGTAAAGTCTATTGTGTGATCAACATTAATTAGTTTGTTGACAAGATCCGGTAAAATTATTTTTTGAGAATATATTAATAGAGAATCATCTATGTATTATGGACCAGGTTAAGGTCCGAAAAGAACAACACAACCACCAGGGTAGAAATAACAAATATATATTATCAAGAAATAATACAAAATGTGGAAGGTGTTAGTATGACTGTCAGTCTGGTTTGGAGAGAACTACTACCAACTCGATTCTCTCTCTCTCGAGAGAGAGAGAGAGAGAGAGGTATAGTATATATAGTGTTAGGAAGAGTTCATTCTGGAGTTACAGGTAAGGACCCATGACACTGTGTATCAAAATATAGGAAGAATTTTGTCGTAAAATATTTTTGAAAGGACCACTTTCTAGAAATTCCAAGTTAAATGCCATTGAGGGAGACCCTATTTTTGTCTATAAAAATTAGCAAAGATGAAAAATTATTGATTGGTGATTAAATGGCACATTTTTATGTGCAAGAATTGATATTTTTATTTTTGTTTTTAGTTAAGTGTGTTTATAGTATAGTCAATTTAGACACTTGACATGAACATTTTTGTATGAAGATTTTATATCTAAACCAGTCATGTATTTGTTTTTGCTGAGGAGCTAATTGTACCAAGAATATTCTGGAATATTCTGGAATAGCCTAATTTTATGTCATCTCTGACCCTTAATATCTTTGCTTCATTATCTTTTGATACTCAGAGCCAAAAGATAAAGAAAAGAAAGAACAAGATAATATATGGTGACAAGTAAATTATGTACATTTTTGAATTAAAAATATTACCAACAATACATTTTTGAAGGAAAAAAAACTTGTCCTAATACATTTTTGAAGGAAAAAAACTTGTCCTAATACATTTTTGAAGGAAAAAAAACTTGTCCTAATACATTTTTGAAGGAAAAAAAACTTGTCCTAATACATTTTTGAAGGGAAAAAAACTTGTCCTAATACATTTTTGAAGGGAAAAAACTTGTCCTAATACATTTTTGAAGGAAAAAAAATTTGTCCTAATACATTTTTGAAGGAAAAAAAACTTGTCCTAATACATTTTTGAAGGAAAAAAAACTTGTCCTAATACATTTTTGAAGGAAAAAAAACTTGCCATAATACATTTTTGAAGGAAAAAAAACTTGCCATAATACATTTTTGAAGGAAAAAAAACTTGCCATAATACATTTTTGAAGGAAAAAAAACTTGCCATAATACATTTTTGAAGGAAAAAAAACTTGCCATAATACATTTTTGAAGGAAAAAAGTTATTGCCATAATACATTTTTGAAGGAAAAAATTATTACCAGCAATACGTTTTTGAATACAAAATTAGAAGACATCTTCAATTTTCTAAAAAAATTTCATCAAGATCTTACTAAATCAACCTTCTCTCTATAACCAAACATTAAAAAAATACCTTAAAACTCCACCTTTTTGGCATTAAATAACCCACAGAGGTGTTGATATGTCATTAAACAAAACTCTACTATTTTCCATTTATATTTTTTTTTATCTTATATACAAACATGGATTAGTTTCATATACAAAATTTTCACAATTTTTGTTTTTATTGCTTCCTCTCTAGGAAGGATAAAGTGTTGTTAGTAAATTATGAAAAGGAGAAATAATGATGACATCCTCCACATGTGCAGAAAAACAGAAGAAAAATCAACCTAACACCAATAAAAAAGCACACAAATTATTTTTTTTTAACTTAATATAAAAATAACAACAAAATGACATACACTTGCTGATATCTCTTGACAAGTGGACTGAACTATTACACAAATGTTTGTCTATGAAACTACATTATACTGAATAAATGTCAATAATACTAGCATACTGAAAGTGTTTTTTGATTTTTAATCCTAAAACCTGGTTTATCCTCTATGTAACGAAAGATGGTAAAGGAATTTTTGATGAGCATGAAACTAATCTTTGTGTTTCATGGAAAGTTAAATTTATTTTATTTTATTTTATTTTATTTTTCTTCCAGATGAATTCAAACTGCTGTTTTATTTGTTGGCTTTAGGAGAATTGCTGTTGTTTTTTGTTTTGATATGTATGTTCTGTCGAAGGCCAAATGTTGCTGACATCAATGACAATATTAAAACAGCATTTACATTGTCTCCTCGAAATGGCTATGAATGCAAACCAAATCAGGTCAGTATTTTTTATTCTTAGTTTTACTTTGTATATTCTGTGTGTGTTAAGTGGCATTTGAATATAAAAAATGAGAAAGTTGAAAAAGAAAACCTACATAAATTACTTCCATATCTCTGTATTCTTTTTAGATATTTTTTTAAAAATAAGGCAATTAGAAACTAAATGTTTATGTAAACCCATTCTTTCTTCTGTCCCAATTAATGTAGGTCAGTAGACAGCATCTGTAATAATTGGCTGTAAGTTTTTAATCCAGCATACTTTTTTCTTTAACCATTTTCAATATCCAATACAAAGTAGTTTCATGATCAAATGACACATTTTTTACTTTGTCTCTATTTCTTGAATAATCCATGGAAAGCCAATCATTGTTTAGCACAACTTGTGTATTTTTATGAAGACAAGTTGCTAGCTTGATGCCCAAGAAGGACTACCTTACAAAGCTGAAGAGCTATGTCATGCTGTTTATTCATAGTTTTTTGAAGAAGTGGATTCCTATTTTTTCAAGAGCATTAGTATGGGCTAAATGCCAACTGCTTCAGCTGGAATTTGAACTTGATTTGATGATTCCATTCTCGCTTTCATTGTTAGTCTATATACATTTTCACTGATGAGAGGCCAAATATATTTGTAATTAACTTCATTAATTTACAGAAATTAGCTTTTTTTTAAATTTCATTATTATGACATTGTTGCATTCTGATAATGTAATAAACAGTAATATTTGAAATGATTTGTTTGAACATTATTTTTGATTGATACTCGTATTTAAGTAGATATTCTGTTTATAATCAAACAGTATTATATATTTATTTCTACCGGCCTGATTATTTACGATAATCATCATGTTACGGAAATTAACGAAACTTGGTTATAAACAACAGACAATTTGAAATGATTTCTTTGAACATTATTTTTTATCGATATTCGTATTTAAGTAGATATTCTGTTTATAATCAAACAGTATTATATATCTATTTCTACCGGCCTGATTATTTATAATAAACTTTTGTTACAAAAATGTGTGTCATTCAGTAGGTTTCAAACCTGTGACCCCAACCCACATAGTAGAAGCCAAGTGATCTAGCGCATATTAGACCTCTCGACCACGAATGACAATCAGTCTAAATGAAGTCAAATTAAGCCTATAACACAATTTTCAAATTCATCGTAATAACCATATCTGCTCTGAAATGTATCATAATGTCAACAAATGTAAACATGTTGCGGAAATTAAGGGTAGATTAACGAAACTGGCTTTAAACAACTGACAATTTGAAATGATTTGTTTGAACATTATTTTTGATCGATACTCGTATTTAAGTAGATATTCTGTTTTTAATCAAACAATATTATATATTTATTTCTACTTGGCCTGATTATTTACGATAAATTTTTGTTACGAAAATGTGTGTCATTTGGCAGGATTTGAACCTGCGACTCCTATCCACATAGGGGAAACTACCATGTGATCTGGCACGTCTTAGACCTCTCAACCACGAATGACACACATTTTTGTAATCAGTTAACACACGGACCAGTTTGAGCTTTGCTAGTTGACTTGATCAGTTGCAAATAGCAGCCGAGTTGTCAACTCCATGTGCCAACCTCCAACGAAACACCTACTCTACCACACATGTCACCAAAGAGAGAAGAATGAAAAACAATTCAAACTTTTTTATATATCCATGTCGACATTTTCTTTGTCAGCAAAGCTGAGAAGATTCTCAATTTTGGGTCCGACCTATTCTTCATCAAAGTTATATATAACCTGTAACCTCTCTGAAGATGGCTCATATGAGCCAAAAGCTTAGAACCAGCATAAGAAAAAATTATCCAAATGTTGGAGAATTTTTGTCTTTATTTTCACCTGAAATTAAAGCCAAATTACCATGTTTAGAACAGCTCATGATTAAACATAATAAACATTCATTGTCTCTTATATTTAACAGTATATGTTTAGAAAATGGAAAAATGGTAGGCTTTGAAAACACAGTAGCTACTCTAGCATATATGCATTGTTCATTCAGTAATGAATTAGAACACTCTCAGCTACTGGTGTGTGTACATTGTACATAACACGCTAAAAGTTTGCCTTCTCCTACCGAGTGCCTATAGCTCAGAGGTAGAATTGCCGACTGACGTCAATTTGGCCAGGTTTCAATCCTGGCTAAAAGCAATCAAATGTTTAACTGTACTGATGAGTTGTGATACAGCGAAACAGATCTGTCTGTGGATGACTATATATATATATATATATATATATATATATATATATATATACTCAGAAGGAGTATGTAACATTTGAACCTATGTCCTGCTTTATAGGAGAAACCCTTGTTTGATCTGGTATGTCTCTTGGCTACAGCGAGTTTCACAGCTCAGAAAAGGTTTCAGTTATCCTTTTGAAGAATGCTCATTTACTTGTTCAGATATTCTTGAAAGCCCACATCTTCTCAATTTTTGTATGTGGCTAAGTGGTTTAAAGCATGCCCAATCAAACAACAGTTTGTCAGTGCTTTCAAAAAAAGTAACTGTTTCTGCACAAGTGTTCAATACTAGCTCTTCAGTTAAATGAACCCTAATGTGTTGAAATCAATGGGAGGGTCCATAATACACACACACGGTTGCTGAAAGTTTCTTGGCTTACCTAATTTGCCAAAACCACCTAGGGACTTCTCAGCATCCCTGTGTGTTTGTGTAACTTTGTCTCACTGCCCCACCTCCGCAAACTTATTTGAGGTGGAATTTTGTTTGCTATGGGAAACTCTAATGATAAAAAATAGTCAGTCAGTCAGTTAAGTGCCATACGTGATACACACTTGGGCAATCATGTCTCGAAAGAGACATGACTGACTGGGCAGAAGATTATCCTGCGGTAGACTGGTTGCCAGCCAAGGCTATAGAACCCAATCTGTCCTGTTATTTAACCCATAACTGGAGGGAAGAGATGGATTAATACCTTTCCCAAGGGTATTTGCGCGTAAGTGAAAGCAATGAATTCAGCTGGAATTCAAACTCGGCTCCGCCCGATTTCTCATTCCGAGTCGATATCCACTGCTCCACAAACACTTGATTACTTCTTTTCAAGATGATGTAAACTCACTTTTCTTTTTTCTTTTAGTGCTTTGACATCGCATATTTTTTCTTGTGACAATAGAATACTTATGTAGCGTCAGCCTGAGTGTGTATGCAATAACAAAGAGAATCTTCTGGGGTTTATGCTGAAAATGATACTGAATTGTTATCGGCATGATATCCAGCAATGATGAAACTAAAATCTCCAATGGTGGTAAAGAGGGAGGAAATATGAGATGTCTCTGATTCTATTCAAAGCAACAGCGACGTACTAAACAGAGGTCATGACTACAGGTGTTTGTTATAAATGCCAAAATGACCTCATTTCATTTTTTTTCTGTTTTCTAGAAAGCTCCTTGTAACAAACGTGTTTGCCAGTATCATGTGAAAAAGTACATTACTTTCTTTTTGGACAAGACTTTCAAATTCAGTCAATCCTGAAGCACTTAATGACAACATAGATGTCTTTGATAGGGGTCTTCAGGATGTAATCAATATGTTTTATAAAAGTTTCTGCATTCTTGATCAGAATATTCTCAATACTATTAATGTAACATTATTATTGCAAAATCCTGTACTAATGTATACTTACGATAGCTAAGATAGATAGACTACACTATCACCTGGTTCACACTCCACCCACGTCTATTGATCAGGTGAAGAGGCTCATCCCTTGTTCCCTGTTTAGGATGTGGTTTCTGGTTTTCTCTTTTCCAATCTTGTCACTCTTACGTAGCCCCCTGTATATCAGTGGCGTTACCGCCTTGCTCGGGGTGATATGATTAAAAAAAAAAATATAGAAGAGATTAGCCTCACTAGCCTCACTCATGCAAATAGCATTTACTTTTGCACAAACCTCCTTGGGGAATGTATGAATCCATCTTTTTTCCTCTCTAGCAGGGCTGACTGGGTTCTCATGCCTTGAAATAGAGACTAGTCTAGAAGAAAATTCTGAATTCAAAACTAGCCTCAAGAGGAATAGTTTCTTGTTCCTTTCTTTTTCTTCTCTCTTCTCGTTTCTTTCTTTTTCTTCTCTCTTCGTTCTTCTTGTTTCTTTGCTTTTTTTGTTCCTTTTAACTTTTTGTTCTTTATCTTTTTCTCTTTTTTCCGGTTTAAACTTTTTGACATGTCTGGCTTTCTGTGGCAAAACATGGAAACACTACTATCTATGAGTCATACATACACAATTCTTTCAAATGTTATAACTTTCCACTCCACTTTAATCATCTCATTAGATGACTTCTTTATTCTTGTGTTTTTGTTTATTTTTTATTTTATAATTTTTTACATCTTTACTTTTTCCATTTTTTATTTTATTTTTTCAAATCTCTTTATTTGTATACATTAATAAGTAAATTAACCACATTTTTCTACCTGATGATGAGGTTTTAACACCGAAACTTTATAGCTATTAAGTTGCAATATACTGTTATTATTATAATAGTTATCATTATATATATATATATATATATATATATATATATACCAACGTATATATTGACATAGATATATGAAGATATATATATATATCAGTGGAAGGCAGTAAATAACTGCCTCTGAAGGCATGAAACAACAAAAAAGTGGTCAATATGTTCAGGAGAAAGTAGAGTGAAAATAAACTCACAAATTGTGGAATATACACCAATCTACCTGGGTTTCAGCCATTAGGTATCATCAGGTACAGGTGCGGAAATTCCAAAAAGTCACTTCTAAAATACATGAACACCAGGTGAGTGGGAGAAAGGGAAGAGAAAAAAATAGCCCTCATTAGAAACAGAAACTGAACCCCCCCCTTTTTTTTAACCAAAAAGTGGGAAGAGATTGACAAAAAATAGAAATTCATTCGTGTTCATATGTACCCAGGATTTCCTTTTTAAGATGTCTACATCTTGACATTACCTTGTTTTGCTCATTGAAGAATTCGCCTTTGTTTTTGTATGTTATGGCCAATTTTTCTTCCTGGCACAATCTACAACAAATATTTCCACGATTCTTTCCTACTTTTACCTGCCCTGTTGGCGAGGCTAAGAATATGTCAACTGCCCCCCTGCAGAGGGTAAAAGTCCCTCAATGGGGTGCCCTGTTGGCGGGGCATCAGAATACGCAGACTGCCCCTCTGCAGAGTGTTGAAGTCCCTCAATGGGGCTACCTGTTGGCCGTGGGTGGCGACCTGTAATGCCTGGGGATGGGATCCTGGTGGTTGAGGGTCTTGGAAGTCAAGGTCAAGTACCTCCATTTCTCAACACACCACTTTGGCCCTTACCTGGGCTAGATGGGCAGTCGGATAGGCCCGATCTGATCCAATAAATCGGCTGGTCATGCCAAGCCCCACCATATATAATTCATCTTGGGGAAAACAATTGATAAATTAATGTCATATCTCTATGCCATATATTCCCACTACAAATATCTGATCCAAATATATGGTGGAAGGCGGTGGCTGAGGGTCAATCAACATCGTAGGAACGAAGTCTCGACATGGCTGCATGCCCCCTAACATTTTACTAGTTAATTTATAATGAAGGGAGAAAGAAATAAGTGCTTGTGACCTCCACGAGGTTGAGTATACCATCCCTGTTGATGCCAGGGTGAATGCCAACGAAAGAAACAGTCTCCCCCACAGAACTTGTAAAACATACCCAAAAAGACACATATGAAGGAAAAATAATAAAAACTACAGCCGATAAACGAGAACAAAAATCCCAAAAAGGAAAAAACAGATCAGCATCAAGAGCAAGAAATCCAATAGAAAACAGACCCGAGACAATGGACATAGAAGATCAAAGACCAGACACACCTGATTAAGAAAATTCTACAGGGAATATTAGAAATATGAAGAACAAAAACCCTAATTCAAAAATTCTACAAATATGACAAACAAAATAATCCAATGAAACATAAGAGGTATAAAAGCCAATTTAGATGAATTAAAACTTCTCATCTCAAACCAATTCCCTGATGTCGTATGCTTACAGGAAACTTTCCTGAAAGAAAATGATTCAATAAATATTAAAATTTACACCTCATACAACTACATAAAGAAACAGGTGAATAAAGCCTCAGGTGGTGTGACTATAATAGTTAATAACAAAATAGCACATAAAGAAGTAAAGGTACAAACAAACATGCAAGCAATAGCAGTAGCAGCTACTCTTCACAAGAAGATAACTCTATGATCCCTCTATATACCTCCTAATGATAACCAACAAAACTTTATTGAAATTGAACCATATTAAAAAACGAAAAAAACAATGTGATCTCAATATTCAAAAACTGACCCTTAAATGACCAAAATGGTTGATGGGTCGTTAAACTTAAACCAAACGAAACCTAACCTACTTTTACCTTCCTTAAGATGCTCCACTTCACACATAGGTTTTTTTCATTAATTTCTTTAAACATTCATATACAGTCCACCAGTCTTGTATCACTTCTGTGGCTTTCTAACCTGAATGAAGAAGTATGGTTGTAAAACCACATTTTAAAATGGTCCCTCAGTACAGCCAATGTTGACCTTGAAATTACTACTTTCATCACTGACCTCAACCATGTAAACAACACTTGCTATTCAATGAACAATCATTCATATTCCTAAAATTACATGTTCTTCTGGTTCTAACTCCTCTTTCCATATCCAATATTCTGGCATTATTGGATTTTATAATTCTTTCTAAACTTCTAGAGCAGCTGTAACTTAGTTTGATATTATTCTTATTGAATATCTTAGCTAAATCTGAATTTATTGGAAAATCTTTGTCCAGGATTTTGAAGAACATCTTAGCAATTTTCGTTTGTAATTGTTGGTTAAATGGCAGGTGAACCAGATTACATTCCTACTCCAGAGTCCACTTCTTAAAATCCATTGCATTTTTTACAATTCTTTAACTGGTTTCCACACAGGTTAATAAACACAAAACAACTAATAAAACAAAGAGTTAGGTAGAAATAGTGTTTGCACACAAAACGGATACAATCAAGTAAGAACGAAAAATGTTGGGATAAAACCAAGAATTGTCTATTTTTATTGGTTAGAAAGAAATTCAAGCATGCATCTGTAGGATTTGTCTGTGAATTTAGGGAGATGTTCTTAGCAGTTATCCCAGAGATTGTAGCCGAACATTATTTGAAACTGAATTAGTTAGTCAATAGTTGGATCATAAATAAGTTATTTAGTAAACTTTAATTTTTCAAAAATTGAATTTTTTTTTTATTTTTTTTGTATTTGACTATAAAGATTTGATTGTCATTGAATTTTTTTTCCTCCAGATATCATCAGAGACCATTTTAGATGAGATTCGTCAGAGGCAATTGGGTGACTTTGTGTGTTCTTTGTCATTCACCAATCGTAACCAACTCCACCAAGAGCTCACAGCCCAAATACAGAGAGAAATTCATGATTTACAGGTGGAATATTTTCCTGTGGAGTACCTAAGTGATATCCCATCTTTGCCATGGGCAAAAACATTTTTGATATTTTTGGACTTGAATCAAAAAAATGGTATTGATCCCATTAAGGGTACAGATGATATTAAACTGATTGTGGTCAAGGCTGTGCAAAGAATGGGAGGTAAATTGCTTTTTTTGTCTGTCTGTCTCTCTCTCTTTTGCTCTGTCACTTAATGATTATTTCATCAACCACTTTCAGGTGTTAAATAGGTAAATGATTGGTCCTCACATCAGAAATAGTCTCAGAAAAGATAATGTATATATTTCAGTAAATATATTTGAACTTAGATAAAATACGTTGGACTTTCTTTTTTTTTTTTTTTGGTACTTATGTATACTGTGCAGACCCCCATGGGTCAACCCATTTTATAGTTCCCCAATAGAAGGCTTGACCAATCAGGAAGCTCAAAATATTCAAGGCGACGTGTATAAAAGGTGGCCATATTTTTCCGAGTTTCAAGATCAAATCCAATTCAAGACAGTATCTGATTCGGGAGTGTTAATCTATTTTGACGGTGTTTCATTGAACTGATTACATACTGCAAGGATACACTATATCCATAAATTATGACGGACATTATCAACAAAATAAGTATAATTTCTCCACTCGGAAAAAGAATCCTTTATCTTTACAAGAACTAGATCATACCAAAAACAGAGTATTTGCCATATGTAGGCTAGAGCTGCTCAGTCCTCACTTTTCAGCCTTAATATAATTCAGGGGATTTTTTTTTTAATAAAAGGAATTACATTGAAATGATAAAAAGATAAAATGACCCTAATTCAAAAATTTCAAAACACAAACTCCTTCTAATCAGTCTAAATTATCTTGAAATACAGCAAAATATTTTGTTTATTGGAAATATTAAATTTAATCTATTAGCTTGAAATTAAAACTAACATAAAAGCTTCAAGAAAGCTTTTTCATTTTTTAAAGTATTCATTTTAAACCTTAGGTATCACGAATCTTTGGAGATACCTACTTGGAGTGGGTATCTTGTATTTAATATAATCTCCCCTCCCTCACTTTTTTCTTTCTCATTAACAAATATGAAGAAGTCCAGTTCTTCCTTCTGTTAAAAATGATACCATGTTCATTTTTTCCCCAAATTTTTTTTTAGAACCATAATCTATTGTTCTGTTTGCATTTTAAAGTTTTAATAATAGCAATATATTTTATTCACCAGAACTTTTGACACCCTTGAATAATTTAAGTAATTCTATTAACTAAAAACAAATAAAATGAAATAAAATTCTGCACTAATTTTATTAACTATTTTAAATTCACTTGATATATAAGTTTTGTTTCTTTCTTTTTTATAAAGACAATTATTACTGTAGAAATGTCTTTCCTTTCATATAAAACTAATTAAATTTACTGAAAATTTTTCCGCTTAAATTTTTACATATTTAAAAGCAAATATTGTTTCTCTTTCATTTTTCAGCAGATATTTTCATGATTTTTACTGGAGATGAAAATTCCTGCCAATTGCAGAACAGTGAAGCTTTATATCACCGAAGTTTAAAATTCCTGAAGATATATCATGACATTGCTCGCCTCATGTCCTGTAAACGGGTCATTAGTCTCAAAGATTCATTTTTCCAACATCAAATCAATCACATCACAAATGCTATCAGTGTCTGGCATGAAAGCTTGTACTAATGCACTTTTTCAGGATTTTTTTTTTTTTTTTTTTTTTTTTTTTCAAAATTTTGTTTATTCATTTTACTTATGGGGATTGGTTTTATCTTTACTTTCAAATATTTTACAACTCTTATTTTAATTACTATTTTGTACTTCATGAGTGATGGGAAGTCATAGAAAAACTATCATGAGCAGAAAATACTTAAAATTTTATGTTTTTCATATTGAATTATATTATTCTTGATTGGAAGATTTTTTTTTTTACTTCATAAAATTAAAAATATTACAGAAAAATTATACTCTCTGAATAGTCTTCAAAGTTATTTTTATATATTGATTAATTCAGAACCAGTTTCCGCAATTTTTTTAAATTTTTTTTTTTTTTTTGGAAGGGGTTCCCAGTTCATCTCCCTACTTCGGTCTTCTTGTTAGTTCAGCTGGAAGCTCTTTGCAGTTACTGAGTATGGTGGCAACATCTCTTCATTCTGAGGGTACCGGGTTGGCAGTTTCCTGGTTGCTGCTTCCGACTGGTAGTTAGGAGCCCGAACTCTTGCGTAACGTCTTGAGAGGCTGCTCTGATCAACAGTTGAATAATATCGGGGTTCTTGTAGTGCCATATTGTGCAGGGACAGGCGTCCCTGCATGAACCTTTGGTGGGTGACTCTGAGGTCGCATTATGTAGCAGGCTGCACCAGTCTCCATCCTTCACATGCTGCAAACAAGTGACCAACTGATACTACTCCAGACCTCTCTCCTTAACTAAGTCACTATGAAAAAAGTAAACATAATAGAAAAACTAAACCAGCTAGTCAGAAAACGCCCAAACCCGTCTGCGTCTTTTTCACAAACATCTGAGGTATCCACACTAACTTTTACAGCATAGAATCATTCCTTCAGACTAACTCACCTGATATCTTAGCCCTATGTGAAACTAGCCTTGACCCTTCTATCTCCTCTTCTGAGTTTCACATTCTTGGTTATCTTCCCCTCTTCAGGAAGGACTCCAATGTCCATATGCATGGGCTTGGTGTTTATGTCAGCGAACACCTCCCTCTAGCTAGAGTGACATCTCTTGAATCCCTGGATCACTCTTTCATGGGCTTCCATCTATCACTTTTAAGCTCAGTTAGCTCTCTTTTCTTTCTTTACCGCTAGCCCTCCTCCTCTGACTGCTCCGTACTTGACAGCATCTCTGACAATATCAACAAGGCCATTTCTTCTCATCCATCTGCCCATATATTTGTGTTTGGTGACTTCAACGCCCACCACACCAAGTGGCTGGAGAATTCTGTCATCGACCGTGCTGGTGTCCACACCATTAATTTTTCGGTCACCCAATCCCTTACACAAGTGGTGGACTTCCCCACGCATTTCTCCAGTAACCCTAATGGAAGGGACTCGCTACTAGACCTCTGCTTCACTTCCATCCCAGACTCTTGCACTACCAGACAGCTCTGCCCTCTCAGAAACTCTGCTCACGCTGTAGTTTCTGTCAACATTTCATTCCACTCCCACCCTACACAAGAAACCAGGAGAATATCCTACTGCTACCAAAGAGCAAACTGGGATTCATTCCAAGACTTCCTCTGTGACATCCTTTGGAACAACGTCTTTTACAATTGTAACCAATATGCAACAAAGGTTAGAGAAAGGCTACAATTGTAACCAATATGCAACAAAGGTTAGAGAAAGGCTACAATTGTAACCAATATGCAACAAAGGTTAGAGAAAGGCTACAATTGTAACCAATATGCAACAAAGGTTAGAGAAAGGCTACAATTGTAACCAATATGCAACAAAGGTTAGAGAAAGGCTACAATTGTAACCAATATGCAACAAAGGTTAGAGAAAGGCTACAATTGTAACCAATATGCAACAAAGGTTAGAGAAAGGCTACAATTGTAACCAATATGCAACAAAGGTTAGAGAAAGGCTACAATTGTAACCAATATGCAACAAAGGTTAGAGAAAGGCTACAATTGTAACCAATATGCAACAAAGGTTAGAGAAAGGCTAACCAATAATTGTAACCAAATAATTGAACCAGCAACAAAGGTTAGAGAAAGGCTACAATTGTAACCAATAAATGGCAACAAGGTTAAAGGTTGAGAAAGGCTACAATTGTAACCAATATGCAACAAAGGTTAGAGAAAGGCTACAATTGTAACCAATATGCAACAAAGGTTAGAGAAAGGCTACAATTGTAACCAATATGCAACAAAGGTTAGAGAAAGGCTACAATTGTAACCAATATGCAACAAAGGCTATTTCTCCATGTGTCTCCAGCACTACAGAACATAACATTTCTTTTTTTATATTTAAGAGTTTCATTTGGAAATAGTCATAGAACTCATTACTGCAAGGGAGCCAAATTGAACTTGACCAGCATTCTTTTACGGTAGGCTATGTCATATAAGGCACTTGAGTTGGCGATTCATAAATTATTTAATTTTGTAATCTATGAGCTTGATGATCTTCATTGTTTTAGGTTGTAGGGATGTCAATAGCTGAAATGGTAATAGCTTTTAAAAGCAATATTATTTGAAAAATTAATGATGAAAAAAAAAGTATAGTCCTTACTGCCTGGTTGAACTTTTCTTCTGTCAACTTAATATGCTATTGTATTAAAAACTTACTAAATTCTGTTTTTATTTTTTCTTCTATAAAATATCCCAATAATAATGAAATTATTAGCTGAAAAAAATAAAAGCAGTGAGAGGTGATGACCATTTTGTTAAAATATAGTCCAAATTTAAATAGCGCTTTGATATAACTTGGGAGAGGAAGAAAAGCTGCAATCTTTATGATTTAATTCCAATTATCTTATTATAATCTCTAATGTTTTTAGGAGCCACAAAACTTTACTGAATATGACAAATACCAAAGGAAAACTAGAGACAATAGTGGTTGAAACATTACGGAAACTGATTTGAAAGAATCAATGTCTAATAGTAACATTCCATTTTAGAAATTCAGGGAAAAACTATTTTTGCTTTATTCACTAAAATTCTAATATTTTTTTATAACCAAATAAACATTATTAATGCTGTCTGTAATTTTTTTTTTTTTTTTTTTTTTTTTTTTTACTAAGACATTTTGTCTTGAAAAAGTATTGTGAATGCTAATGACATCACACTTTAATTTTCATCATTCATTTAAACAAACTGTTTATGGACACTGGAAAGTTTATATTTAAACTTTGTACAATTATAACTCTTGTTACAAAACTCCTGAGTTAAAAATATTATATTTGAAAACAAAAAATGGACAATTTCAACATGATTACTACACACCAACTAACATACACATATCATCTACACTGTTAGACTAGGTCAGGTTGTGTTTTGTAATATTATAAGATTTATTATATAAATTCATACAATGACTACAGCATCATTGATAAGACCCAACTTCTCATGTTCCTTCACTGAATGTTGGACCAGAGGGATGACTAAAGTCTACATTTGCTGTTCTGCCTCCAACTGACAGCTAAAACCCACTGCTAATGCTCTCAGGACAACCTCTTTAAGTTTAAAAATAAAAAAAAGCTCTCATTGAACAGTAAAATCTATTCAGGAGAAACTAGTGAATACTAGTTTAGTATATGACCTGAAGGCCAACTGATATGTATACACTGCCACAATTGTTTGTTTAATAAGTACAGTGAATAAATGTAGTGTCAAGTCTTTGACTCCTGCCAAAATACTAAACCTTTCACTAAATGTTCGAAAGCTGCCAATAAACAAAATTATCAATTGACTCCTATGAAATGAATTTCAATCCATATAAGCTAAAGATCAGAGCACGAATTCCAAAGTCATGCAAGATTGCCATCTCCATACAGACACTAATTCTGCCTGATCTTGTAGTCTCTTAACATTTCTTCATTTTTAATCGCAACAACGCAAGTCTAGACATGTATATTGAGATCAAATTGGCAACACAAATCTCAACCTGAAATATCCTACTCTTCCACATTCTTCATACAAGTCTTTGTATTTTTCAAAATTTCATTCTTATACCTGGCCAATGTTTTCTTCTAAAAGCAGAGATAATTCAACAATATTAATTTGTGGATTTAACTAACCTGATTTCAATGTCCAGATGCTGGGTAATTATTACCTCAGGTGGAACTTTGTGATATTTTAAGTCAATGTCAGACCAGTCCATACCACCATCAAACAACATTGATTTATATTTACTCTATCCCATAATAGTTGTTGAATTTGTATACACTCAATACAACAACAATGGAACAGAAGCTATAATTATTATATAAGAAATTTTATTTTTAAAAATTAAATATTACCAAATCAATCTTGACCTAACCCATGCTTATATAATACCAAATTGTTTATAAACTAATCATTTGATGATAAAAAGTTATAAAAACACCTGAAGTGAATTTAATATAATGATTTCAAAGAAATGCAACAAGAGATTGTAAACTAAAAGCCCTTCTTATTTATTAAGCTTAATTTCTGAACACTTTCAAGGGAATTAATAAAAGCAACTCTTTCAATCATTTTGAAGCAAAAAATAAGATTTAAGTAATGGCCACCTTATCTAAAGATTTTTTCACATTTTGTTCCAGACCCAAAAAAAACAGTGTTTTTTTTTTTTTAAGTATGCATTCTTCTTACTGAAGTTGTTCTTATGAACAAAGTAATTTCAATATTCAAACCTTATTATTTTTGTTTCATGTTCGGAAATTTAGTGATTCAAGTAACGAAGGTGATTTTTTTTTATACATTTTAAATATCATTAAAATAATAAAATAAGCTTGAGAAAAAAATCAGTTAAGAAACTGAAAAATGTTCTTAAAAAATCTTTACTCTTAACCCCTTAATAATTCAAAAATCCTAACACAAATTTTTCAAAAAGAAAGTGAAACTTTTGAAAGCATTGCTAATCAAATGGATTTTTAAATTCCAACTATATGGACTGTAGCAGCTGATGAAGAAGATAAAAAGAAGTTGAATACAATTCCTATTCAATTTTTTCTTTTAAAGTACAAAGAAACCTTTAAACTCTTTGAAGAAGCCATTGAAATTCTTGAATATCAAAAGCCAAATTTTGAAAAAGGCTCTATATTTTTGCCAACTTAAAGCTTTCGATTGCTGCCAAAAAAGTCATTTAAATAGTTAATACATTTTTTAGAACAATTAGATCTTAAGAGGAACAGGCAATATACCTAATACAGAAAGTGCCATGAAGATATAAATATTTGTATAATAATTGTCCTTTACAAATTTCTGATGCCTTAAAAGTTTAGTTTACAATAAATATTGATAAGATTTAAATGCATTTCATTTATTTTATTAAACTTCTATTTCAAATATTTGTGAGATTTAATTTCTGCTAGAATAGAGCTTCAATTAAAATATCATTTTGTAAATTTTATTAAGAATGATTTGTAAATATACATATTCTCATAAAATGTAAACAGGTCAAAGTTCAAACAACCTATCATTTAAAAAAAAATTGCCATAAAACCTTAGTCTTATTTAGTAAATTTTGTTAATCATTTTATATATCCCCTCGATATTTTCTATTAGTAAAACTTGCTTGCTCTAAAATACACAAATCTTTTCTGTGGAAACGACTTCCTTATTTCTTTTTGTGGGCTTGAGATAAATAAATTGGTGCATTTATCAGTATGACTGTTCTGGAACAAAGTATGCACAGGTTTAGGCTCAATCGAGAAATTAGAGAGCCGAGTTCAAATTCCACACACAAATACCCTTAAGAAAGGTATTAATCCATCTCTACTCCCTCCCGCTATGGGTTGAATAGCAGGACAGATTTGGTTCTTTTGCCTTGTTTGGCAACCTACTGCAAGAAAATCTTGTCATCAAAAGAGACATGACCATGCACAACCCTGTATCACGTATGGCAATTAACTGACTCCAAAAATGTGGTTACTATATATAATCTTTTAATTTTTAAATCCA
This sequence comes from Ascarosepion bandense, assembly GCA_037127315.1. Taxonomy (NCBI): domain Eukaryota; kingdom Metazoa; phylum Mollusca; class Cephalopoda; order Sepiida; family Sepiidae; genus Ascarosepion; species Ascarosepion bandense. The sequence continues at coordinate 20,644 of JBBBDQ010001458.1, forward strand.
CTATCTCTAGCCAAGGCACCCTTGCTTCCCTCAAAGTCGAAAACTTATTCACTGACATTCCTGTCACTGAAAGCATCGACCTAATCATTAACTCCATATATAAACATACTTCAGTATCACTATCAGCTATCAAAAAAAAACTCCTGCTAGCTTGTACAAGCCAGGCTCCATTTTTATGATAATGAAGACCACATTTACACTTAAACTAACGACATAAGTATGGAAAATCCTCTTGAGCCATGCTTTTCTAACTTTTATGTATCCCATTAGAAAACACTTGTTTTTTTTTTGTTTTGTTTTTTAAATTACGAAACACAATATACGTCTGCTATGTAGATGATATTTTCTTTCTTGCTCGGAACAAAAATGGAATCAATAATCTTAAACCCTCATTTGAAAAAAAATTCCATCCTCAACTTTGCATATAAGCTTAGCCAAAAAAATAAACTCCTGTTCTTAAATGTCCTTGTGGAGTCTTGTAATAATCTTTTCATTACTTCTCTATATTAAAAACCCACCAGTAAAAATTCCTCGCCATAATTTCATTAGTCAGTGTTCTCTTGGATATAAAATCAGTGTCATTAAAAATTTCCTTACAAGAGCTCATCCTCTAGATCACCATTCTTCAAACCACTCCATAACGCTAAACAAACACTTGTCAACAACAGATTTTTGAATTATTTAGTTGACTGCCATATTAGATTTTTTCTTTTAAACCTGATTAATAACAACAGTAAACACACTGATAATAATAATATCAATATCTTCTACAAAAACCAAATTCATGGTAATTATAGATAAAACGAATCTTCACTCTGAAGCATCATTCGAAAATAAACAACTCCTGTCAACTTAAACAAAAAATTAATCATTTATAATACTAAATTCAAAATGGCTAACCTCATCATCAAAAACAATTCACCTGCAAGATTTAAACTGCAATGAACTAACATTATTTATGAATTCGCGTCTCCTTTGAAGAACTGCATTCTGATCCTAATTTTGTGAATAATTATATCAGCCATACCACCATGAAATTAACTCAAAGACTCATGCTACATATCTCTCAGCAGAGTTCAATTCGATTTCATATAAACAGAGACAAAGACTTATCAAACCCTATCCGGAATATACTTGTTGACAACACAAATATCATAGCATCATTCGCGTACAAAAAAGACTAAAAATAATGGCGGCCTTATCAATAAAAACGAAAAACTCAACACACAATAACAGCAACTATGAATACACTAACAACATGCTTACTGTGTTCGGTAAATAACAAATACCACTACTCCAGATTATGCATAACACCACATACATTCTGTTATATGTAAAATAACATTCATCCTTGAAAATGGTTAAAAGTATGGCTGAAAGCGCTTGGATAAAACATTTGGATAATTTTTACATAATTTATGTCCTCAAAAGAAAAAAAAATCATAAGATCACTTGAAAAATTACATAAAAAACTTAACCATCACAATTTTGTCTGTCATTTTTAATGAAACCTGAACAAATATATAAGTGGACACTAAAGTTAAAACTCAGATCCAGTAGTCTGTTTAATGCTAAACGCAATTGCCCGGCCATGATGATTGTATTTAGTACAAAACACTGTTGTCTCTAGGTGTTAACTTTGACGTCCACTTTATAGTATATATATATATATATATATATATATATATATATATGTATATGAGCGAGAGAGAATGATTGAATCTTATTAGTGTCCCAAGTTTAATCATGCAAGTAAACATGTTATTAATTCAAGTTAGATGACATGATTTTCTCCCTCCCCTCTCTCTCTCTCTCTCTCTCTCTTTTTTATTAAATCATTCAAGATTAACATGTAGCTATTAATTAGTCACTGCAACAAGAAAATACCAAGAGTACAATTTTTTTTTTGTCTTCCTTTAAAGTATAGGCTCTTCAATGAGTCTGTTGGGACCTTTTCCAATCAATTTGAGGGCTCCAGCTATAATTGGAATTATTGATGTCCTACATTTTTGAGACTATTATTATTTCTCCTGTTATTGAAAAGAACTTGAAATTTGAGGGAAGCATGAGGAAAGAATACTTGGAAAACTTGACTCTCACAAGGTGCATTAAATGCAAAGAGAAGCAGAGAAAAGTAACAAATGTACTTGAGCAAAGAGACGGAGGAATAAATACCATAAAAACAAAGGTGATAAATGAGCAAGTATTTCTGAAAGAGGAGGAAGATTACCTACATCCTGGTTGATCATGACATGTAGGCTCTCTGTCATTTGGCTGTTTCATTTAAGATGTTTTCTATAGAGTTTTCAAGTGCACAAGTCTTTTGGTTTTTCTCCCCTGCCCCTCCCTAACTACCACACTTTATCTGGTTCAAGATCTAAATATAGATAAAATCTTTAAAAATATCCCAGCTACATGAATCAAATCAACACACTGCAAAGAAGGCAATATGAAGCCTTTTCTTTCCATATTGATGCAACCCAACCTCATGGATATATATATATATATGTATATGAACTTAAATTATGACTTTTATATGGTCTTCCTTTTTATAGGTCAACTGTTTTTTTCCTTATATTCTCTACAACAGTATGGAACAGGTCTCATTTTTTTTTCTCTCTATTTTGCTCATATATATCCCAATTATTAAAAAAAAGCACTTGTGGTTAATGAGCAAAGTTGTAAATATAGATGGCTTTTAATCATGTCAATGGAAACATGATAATAATAATAATAAAAACATTCAGGATGAGAATGCTATCCCAAACAAATGTGTGACGCCTCCCGCGACCAGTTGTTGATGGCGTCAATTCAATAGCTGATCTTCAAGTCGACTCTTCCAACGGTGATCTCCCTTGTCCATGTTGTGAACCTTAATCTCAGGGAATTCACGCTAGACGTCTCTCTGCCAAGTCCAACCTGGATGCACACACAATTGGGCAAACAAAATGGCACCAAAAATAATTAGAATGACACCTGTGTTTTTTTTTTTTCCTCTGTTCATCTAATCTAAATCTAAATCTAAACTTATTTATAAATGGAACTTTGTGTGTGTGTGTGTGTGTGTGTGTGTGTGTGTGTGTGTTTGTGTCCATTACCTATAGACTCCGAAACAGCTGAACCGATTTTCTTGAAAATTTACACAGTTGTACTATAAGCGTCTGAGTGTTCTTAGCTAGGTTTTGTGTCGAGGTACACCCGATAAATATTGAAAATCGAATAATCGAAAAAAATCGGGTTATAGATGAAGTGTTCCGATTTTAATCAAATTTGATACACTCATAGACAAAGACATAAGAAACAATATTCAGAAGTTTCAAGGTTGTAGTTGTTACAATAGTGCAGAACATCGCAAGATGTTTGTGTGTGTGTGTCTGTTTATCTGCCTGTATGTCTGTCTTTTGTTCAGCCCTTTTATTTTAGTTTTTGCTTCGGGTTTGGCTCTAAGTAGGTATAATTGTAGTTCTTAGTCTCAGCCATGATACCATTTACTCAAAGGACTTATTTAGCCTTCAAAATTCAGTTTACGATGAAATAACTTATTTGATATCGATACCAGGAAATCAAAATTTAACTTACATCCATTCATTTTTCTTTCAGTCTACAGCTTTGCTTTAACTGGAAACAACTATTGCTTTTTAGTCTTTCATGCCAACGTCCAAAGAGTCTGAGCTTTCATTACACCCGAGCAACGCCGGGCTATACTGCTAGTATTGGAATAGAGCAAATCTCTCCAGTTGGTTCTTTTTGATAAAAATTAATAATACAGACTAATATCATTACTTCTGTCTGGCCAGGATAAATACAGTGTTACAAATGGAAATAACTTATCTCAGAATTTCAAGATATTGACTTTTGTTTGTAAGTAATGCATCTCAGTCTAACGAACATGCTAAAACTCATTCATATTTTAAATTTTACTAATGGCTGACAAATCATTTTCTTTGATTAATCTGTGATTGTTGATAGTAAAGTGGCCATATTGGTTGTATATGGCAGTTAAGAGTGAACCAGATATTCCAAATCAGTTTGAGCAAAATTATCCTAAATAAAGATGACTTAAGATAAGCCTATTTAAACCAAGTTTAAAAGGCACTTCAAATAAACTAATTAAGGGTACATAGCAATCCTGATAGACACATTAAAACATCATGTACTGAGGCTTTTACACTATGATGCACAAGTCTTGCACATTTTTTTTAATATCTTGAAAATCACTTGTGTGAATTTTCTGAAATTTGGTAACCAGAGGGGACCTTACTGCACCTGTATAAACAGACACTCTCTAATGGAGTTACTCAGTTTGAGTTTTGTTTAATGGCATATCAACCTCTGTGGATTATTTAATGCCAAAAAGGTGGAGTTTTAAGGTATTTTTTTAATGTTGAGTTATAGTGAGAAGATTGATATAGTCAGATTTTAAAATTTTGTTTTTATTCTTTTTTATTTTAGAAAACTGAAAATATCTTCTAGTCTTATATTCAAAAATGTTTTGCTGAGAATAACTTTTTCTTCAAAAAATGTTTATTTTTCTATAAAAATATTTTTATACTTTCATAGAGTTTTGACCCCAGTTTGAAGGTTAACTATTTTCCCATAGCTGGGACCCTAACAGGTGCTACTACACTTGGTCAGGGTGGACCTGGGAACAATAGCAATTAAGAGGTTGTTCCATGCTCCTCACAACCTCCCAATCAGAGGCCTTGCTGCCTGATACAGTTTACCGTCATGCCCAGGACCCGGAGTTACTCAATCAGCATTGGGATACTATTGAGTGTACTACATTCACAATGATAGCAAGTAAAATCTTCACATCATGTGCACTCTAAACTTGGCTCCCAGTGACTTAGAGTGTTTCTAAAACTTTAAATCACTGTTGAAATGAAGATTTCAGGTTATGAATAAGATTAAAGAGAATGTGACAAAGAAGTTGATAATAACCACAAAAGAGAACTTTGCTTTTAAAAAGTTTAAAAAGGATGCTGGGAAAAGTGTGAGTATCCAAAAGGGAAACAAGCCATTGTCCTTGGGAGGCTATTTTTTTCATTAATATTAAATTACATGATAGTTTTTCATAGAATAGGTTTCATTCATAGGCAGTCTACTTTGCTCATATATATATATATATAGTGTATCGAGACAGCAGATAATTATCTAAACATATACTGTTATATATAGCAGTCTATTATGTTTAATCATGAGCTGTTCTAAACATCGTATTTTGGCTTTAATTTCAGGTGAAAATAAAGACAAAAATTCTCCAACATTTGGATATCTTTTTATTATGTTGGTTCTAAGCTTTCGGCTTACATGAGCAATCTTCAGGGAGGTTACAGGGATGTTAACATAAAAACATCCACAATAAATTTGGTCCGAGATTAAGGAATTCTTTTTCATCTGGAGTGAGTTGGCAATCCGATAGATTTTTTCCTTTATATAATTTGTTTAGCTTTTTTTGGATGACTTGTTTATGGGGTTCATGTTCCTTTTGTGTTGTATAATAAATACAATGTTTTGAATGGCTCATGATTAAACATAATAGACATTCATTGTCTGTTATATTTAACAGTATATGTTTTTATATATATATATATATATATATATATATATCTTTGCATTCACTTACGCACTGGTACCCTTGGGAAAGGTATTAATCCGCCCCTTCCCTCCAGTTATGGGTTAAATAGCTGAGGTCTGTTGTTCATGCGATATGTGGCAGACTTCTGCACTGATTGTTAGCAGCAGTTTGAAAAAGTGTGGATGGTGCTACACAAGCCTTCACCACTTTAAACAATTCTTTGTGTGGTAGTCTGAGTTAGATGCTCATATGTGGAAATCGACAAGAGAGTCCATAATAATATCTGAAGGAAAAAAACTTTCAGCTCCCCCACTTCAATGAAGACATTCTCTCCTCCTCTCCCATACAAAAAAAATTATGTTTGCAAAGTGGGTTAGGTTGAAAACTTTTCAGCTCCCACTCTTTGTTTTGTACAAATATATCAGTTAAGTGCCATACGTGATACACGCTTGGGCGATCATGTCTCGAAAGAGACATAACTGACTGGGCAGAATATTATCCTGCAGTAGGTTGCCATTACTTTCTGTGGTAGACTGGTTGCCGACCAAGGCTATAGAACCCAATCTGTCCTGCTATTTGACTCATAGCTGGAGGGAGAAGAGATAGATTATATTACATTATTATATTAATTATAATTAGTGGGCAATCAGTTTATTACTTCAAAACAATAGAAAACCGACCCCCCCACACTTTATGTCCAGTAGAAGTTTTAATTATGTTTCCAACTATTATATTCAGTCAGTCAGTTAAGTGCCATACGTGATACACGCTTGGGCGATCATGTCTCAAAAGAGACATGACTGACTGGGCAGAAGATTATCCCGCAGTAGGTTGCCATTACTTTCTGTGGTAGACTGGTTGCCGACCAAGGCTATAGAACCTAATCTGTCCTGCTATTTAACCCATAACTGGAAGGAATACTAGGATTAATACCTTTCCCAAGGGTATTTGCATGTAAGTGAATGAAATGAATTCAGCTGGAATTTGAACTCGATTTCTCTCGTTCTGAGCTGATATCCAATGCACCACAATGCACAAACATATAAGCCACCATAATTATCCAGTAATATTACACATTTTTGTAAGTATGAGTTGGATTCCAGTATTAAAAATAATTATTTACCCCAAAAAAGATAAATGCTATCAAGGTCATCTCTAGATAATGAAGCTTTCACTGAGGATTTTTCTTGCTGGGAAGGAGGAAAAAAACATCTACTTGGAATTTTGGGGGAAGAATGTCAGTTCTCCAAAAAGTCTGCCACTGAAATCAGAAATAGAATTTTTACTGACTGCTCACTCATCACCCCCCTCCCACCCCGTTCCTCAATTGCCCAACCTTCTCTTTGTTCTTTCAGAAAAAGGAAACAGGATTTATATTCCACATTCCACTCCCCCTTACCCAACACTTGATTTTTCTCTTTGAAAATGCCTTTTTACTGTCCACTCCATTACCATCCACTTTACTTAGAAAAAAACATTTTTTTTAGTTACTATTTTTTGTAACAGATTCAGTTTTTGGTTATTTTAAAATACAAAACTTATCCATCTATCAAAATCTGCAAATCATAATACTAAATCATACCTAGTTGTATAAGTCATGACTGAATCAAGTTTTAAATGTCCACCTCACTTAATGACATTTATTTTCTCAAACCTCACTTTGACTTTATTGTTAAAATAACCATCTTATTTTAATAACTACAAATTTGCAATTCTACTGAGAAAGCTACTTTGTTGAATATAAAAGTCTTGGCTGGGGTAATACTTTTTTGGTACGCCGGTACGCCAAATTTCAGTCCACCATTTTGGTATGCCAAAATTTGTTAGGTATCATGTGATGTATCCAAAAAAATTTTTTTCTACAGGAAAAAAAAAAAATTTATTTTTACAAGTATGGACATATTAAGATGGAATTTAAAAATAATTAAAGTAGTTTTTCATATGTAATTTTATGTTTATTTGCTAGATAAATGAATAAAGATTCTCATAAAAATAATTTTTATTCGTTTTTATTCTTTAGAAAAAATATTTTTTCGGTACGCCAGAACGACATTTCATTTTTATTATACTGGAATATGGACATATTAAGAAGGAATTTAAAAATAATTATAGTAGTTTTTTTGTATCTAATTTCATGTCTATTCGCTAGATGAATGTATATTGTACAAAAATACTTGTAAAAATAAATTTTATTTATTTTTTTCCTGTAGAAAAAAAAATTTTGGGATACATCACATGATACCTAACAAATTTTGGCGTACCAAAATGGCGGACTGAAATTTGGCGTACCAAAAAAGTATTACCGCTTGGCTGCCATAATTGGTATCTGTCAATGCAAGTGTAATCCTGCATAGTCCAACAAGAAAATTACTAATAGGCTGTTAAAAATAATGGCCACTTAATACAATACTTCATTTTGAAAAGCCATTTTAACATAGTATTCATGGTATATATTAGGTGAATTGTGGTACACATAATATATGTGCTCTTTAATAATTTTTAACTTATTTTTAGAAAGAAATATTCCTGAAGGTTAATTATGAACATGACAAAACATGATCCTTGTTTACTTGCACAAGTTCAAACTTGGTCTCAGTCTCTCCCAAACTTCTGTCAATATCAACAGAGCATGGGGAGATGGGGCCACAAGTAATCGGACAGTATGAAGGTGGTTCCAGAAATTCTGTACTGGTGATGAGAGCCTTGAAGGTGAAGAATGTAGGGGATGGTCATGCCCTCTTGCCAACAAACAACTTCAAGCAGTTATTGAGCAAAACCCATGTCAAAGTGTCAGTACTGCAACAATCTCATGCCATTTGCAGAGTATTGCCAAGGTGAAAAGGCTTGATAAATGAGTTCCTCGTGATCTGAATAAAAATCAAAAACTTAGATATTTTGAAGGGCGCTCGATGTTCTTTCTACGTAACACCAATAATCCCTTTTTTGACCGAATAGTGACTTGTGATGAAAAGTGGATCCTTTACAATAACCATAAACGATCAGGTCAATGGCTTCATCATGATGAATCCCCACAAACATTTCTCAAGCCAAAGTTGCATCAGCAAAAGATTATGGTGAATGTCTGGTGATCTGCAATTAGTGTTAGCCAGTTTTTAATTCATGTAAGTAATGCAGATTGTTTAATAATAAAACTATTTTGTCACATTTAAAAAATTACTTTGTCTAAAAATACATCAGATCTAAAAAAAAAAAAAAAAGAAAAAGTGCATATTGAATATCTCATAAATCTAATAAACAAAAAAAAAATGACAAAAAGTTGAATTGAAAGAATTAACCAAAAAACAGTAGATTCAAAGAAAAACACAGTAATTGTTGTCTTATTGTTTATTGAGAAAATGTTGACAGTACATAAAATCATTATCTAAATACAAGCTTACATATAATTACAAAAGTTTACTTTTAATTTTTGATTTTATTTTATTTCTTTTTTTAATTTACCTCTGCCTATAATTTTGAACAAGTGATTTTAATTCCAAGAGTTGCTCAGATTATTAAACTAATCCTTAGGGCTGCATTTTTTCTTTTTGTTACCAAAAACTTTTGGATCATGGATGCTTTAGTTTTCTATAGACCACCATTTTTTTTTATTTACTTGCTATATTATCTATGTAGAAAATAAATACTTCTTGCTTTCTCTCATCTTCAGGTGAAATGGATATAATTCAATTAATTCACTAATTCCATTACATGTTCTGCTAAAAGGTGTTATCAGTTGGCAACATGATTTTTGCAAATTTGTAGGTTCCCATGATTAAAAAAAAAAGCTTTGCACTGCATTTCATCTGTGGAAAGACAGATGAATACCCACCTTGTTTCTGTATTGTTCCCTTGAAGAAGGCCATAGAATCGATTGTTCAGGATATCATGATAACCAGAGCAACATAAAGAAAAAGTTCAATCTGAACAACTTATGGAATAATAAATTAATCTCTGTCATTTCAGAACCCTCCCCATTCTTTTATTTATTCTATTTGCTGATGAATTTCAAGTGCCATGGCCCAAGAACTGAAAATTGTTTCATAGCCTTTTGCTTTAATTATCTATGCAAAAACTTTTATTCTGGATGTTTTTAAAAAATTTTTTTTTTTTACTTTTGACCATGTTCAAAAGAATGTTAATGTTTTCACTAGCCTTTCAGAATCAAAAGTCCTTAATTACATAAATGTCCCCTTTTTAAAGTCATACTTTGTCTTCATTTTGTTCTCTGCACAAGGCTGTCACTAATAATTGCTTTCTAGCAATGCTGTGTATTAACTGTAGAATACTCATTGTTCTATTCCTGGCCTACACGTCAGTGAAAAAACTTTTGGTATCAACTTTTTCCTTCATTCAGAGATTCTCAATAATAAATATCTGTTTATACATATATTCAGATCATAGAATAGCCTGAAACAGACTTGACATGAATTTGAAGAATTCATTTCGTGTTTCTTAGTCATGTGTATTAAATACAATTCTATAAAAATAATAAAATAAATACCAAATATTATTTGGTCATATCTTAATCATTCTTCAGATACTGTAAAAAAAAAAAGAAAAGAAAAAAAAAAGAAGGTATTTTCTAAAATGATGGTCAAAAATTAAGAAAAAAGTTAAAAATTAACATTGAAAATAGATTACAATTGATATGAGTAGATTAATTTTACAAACAAGGAAATATACAAATAAAAACAACTTAAGCAATCATTTATAAAAAAAATAACTTGTTTGTCAGTTCCCAATGAGGATTCATGTCAAATGCTTGGGACAACATAACATGAATTTTTATGTTTATGCATACGACATTTGTGAAAGGATATTCATACATTATAAAAAACAAGATCAATTAATAGACACAAAATGTCTATTGTTTTTTGTACAATGCATGTTCAAAAAGAACAATTGTTGTCCAAATATTTGAATTAAATGAGAACAAATGAATATCCTGGAGGGAAAATGATCATTGATGTTCCCTAGAAGTTACCAGTACAACTTCTGATTCAAGCAGTTCACCAGGATAGGGGATAGGTAAAGAGAGACAATAACTGAAAATTGACACTTATTTCATAGGAAGGATACAAATAACAGTTCTATTTGATATTCAAGGAAGTTTACAAAGTACCTGATAAAGGTTGGAGAGTCAAACAGTGAAATCATTGTGATAAAGACAACAAAAATGAGAAAACTGATATGCAAACAACATTGTGTGAAAACATTTGTATAAAAAAATAACTTTCAACTAAAATGCAAACACACACACCTATTATAATAGGAAAAATGTCTTGAATCAGAAATTCAAATGAAAAATATCAGATTTTTTAAAATTTATTTGTTCTTTAATTTTGTGCATTTTGAAACCTAATTTGAATGTTAGTTTCTGTTTTCTTTCATGAAATTATAAAATTATATATATATATATATATATATATATATATTTAGTGTATGAGGCAGCAAATAATTTTCTAAACATATACTGTTAAATATAAGAGACAATGAATGTCTTATGTTTAATCATGAACCGTTCTAAACGTTGTATTTTGGCTTTAATTTCAGTTGAAAATAAAGACAAAAATTCTCCAATATTTGGATAGTTTTTTATTAATTTGGTTCTAAGTCTAGCAGATTTTTATGTCAACACAAAATAAAATTGTCGGTGATGGTGGATGTTATTGTATTACTGTCTAAATAACCTCTCTGAAGATGGCTCATGTGAGCCGAAAGCTTAGAACCAAATTAATAAAAAATTATCCAAATGTTGGAGAATTTTGTCTTTATTTTCAACTGAAATTAAAGCCAAAATACGACATTTAGAATGGCTCATGATTAAACATAATAGACATTCATTGTCTCTTATATTTAACAGTATATGTTTAGAAAAAAAAAAAAAATTTTATTTATATATATATATATATATATATTTTTGTTTCTTTTTTGCAAAATTAATTATTTGAATTCCTTTGTACCTTATGGAGGTTCTATAACTGGTTTATTCTCCAATCTTTCCCAGGTGTATGCATCACTTGAATAAGTTTTATCCTTTTAGATACCAAGAAAATGTAATAATTAACAAAATAAAAAAAATGTATTATTGGTATTGTAGAATACAATTCACCAGGTGTTACATACACCCAAAGAAGGTTGGAGAATGGACTAGTTGGAATGTTGATTCCAAAACAATAAAGGTGTTAGAACCATGGAATAATAGTAGAAATCTCAAAAGTTTAGATGATAAAGTGTCTGAGAAAGGGCCAAACTATTCTAAGTTCCGTCCAGTTCCCAAAGAAGTCCATAGCAGATACAAGTTTTTGATTTAATAACAAAATAGTAATTCACATTGTCTTTTTTATTAAAAAGTAAAGATCTGCAAAGAAGACAACTGTTGCAAGTATCATTGCCACTGTGAGTTGCTGAAAGAGAGAAATATATAAAATGATATTAAAATGCAGAAAATATATATACTATTTCTGTCCTATAATAGTTGTTATATTTGCATATACATTTCATACACTAAGTGTAGCAACTACTATGGAACAGAGGGCAAACATATTTTTAATCATCAATTCAGTATGCTAACAAAAAACAAATAAACCAGTTTTGTCCCATCGATGCAAGTCTTCTTTTGATTTGCAGTGCTTTATAAAGAGTTTTATTGATTGATTGATTTATATCAACCTTTTGTAGATTATATAAAGCATTTTCAGATTGTGAGAATTGTTTTGGGAGAGAGTAATGATTTAGTGACATGTCTTACTAATTATAATTAACCCATACTTGGAAAGAAAAGAAATGGATCCATACCTTACCCAAGAGTGTCCAATCATAAGTGAATGTACCAAACCCATCTGGAATTGAAACTATGGTTAACAATCCCAAGCCATTATCCATTACATCAGTTACATATCCGAGCTTACAGCATCTGGTATTCTGAAGGGGTCACCCATCTATGTATTGACCAGCTTGACATTGATAACTTTGATAACTGTATAAAAACTGGCATTTCAACATATGGCCATTAGGGCAGGTCAGTTTTTTTGAAAGTTTGACATAATAAATAAGGAGACAAAATATGTTTTTCCAAATCATTACCATTTTTTGAGGGAACCAGTTTAAAGATTAAATCTAGGTTCAAAATTGTTAATTAGAATTCTAGTTTGAATATATTTTCCATTTAATGTACCTAATACAAAAGATGTCAACTTTATATCGATTTATTCTTGAATTAGTAGAATTTTTAAGTCAGTTTATAAACAAAAATTTGTGCAAATTAGATATTTCTGTACACTTTTCTCAGAGAATGTTTAAAACTAAATGCTCATAAATTAGTAAAAGCTATGAATTTACTTTTTGGTGTCAGTATTTATATCAAATTCCAGCTTTCACGCCAATTGAATTGTGGATATAAAAAGGTGAAAAATCAACCTGCCTTAATGGCCATAAACCCTAAAAAGAATTTATTCAGGAACCACTCAAAAGAGAAAATACACAGATATAAATCAGCACATAACAAATATGACAGAAAAAGACGATTTTGAACAAAAGGTTTTTTTTCTTAAAAACAATTGTGCATCATCATAAATTTGAATATTTAATGGATTAAACTTGATCTTTGGTTTTAATTTTGAACATTTTGGGAGTTGAATAAAATAAAGTTTCAAAATAGATCTTTATTTTTTTCCTGTTGTAGTGACGAATTGTCCTAATTGATTAGATGCCTTCAATTCACGCTGGAGATTTTACTACCGTAGCATTAGAGTTGACAAATAATGTAATTTCAGAAAATGACTCTAGACAATGTGATGCAATGCATATTGAATCCACTACTAATAAGTATTAAGCACATAACCAATGACACCAACCATAGTACAAGCTTAATTTACTAGTGTTGTTGTTGATATTTGTCTATGCTTCTGAGATTAGGTAGTATTTACACTATTTACATTGTTTGGACTGTTGTCCTCATCTTTACTGCCATGTTTATGGCATTTCGGTCGTTGTACGCTCTGACCTTCTTTAGGTGCTAGGAATTTTTAACCGAACCCTTTATTGCAATAACTGGGGTGTATCATTGTCAAGGACACGTGGCCCAGTGGATATAGACGTGATCCAAAGAGTTGTGAGTTCAATACCAGGCTACAGCAGCGGTAAACAAATAACTTAAAGAGTTCAGTGAAAGGGAGATAACTACATGGCCACCAGAAGTGGCATCACACATGGAATGAGAATGATATACTCCTATCATCATAATAAATAGTTCAGTTCGAAATTTCTAGCACCTGAAGGAGGCTGGAGCATACAACAGCTGAAACATCGTAAACATAGCAGTAAAGATGAGGACAATAGTTCAAACAATGTAAATAGTGTGGCTGGCTTGTGAGGATCAAAACTGCAATGGTTGTTCAATTAACTCACACACACTAAATTCACTCTTTAAATATTTAAGCTCTTCTTTGGTGAACTTTTAGCCAGTACTGTCTCATGCACACTGGGCAGTTGCCAGGAGTTTACACAATTCTAGAAAAGAATTCGATAAGAGACAGAGGTAAAGTGGCAACCCAAGATAGAACTCTAGAAACCCTTATCTTTCTCCTCTTCTATGTTTATTAGATATTATACTTGTTTCTAAAATCAGCTTTTAAATATAATCTATATATCTGAAATGAGATAATGTAACTATCTACATTGTTTTTACTGTTATCTTCATCTTTATTGTCATATTCTCATTGTCTTGGCAATTAAACGCTCCTGTCTTCTTTACGTGAAAAACATTAAAATTTTGAACACAATCCTTTATTTCATCCACTGAGGTAGATTATTCTAGTTTGAGTTTTGTTCAACAGCATATCAACCTCTGTGGATTATTTAATGCCAAAAAGGTGGGGTTTTAAGGTATTTTTTTAATGTTTGGTTATAGTTAAAAGGTTGATTTAGCCAGATTTTAATGAAAATTTTTTGTTTTTATTCTTTTTTATTTTAGAAAACTGAAAATGTCTTCTAGTTTTGTATTCAAAAGTGTTTTGCTAAGAATAATTTTTTCCTTCAAAAATGTGTTATGATAATAATTTTTTCTTCAAAAATGTATATTTTTTATAAAAGTATTTTTATGTATATATATTTCTAGAAAAGTGTATTTTTATACTTTCATATTCTTTCTATTTGCCCATAGCTAGGACCCTAACAGGTGCTACCACTCCAAATCAGGGTAAACCTGAGAACAACAGCAATTAAGAGGTGGTTCCATGTTCCTCACAACCTCCCAATCAGAGGCCTTGCTGCCAAATGAAGTTTACCCTCATTCCACATGCCATGCCTTTTCCGGATATCTCAGTTTCAGTTAGTTCCCTTTAGTAGTTTAACTTTCCAAGGGCCAGGTATTGAAAACACAACTCATTAGGTCAAGTAATTGGATTACTTAGACCAATGCTTTTATCCCCTTGGTCATGTATCCTTGGGGGACACATAAATGCAATCTAATTTGCTATTTGAAACCAAATATGGCCACCCTGGGTAAAAATTTGCATCTCTATCATTTTTAAGTTGCTTAAAATACCCAAATCAAAGATTTACTTAGATTAATAAAATTTGCTTTTAAATATAGCCCAATCAATTTGCTCATAATAAGATAGGAAGCCTATTACGCAGAAAAATAAAATATATCCAATGCAGTTTACACACATAAATAGGGGCCTGTATTATACACAAGATCACATTTTATACAAATAAATATAGTATTACCAATAAAAATAAAATTTTACTCACAATTGCAACATTTGGAATTTCCATGGCAGCTTCAGAAGCTTTGTAACCGAAAACAAAAGCTCCCACAACAGTCACAGCAAAGTTAACGACAGCAATTATTTGATTATTCATTGTTTTTACTAGCAGAAGAAAGACAGAAAAAAAAACCCAACAAAGTAATAATTAATTATTCATTGTTAAAAAATAAATATTCTGTATTTGTTGGTATTTTACTTGTACTTATTAACAAGGAATATTTTAGGAAAAAATAATAATAATAATCTACATATCAGATCTGTATTAATTTTACCATCAAATATATCTAATTCAGGGGTCATCAGGAAATGGGTCCATCAGACAAGATATTTTTTATGTTTTAACATTTTGATCTATAACCATATATTTTATGAAATGTGCCAAATGTGAGTTTAGATGTTAATTTAGTACAAGTAACCCAACTATCAGTGAATAAGATGCAGGATTTGAAGGTGGATAGTGAACTTGGTATGTTAAGAAATAGATTCTTAAAGAGAAAATATTGACAACCATTTTGATTCATTCTTCTAAGCAGAATGAATTGCTTTTTGATATTTTCACAAAATGATTAATATTTCTTTTGAACTGAGATAGTTTGGCACAAAACCTTATTTTTAAGCTGACTGCTATAATGTAATGATCAACTATAGCCAACTGCTATACAGGGTGCGATGTTGCCAATTGTTGCTCATTTTTAATTTTGTGCATGTGCTTTGTTTGTTTTTTATATAGCAGGGTCAGTTGGGCATTATCTGTGAGAAAAAGAACACCATGATAATTCACTTTGCCAGAAACTTGGAAATAAAATTCTGTGCTGCTTGTCAGTCAGTCAGTTAAGTACCATACGTGATACACTTGGGCGATCATGTCTTGAAAGAGACATGACTGACTAGGCAGAAGATTATCCCACAGTAGGTTGCCATTGCTTTCTGCAGTAGATTGCCAACCAAGGCTATAGAATCCAATCTGTCCTGTTATTTAACCCATAACTGGAAGGAATAGACAGATTAATACCTTTCCCAAGGGTATTTGTGCGTAAGTGAATGCAATGAATTCGGCTGGAATTTGAACTCGGCCCTCCGATTTCTTGTTCCGAGTCAATATCCACTGCACCACAATGAACATGCTGCTTGTCATTCATGCCAAAAGCTCCAATACAAACATTTCAGAGTGTTTGGGTGTCAATTTCAGGATAGTGCAGAGGATTTCAAAAGAGCTGAATGATATATCCAGTCAAAATCATGGTGTTTTGAGTGATTACTAGTGACGGTGATATTATGCCTCCATTCATCTTCCCACATGGCCTCAGATTCAACACAGGTCTACATCAAGTGCCTTGAGAAGGTAGTGCTGCCCTGGGTCAAGAGGGTGGCTGCTGGAAGAAACTATATTTGTACCATACCACACAAGCAGATGAACCCAGTTCATGCTGTCAGACAATTTCTATGACAACATCCCCCCCCTCACATCTGGCCACCTAACTCCCAAACTGCAACCCCCTTGATTATTATGTATGGGGTGCAGTTCAATGAGAGACCAATAAATCTCCTTGTAACACCAAAGATGAACTGAAGGCAAGGATTATGGCAGCATTCACTAGTTTAAACAAGAACACCTTCTAAAAGAGTTGTAGGAGATTCTGAAGTTGTATGGAGACCTTGGTTGAAGCCAATAGCAATTTTATTGAATAAATTTACTGTTTAGTATATTTTGCTAGAAACAAAGAAAAGAGTACTGGATTGCTATGTGATGTCAGTTCTTCAGTGAATTCTGGACAATATCATCAAAGATGAAAGAAAAACTTGAAGCAGTTGAAATGTGGTTCTACAGAAGGATGCTGAAGATATTATAGATTGAGCATGTGAGCTATGATGGATGAAAGGATGGAAACAAAAAGGAAATTAATACTGAGCATCATAAAGAGACAGCTAAAGTTCCTGGGACATGCAATGAGGAAAGAGGGCTCAGAGAACCTGATACTAACAGGCTAGATAAAAGGAAAAAAAGACAGGGAAAAGTAGCAGATAACATATTTGAAGGGCCTGATCAGGTGGATGACAGAATGAGGGTTGTGTGGTGTAACAGAAGAAAGCGTGCTAAGAGCCACCATGGATAGGAAGACGTGGAAAGCCATGATCGCCTACGTCCTGAAATGATCTAATATGAGGACTAAAGCAAGAACAGGGCACATAGAAGAAGAAAAATAATTTTAAGATAGTTTTGTGTAATTTTGGTAAATATATCTGTTAAAGTGAGATGTCAGCGTTATTTTCATTTTCACATAATTTAGACAAATCATTGTCTATTTCACTTTGTAAAGTAATGCTCAATTATAGCCAGCTGCTATAAAAGTAATGCTTGACTATTTCAGTGAATTCAATCTGGAGTGCTCCACTATTGTAACCTTGAGTTAAATTTAGAAGTAAATGATTAGTGATCTAATCTTGCTGACAAGTTTTTTTTTTCATGCAGTGAGTTTGATCATATCTGAGTAGACCACTGTTGTGACCTTCCACTAGACTATGCTAAAGTTTAGTAAATGACTACAATTACTTTTAAGAAACTTGGAGCGATTGATAGATTAACTGATTTGTTTTAATGGCATATCAACCTTTTGCAGGTAGTTTAAATTCAAAAAACATTTTTAGATTGGAAGATTTTATTTTTTTTTAGATAATGATTTACTTATAGAAATCCTACTAATTAACCCATAGATGGTGGGTAGAAGAGATAAATTTTCATATTCCCAATGTTATTTGCACATAAGTGAATATAATTAACATGATAGAAATTGGAACTCTGTTCTCCAGTTTCCAGTTCCTAGTTGTTATGTATACACCACTCACACATACAACAAGCATCTGGTATTTCCAAGCAGTCAGCCATTTAGGTACTGACCAGGCTGAACAAAATTTGAAAAAATATATATTTTTTGAAGAACAATCATATGAAACAAATATCTTGGGATATTTTATTTTTTAAGACATGTAAAAAAATAAATGAACAAATGGAGTTAAGAAGGTGAAGCAAGAAATTTTGATTTGTTGCAGAGAAATTTACTTCCTTTTGATAATGATGATTGCTCATCACATTTGTCTGTTAATCTGATTATGATGAGTATTTTGTTTATGGCTACTTCATTAAAATTATTAGACAAGAATTAAAACTTTAAAATAATTTTTAAATCTTTATGCTTAAGACATGAAGAAAACAACTTACTTTCATGTCCCAGGTTTTCTTTATAAAAGGTTTCCTAACAGAAAAGAAAAAAAAATGTTACAAGACAAATATGAAATGCTCAATTTTTTAAAAATAAATTCTTCATATAAATTGTTCTAAAACAATGTACATTTTGTAAATGCAAACATTTTCTTGAAAAAATAAAATTTCAAACAATTATGAAAAAAAAAAAATTCTTAATTAAATCTGAGAATTGTCATGAAATCTTAATTATACATTAGTTCATATTCCATCATGAATACTTATTTCCTGACCATTGACAATACCTTTCTTCTTGATTTTCAATAAATACATTTCATTAAAATTATTAGTAATGCATTTACATCATATGAGGGTCCCAACCAAAAAGGATGTTTTAAAATGCTGATGTTCAGTCATTTGGATGATTTTGGTAAGTGGGTCAGGCTGAGAACTTTTCAAGCACAATCTCATGAAATATTATAGCTTTATTGTGTTAGTAGTAGTTGCTCAAATGTCTAAAACCAGGCATTCTGGATTTTCAATGCATTTCTATAGTAAAAACATTACCAATTTATTTACACTTGGTTACTGTAAATCTTTCTTTCTGATTTTCAATTAATTGAAATAGTAAAATCATTAGTAATGCATTTATATTATACATATTTTTATTCTATTAGTTATTTTTGCTTTAATTCCTGACCACTGACAATCCCTTTATCAGTTCACTGTTTATTTAAACATTTAGTATTTACTGTGCTATGATATATGTAATCATTAGAGGGAATGAAACATTATATATATATATATATACAGTATGACTAAATTATTTACAGTAGATAATAGCAACCCATATATATGCGTTTATTACTTTAAAAAGAAGTGCAATTTTTGTCGGTGCAATACCATTAAAATGATCTAATATGAGGACTAAAGCAATTGCCTATCCAATCCAGATCAACAGCTTATATAAAAAAAATTAAAAAAAAGTTTGTCCAAGGGAGATAATTACAAGTTTAGTAAATCCTACCATGTTATTTAGTTTCTTTATTAAGAAAATAAAATGAATGAGCAAAGAAGAATACTTAGCTTGACTGAAGTCATTTCTATCAGTCATAGTGGCATACCAGTAATGATACCATAATAATTAAGCTTAGTGATAAAATCATAATATAAATTCTATAAACATGAGGCTTGATATCAAGCAGAGGCTGCTGAAAGTAGCATTTAAGCAAGTTAAGACGAAGAGAAATTTACCGGACTTGCAACATTTTTAGTCATTTTTTTGTATTCTCTCTCAGCTGCTTCTGCTTTCAGACGTTGAATTCTGGCTTCAAGTTCTGGATTCTGACAAAAGAATTAAAATAAAAATTGTCATTGCTTTTAAATTCTTACTAAATGAAGGTAGTTGTAGATTATACACAGAATCTTATATATATATCTTTATATTATCTGTAATGATTACATTAATTCCTGATCACTGATAATATCTTTTTAACTAATATTTAATGAGTTTAGGCTACAACAGCAAGAGGAGTAGCTGTAGGGGATAAATGTAATAGCAGAAAAAGCTGACTGGCACTTATAAAAACCTGTAAGTCAGTAAGTAGTTCTAAAACATAGGCTTTTGAACTTTTGGACTCTGTATTTAATGAAAAGTATACATTTTTCTATAACTAGACTTATTTTAATCCTATTTTATGGAATAAATATTTGATAAAATTTCAATTTGTCATGTCTTTGCTTTCATTCTGTATAATTTTGTTGGAACCATTTTGGTGGTGTAGATAGTTTCTCAATATATATATATATATAGTATACTGTAATAGTTGTTACAATGGTTTATAAATTCATAGTATCACTACAAAAAAATTTTTGGGTTTCGAAGCTAGCCCTATATGTGGACTGCTTCATCTTCAGGTGATTTTTTTTAAATCGAGCACTCATTATAAAAGTAAATGCATGAACAAAAGGTTAAAAAACCTATGAGTTCTACAACTTAATTACAATATATATATATATATATATATATATATATATAATAATAATAATAACTAAATAGACTCTGTAAGTATGCAGGCCGTAAATTTATACTAAAATAAACCTCCGAAAAAACCATTAACAAACAGAACCTAAATCCGTTACAATCCGGTGTACTTTGCCCTGACAATCCGTAGTGTGAAACCGCGGTAGGTTTTGGCTCACTCTAGATTTTTGTATATATATATATATATATATATATATATATATATCTAAACTTGTTTATAAATGGAACTTTGTCTGTGTGTGTGTGTCCGTTAGACTATATAGACTCTGAAATGGCTGAACCGATTTTCTTGAAAATTTACAGTTGTGCTATAAGGACTGCGAGTGTTCTTAGCTAGGTTTTGTGTCGAGGTACTCCCAATAAATATCGAAAATCGATAATCAAAAAAAATCGGCTTATAGAAGGAGTGGTCCAATTTTAATCAAATTTAATACACTCATAGACAAAGATATAAGAAATGATATTCAGAAATTTCAAGGTTACAGTTCTTACAATAATGCAGAAAATCGATAATGTATGTATATATAAAAGGCAAGATGTATGTGTGTGTTGTCTGTTTATCTGCCTGTATGTCTGTATTTTTTTCAGCCCTTTTATTTTAGTTTTTGCTTCGGATTTGGCTCTAAGTAGGTATAATTGTATTTCTTAGTCTCAGCCATGATACCATTTACTCAGAGGACTTATTTAGTCTTCAAAATTCAGTTTACGACAATAAAAACTTATTTGATATCGATACCAGGAAATCAAAATTTGACTTACATCCATTTATTTTTCTTTCAGTCTACAGTTTCGCTTTAACTGGAAACAACTATTGCTTTTTAGTCTTTCGTGCCAACGTCCAAAGAGTCTGAGCTCCAGGACCATGGATTAGTTTTAAAGCTTTCATTACACCCGAGCAACGCCGGGCTATACTGCTAGTATATACCACTTCAAATGCATTTCTATAGTAAAAATAACAATGTATTTATGTTGAACATATAATAGCTATGTTCTATCTTTCATTAATTTCAGACAACAGTCTCTTTCTTATTTACAATGTATTTCTATAATAAAATTATAGTATTTTTCAAAAAATAATATTAGTAATGCGTGTCATGTATGCATATAATAAATTGATCATTAATGTTTTTCTTACTAATATTTATTATATATCAATTCCTAGCTTGCAATAATTCCTTACTTCATGATTTTCAATACAAAAAATATAGCCTATGATCTTAACAAATTTTAACAAACATTTCACCTTTGCACTGAAAAAAAAAAAAAAAAGAAAAAAAAGTTATTTCCTTGACACCACAATTATTGGATACACTTTTGACTCCTGAATGTTTGGAATTTTAATAAAACCAAAACATATAAACATGGGTTCATACCTTTTCATTTATTCTTGAGAATCGGCAACAATATTAAACCCAATTTATTCAATATTAAACAATATTAAACAATATTAAACCCAATTTATTCAATTGAATAAAATCTTGTTTTCATAGTTGTTTAAAAAATAATAAATAATTAATATTGCATTCTAGTTGGTTTACATGTTTTGAAGTTTTTTTATAAATTCTTGAATAAAAAGATTTCTTTTCACATTTATAAAATGGTGAATATCATTGTACTTGGTTCTCATATTTTTATAATTGTGTAAATAAACATTGCCAAAGGAATCAAAAGTGTACACAATAATAGTGGTGTCAAGGGAATAACCATCCATTTAACACCCCACTTTTTCTTTTGCTGGCATAAAGATAAACATTGCTCAATTTTTTAAAAAATATTGCCCACTGCAAAATTTGCTGCATAATCTTCAAAAGTTTTTATTTCATTATTACTTCAAATATTTATTGATACATGAAATAAAGAAAACAGAGCATTAATATGAATGTTGTCTACATATATTGAGTGCAAATGTAGTTAACATTAAAATAGTTATCAACACTGCTTCATTTTCTTTCCTTATAAACGTAATTTGTTGTATCAGTTTTGAAATATTTGTTTACATGCATTGTCTTTAGATATTTGTTTTATCAAAGGAGTAACTCCAGAACAATGTCCATCCAGTAACCCCCATCACTTAATATGTACATTGCAACACTAGTAGCCAAATATATTTATAGACAAGATGCCATAGTGAATTTTACATTTGTTTTTCATTTTTGGTACATTAACTGTTATTGATTAAAAATGTTTCATATATTGTTTTCATTTATTTTACTTGTGCATATTTAAGAATAAAATTAACAGACATGCATAGTTTTATATCTCAGAAAGAAAACAATTCAGGTAATACTTTTTTAATTATTCAAACTGACCCGTGGAGGTGCAGTGTATTCAGGTAAATGTAATTCACAACCTTTCAGCATTTCATGTAGGTAAATAGGCTCCATTCTCTCTGTAAATAAAAGTAAATACAATTTATAAATTTTCTTTTTTAAAGAAAGATTTAGATAGAAAATTGATAGAAAGATTTAATAACATAATTAAGGTGGGAGTAATTGTGTAAGACAAATTTAAATACAAGAGAGAAATAAATTTCAAAATAAATTTCAAAGAAATCTTTATTTTATTCATAGGAATACAAATATAAAATTTGTCACTTAGATAATTGAATGTGACAAAAGCAGAGACATGAACTGCTGCTTCATCTTGTGGGTTATCCCAAATGACTTTGCATCTCTAGGGATGCTCCTTAGGCCTATAAAAAGTTTACATTCTTCTCTATAGTCTTGTTCATCTTTTACAGCTTCTGGCTATAAGATGTAGTCGCATGTGGTGGGGGGAGTATCCCCACTGGAGTACATTCATTTTCATGGTTTTACTTTTCTATCTCTCTTGACTTTTAAACTCTTTCACACTTTTCTATCACATAGGCCCACACAATTCTTTTTCGGACTCACACACACACACACACAAGTTTAAACGTTTTCTATGTAATTTTTTTTTTCCTTCTGCCTAATTTTAAATTCTAAGCTTTTCACGTTTAATTGGTTTTCTTTAATTCTTTTCTTTTGATTTTAGCAGAAATCTCTTGACTGGACTTTCACTACCATGTTTTTTTTTTTCTTTTTCTTTCAATTGGAGTAGATAGATCTATCGCCCGGTTCACACTCCACCCACGTCTATTGAACAGGTTAAGAGGTTCATCCCTTGTTCCCTGTTTAGGATGTGGTTTCTGGCTTTCTCTTTTCCAATCTTTTCACTATTACATAGCCCCCTGCGTATCAGTGGCGTTACCGCCTTGCTCGGGGTGATATGATTAAAAAAAAAAATTAGCCTTTGAACACTTTCTTTTATTAAAATTCCTTTTGTCAATATAGGAAATAGGTTGCCATTTGTTTTATATTGTTTTGTGTTTGCAATTTTTTTACTTTGTCTCATATTGAGCCTGCCAATATTGTTTGTGGGATAAATTTTTCAAGTCTGTAAATATTTAGTGTTGATTCCTGCAACATAATGGTAACTAAATATTTACCCAATCACACCAGCCATCCTGCAACAATCTCCATTTTAACTTTAATTTTTATTTGTTCAGCTTCATTGTATATTCCATGCCAATTATAATACATTTCAGTTAATAGATTCTTCACTATGAAATCCCTAGAATTTGTTTTTTAATTGACTTTTAACACACTTTTGATTATAAGATTCTTCTCTTGAATCTAAGCTTTAGAACTTGGTTTATATTTTTATTTTCCTTCCTTACTTTGTCTCCACTAGAACATCACAATCTTGTGATTAGCTTAAATCAACAAACTGAATGGTAAAATCTCATCTTAGTAGTATCAATTAAAGAACAAAAAGATTAAAATCTGCTCTTTATTTTAAGAGTTAACAATTTCCCAGTATCATAGTTGCTATAGACAATGAGCTTCCACTGAGCCCTGATAAATGGAATAATAACAATATTGTTAGTTGCTTTGATATTGAAAATGAATTTGATGGTCTGGTCAATAATATCCTTATACAGGGTGTCCATAAAGTTCATGTGCACTTTAAAAAATTTATAACTTTATTTGTATTTGCAATAGAAATAATTTGTAAAAAAAGGTTAGAAAGAAGTAAATCTATATTTTTTAAGGTTTTATTGAAATTTTATTTAAGTTTCCACATGTCCTCCATCATTAACAATACAAAGGGTAATAGAATTTTGCAGTTCACGGAAAACATTTGCCAAGTGATTTACAATAATGATTGAAATCACATTAGTTATAGCTTTCAAATCTTCTAATGAACTAGGTTTGGTTGGATACACAATTGTTTTCACATATCAGTTGAAGCCATGGATCAAATTGATTCTGAAAAAAAGAAAATATTTTTTACTTATTTAAAAATTATTGCAAATTTTGTGGTAAAGAATTATTCAATAACTATACTTAAAACGAGGTACATTAAACTTTATAACATTTTTCAGATTATTTCTATGACAAATACATATAAAGTTAAATTTTTTAAAGTGCACACAAACTTTATGGACACCCTGCATGATGCAAACATGCTAATTACAGGTGAGATTGTTACAAGTCCAGTATGGCTTTCTAATATGATTCAGAGTGAGGGTTTTCTTTAAGGCGCTTTTATACCACTTCCTCAGGGCGCCCCTGTTGCAATGGCCATATGATAGCATATTATATAGCATAGGCTTTAGTAGATGATTCTAGACATATATCCTGCCCAACATGGCTGAGTTACAATTAGGATGGCTCCAATACTTGAGATGTTGGCATTTTTTGAGATCAACATTATTGATGAAATTGTTAATAATGAAAATATTACATTGCAAAAGACTATCTCCCTGCTTGTATAGCAAGCATTTTTTTTCCTTAAATGCTCAGCTCAAACACATCAGTTTAAGTTGATAGTGATTTCCCATGATGGTTTCAGTTGGTTTGAACAGCTCATAATAAACTATACCCACTTGATTCCACCAAATGCAAAGCAGAAGCTTCGAACCATGGATATTTGGTTTTGCTGCCAATGTTGATGCATGGCCAGGCTTACTCCCCAATCTTCTACATTTAGGGTTATCGTTGTGGTTCCACTTTTCATTGCCAATCATGGTAAGATGGAAAAAAAACAAACTTTTCTTTTTCTGCCGTTGAAGCAGTTGTTCACATGTGACAAGACAATGTTCAATGTCTCTCAGCTTCAACTCATATGGCACCCAATGTACTTGCTTTTGAATCATTCCTAATGCTTTCAAATGTTTTGAAACTGGTGTGTGACCAACTCCTAATGATTTTGAAAATTCAGCTTGTAGCTGGCAGGAGTCTTCATGAAGAAATGCCACCAATTCTTCATTTTCAAACGTTTTCAGTATGCCAGAGCATTCTTGATCTTCAACATCAAAATCATAATTTTTGAAGCATCTAAATCCATCTCTGCATGTTATTTCTAACAGAGCATGGTTGCTGTAAGTCTTAAGAATTCTGTGCGCTTTAGCTGTAGATTTCTTTTTAATAAAGTAGTGCAATAAAATTCCTTGAAAATACACTTTCTTTGGCATGAAATCTGACATGTTTAACACTATGAAAAGCAAAGTTGTTTATACTTTGGCAAAATGACATACACTGAATTTCAAGCTTGCTTATAGTACTTCCTTATAGATGTATTACCATCTGAAACTACACACATGCAGTTTTGGGAACACCATCTGTTGAAAAACAGAACTTATTCAAGGTCCTAATACATATATATATCTAAATCTAAACTTATTTATAAATGGAACTGTCTGTCTGTGTGTGCATCCATTACCTATAGACTCCGAAACGGCTGAACTGATTTTCTTGAAAATTTACACAGTTGTACTATAAGCGTCTGCGAGTGTTCTTAGCTAGGTTTTGTGTTGAGGTACCCCCAATAAATATCGAAAATCAATAATAAAAAAAAAAACGGGTTATAGAAAGAGTGGTCCGATTTTAATCAAATTTGATACACTCATAGACAAAGACATAAGAAACAATATTCAGAAGTTTCAAGGTTGCAGTTCTTAAAATAGTGCAGAAAATTGATAATATATATATATATATATATATATATATATATATAAATCGATACCAGGAAATCAAAATTTGACTTACATCCATTCATTTTTCTTTCAGTCTACGGTTTCGCTTTAACTGAAAACTTTTTAGTCTTTTGTGCCAACGTCCAAAGAGTCTGAGCTCCAGGACCATGGATTAGTTTTAAAGCTTTCATTACACCCAAGCAATGCTGAGCTATACTGCTAGTATATATATAGGATTGAGTCTCAAGCCTTTAATGGCAACCTTCTGAGACATAAAAAAAATTAGTGTACTTGAACTACTATGTGTATCTGTGTAGGGAGTCAGAAAGAGCATCCAGCTTTGTAAAACTTTGCTTCAAATCATTATGAAAATCCTCCGTCTAACAGGACCAACTTTGCTTCTTGCAAGATTAATCCAAGTTCTGTTTCAACAACAAAAAAAACATGGTTACATGTATGTATGTGTAGTGGATAATTTGCTTTGAAAGTAATATACATATTACTCTTAATGGAATCTAATGGTATTGCTAACTGCTGGAGAAAAATTCACTTCTGCTTAAACAATCCATGAAAAAGCATATTGAAAACATCCTCTTGAATTTGACCACAGAACAACATTCTATACAGCACACAAGTGACTAATTCTTTGAAAGCTACAACAAATATTCATAAAAAACTAATTCTTTTTTATTTTATGACTTTTTCATTAATTATAATACAAAGGCAATATCAGTAATATATTTTTCTGGATTAATGTTAATATTTTAAAACTGTCATTACAAATTTGATAAGTGTGTTTACACTGATGAAAAGAAAAACAATTTAAAATTATTAAAAGGAAAATACAAAACTTTCAAATATAAACTAAATTCTTGTTAGATCTAAATGGGTATGTTTTGCATAATATCAATTCTTGATTTTTATTCATGTTAGCAACAAAAATATTTTCTTAAAAATTGAGAAGAATTAAAATCATCTTGATCATAAATCAAAATTAATGTTTTTCATAAAAATTCTTTCATTCTAATTTCTTTTAATCTAAATGAACTACTTTGGAGTTGTTGAGCGAGAAATTTTTAGTTCTTTTTTTGATTATGCCAGGGAATCAAATAAGGATTCAAAATAGTCCAAAGAAGATGATAATGAAGGCAAGGAAAATAATATTTATTCTGAAATGAATAATAAAAATATATTCATGGCTATAAATCTCTCTAATTGAACTCATTAAGAGACTTAATCATTAATTGGTCAGTGACAGTAAATCAAGGAATCACAAGAAATAATGATTACAAATGGACTTAACTCTAAACTTTTATAATCCATTAAGGCCACTCAGCTTGAAAATAAACAAATTTATTGACATAAAAAAAAACACCAAAACTAAAATTATCAGCTTCTATTGTTCAAACTTAAATAACCAGCAACAAAAACACAGCTGTTATCAAATATGAATTGTAATAAGACTTCAGATTTTATAATTCTTAATATAATTTGACTATGATAAATATTGGCTTAAAAGTTTCTGGCTTTTTCCTGTTAATGCAAATAATACAGAAAGTAAATCAAATATAAAACCCTATTCCATTAATTCTTAATCACTGATAATAACTTTCTTCTGGATTTTCAATGAATTTCTAATAAAATCATTAACAATGCACCATCAACATAATAATAATAATACATACTGATCAAAAATCCATGAGAGCCACAGGAACACTATGTGTCCTGCAGCCGTTTGTTTGTCTAGGGTAAGATAACTTGATGTTACCTATCCCTCTTCAGGATGGTTTTGAATTCAAAGTTGTCTTGCTTGAACAAGGTAAAAAAAAAAGGTCAGTTTGTTCCATTACAGGAGTTTCAGTTTAGAGTTCTTCTTCTAGATGTGTTGTCACTCAAAGAAAAAGAGCTATGGGTTAAATAGCAGGACAGATGCCCTGCTATTTAACCTACAGCTAAAGGAAGATAGTTTCATGCCTTTTCCAAAGTAAGCTAATAGTTTCTTTTGCAATTTTTTTGCTTCTGAGTCAAGTTTTATCTTTTAAAATTTAATTACAATGACAATCATTATCTTCTGTCTTTTTAATTCTTGTTCCTTTATTGTTCTCTCATTAATAGTAGTTTTTCTCATATTCTCTAACACTCAGAAACCATTTGCATCCTTTCCTATTCATTAACTGTCTGTCTGGTTAGTCAGCCACCGAACAAACTCAGATATTGTTATGATGCCCTCCTATGAGGAATGGACTCTTCCTCTTTGTTACATGTAATTACCTGCATGACTTCCGGAGAGCAGTTAACAAAAGCAGTTAATAGAAACAGTTGATGACAGCCACTAATCAGGCAATAAGCAGCATAATAATACCTTCGAACTTACTTATTTCTTAGTTACTTATTATTAACACTTCCTATGAATATCTCGTTTCTTGTTATACTAATATACTGTTTCGAACCTACTTCTTGTGTTCCGTGTCTTACTTCCGGCACAAATCGGTCACTACAACTTTGCGGCAAAGTTTTGCCACAACTCCACTACAAATTAGAGACAAAAATCCACAAGAGATATCAACTTGATGACAAACATCCTTCTTCTTCTATGTGCCTTGTCCTTTCAGGACATAGGCGATCATGGCTTTCCACGACACCCTATCCCTGGCGGCTCTTAGTATGTTTTCTCCTGTTACACCTCACAACCTCCATTCCATCATCCACCTGATCAGGCCCTTCAAATATGTTATCCACTGCCTTCCTCTATCTCTTTTTCTTTCTATCTTGCCTGTTAGTATCAGATTCTCCAAGCCCTCTTTCCTCATTGCATGTCCCAGGAACTTCAGCTGTCTCTTCCTGATGCTCAGTATTAATTACCTTTTTGTTTCCATCATTTCCAAGACCTCATCATTGCTCACATGCTCGATCCATGATATTCGCAGCATCCTTTTGTAGAACCACATTTCCGCTGCTTCATGTTTTTTCCTCATCTTCGATGATATTGTCCAGCATTCACTGCCATATTGAAGAAATGACATCACATAGCAATCTAGCACTCTCTTCTTTGTTTCTAGCGAAATTGTCCTGTCTTAATACTTTACTCAGCTTCTGGAATGCATCCTTCACCATTCCAATTCGCTTTCGAATCTCTGTGTCGCACTTTCCGTCTCCTGTTAGAACACTTCATAGCTAAAAAAAAAGCCTATTAAAAAGCAGAGCAGACTAGAAATAAGGGAGTTTGGTGATGTAAAGTTTCCCCAATCATGGGATGGTTTGTTGTGCAGTCATTAAAATAGTAGGAGCCAATTTCTGTCCCAAACTTGAACAAAACAAGGTACGGGTCACATCATGGAAATGGTCAGGTGGTCAAATACCAGAGAATTTGTGGAACAGGATGCATAAGTACCCAATACCAAAAGGAGTCAACAGCCACAAACTGCAGGATGTATGTTGACTGGGTCTGTGAATGATACATAACATATCAATCTAGCAAAATTAGCTCTATGACTCATTGCACAGCATAAAAGAGGATTTCTTGAGATGGGCAGATGCTGTATTGAATTTTATCCCCTCAAAATTCTACTACAAATACCAAAGAGGAGAAACCATTAGAACAATTGTCATTAAAATATTTAGAGAAAAGACACAGGGAAACCATGTCACGGTGTTGAGAAACTGGCTTAAGTCACAATACCAGATCAGGACCAATAACATTACAGAGCCTTCTTTGGATTTTATCAAGAATCTCTGAATATATAAGCAGGAGTATCAGACCAGATGTGGCAGCAATATTTAATGCACAGATGAATGGAAGATTATAAATGTTGAAGATGAATTCTGATGAGAAAAATTGCCTAGCATGACACTGAACCAAATTTCCTTGCAGAAGATCTAGCAATTGATTCAATATTATCATTCCATTTCATGTCAGTGGAAAATCTGACATCAAGAAGGTGCAATGTGGTGTTCTCCTGGGGGTGATTCAATATTATCATTCCATTTCATGTCAGTGGAAAATCTGACATCAAGAAGGTGCAATGTGGTGTTCTCCTGGGGGTCAGCATCAGCCATGCTGATGGAAGGTAGAAAAGGTTCTCAGCACTTATTTTGGATGCATTAAAATTTACAAGCCATTTCTTGCCCCAGCTAAAAACAAAGTGAATGTCATGTTGCAGATCAGTGGCCAATTTTACTTTATCAGACATATTGAACCATTTTATTACACTAACAAACTTACTATGACATAAACACATTTATCCAGGTGACATATTCCAAAGAATAGTCAGGTGTTGAAATTTTAGAGTGTGAAATTTACAAAAGGTTAAAAAAATTTAACATATCTGAAAGCAATTATAAAAATGTCACTACAGCTTTGAATTCATCAATATATATTGGGTTTTTGTCTTTTGTAAACATTACATCAAATGATATTGAATTAAAAAGCTTTACTAATGAGAATTATAAAATCTTAGTGTTATTCTGTTCTTGCTAGGGAGAAGATAGACATATTATAGACAGTGGCATGCAAAGGGAGGGGGAGATGGGATAATGGCCCCAGGTGACACTCCCTGGGGGGGACTTCCATGGAGTATATTATTTTTGTTTGTTTTTTTAAGAAATACACCTAGAATTAGATATTAAAAATAAAATAGTTTTTAATTTTAGTTTTAAAATGTTTATATATCTCCATAAAACATTGTCTGGCAGTGGGGATGGACTCCACTTACATATGGTGATCAATTTGAGCTGGTCATTAAGTATACCACCAGTTACCCCACTCCCCCTTAGTTCAAAAGTTTTTCACACCTTTGAGAAGTCCAAGACTTTGGTGTCAGTTCTTTCATTTTGATTTTTAATGTCTATGAACTGATAATGAAAAGAAATTTCAAAAGATAAAAAAAGGTGGGTGCCATAAAATCAAAGACTACTTAAAAAAAAAAAAAAAAAAATTGTTATTATTGAAACATTTACATCCTTAAATAAGTAAGATCTGTAATTTGGATGCTTGTAAGTAGAGAGCTGCCTGTATTCAAAAATGAAAATTGGAACATTGAAACGCATTTGAAATTGCATGGTAAACTGTCAAATTATAGTTGTGATGACAGCGATTTTATCCATCATATTGTTGCTTCTTAATTTTGTTTTTTATATTTAAAAAAAAATCAAAGAGTATATTAACCCAAAGTATTATAATTTAAAAAAAAAGATGAAAAAAAAAATCTGAAATTGCATGGTAAACTATTAAATAATAGTTGTGATAACAGTGGTTTTTTGTTGTCAAACCTGAAGATTTTATTGGCTACATGTCATGACAAGAAGAGAAAGAAAGATCAGCTGTGAGAAAGATTTCTTCAGATACAAATGAAAATCTAGAAGCTAACATGTCTAATAGCTTTTCAAATACTTTCTTGATAAGTACAGTGGTTGCACATATAGCTAAAAATGCTCACATTTTAAATTTAAAAAAAAAAAGAAGTCAAGTGTCCATAAAACCTTAGCAGAAGTGAGGGACAAATTCTACTCTTGTTTCTAAATTGAGAAAATGAACATTCAGTATTTAGTTTGAGAATTTGCTTCCCTTTTTTTATCATCTAGTTTCTAGAGTACAAAAAAAAAAAAAAACTGTCTTTCATATTCATGATTTTTTTTCCAAAACTTTTCAAGTCAAACTCTTTCTAAGAGATTCAAGCTCTTTATTCCTGCATCTTTTATTCTATAAAACAGCTCAATCCTAACTAACTAATCTATTTTCTGTTTGTTTCAGATTTTTTTTTCCCCCACTGTTGAACTCGTTTTAGTCTATAAAATTTGACTGAAAATGATTTCTGTTGTCTTCCTACATCATTTCATTTAGTTCAAATTTTTAGGATGCATCAATGGTAATTACACCCTTTGACTTCAAAGAAACACCAATTCATCCACCCTCTTGTGTGGAGATGTCATCCCGGACTGAAAAATTACATAAAGAAAGAAAAAGATAATTTTTGCACATTGACAAATTGAAAAAATAATTAACTTATTTCCATAATTTAATTTTTTTTTTTTTAAACTGATAGTGTATAGATCCCAAAAAATAGATTAATAATATAAATTCATTTAATAGATCTTAGTTTAGTTTTCAATTAGGGATTAGATTTGTGGTATAGAAAAAAAATTAAAAAAAAAGAATTTTTTAAAAATCTTAAAAAAAAACCCAAAAAAACAACCAAACAAAATGGCAACAATATACGGACTGATCCTTACGGCATTTTGTGTTACACAAATGATTCTATATTTTATAGACTGGGTTGCACTCCAATCTTCTAGTTAAGCAAAAAAAAAAAATATACATACTAGCATCGGCTTATGTATTGTGATAAAAAAAAATGGTGACTTACCTTGTCAAAACAAGTAACAGTGTGTCGCATGCGTTATCTGCCGGTGAAAACGGAAGACTCCAGTGACTTCTTGCTTTATATAGAGAATGTCATACAAATTTTTGTTCCATCTCAACCAATCATTGACTTTTTGACTTGAATATAAGCTGAGCACCCCAAACGACAGGACAGCTTGTTCACTGCAGTGCATGAGGGAGTTTTGTGACCCATAACCTACAGATTTGCAGCTTTTGACCTGTGAATTTTTGTTTTTAATTTTGCCACTTCTGAAATTCTTCGACTACAGTATACAGCTTCTTTCGATTTTCTTAACCAACAGTGAGGCTATGATTTGGACTACTAGCCCTTGAAGGAACACAATGAATATAGAACTCTTTTATCACTATGATACTAATTAATATCAATTATTACTTGACTAGTATTAAGCTTAGAACTGCACAACGTAAGTAAAGAAAAATGAAGAAGATAGGAAGGGTAGACTCTTTTTTTCCTTTCAAAAGAGAATAACCTGTGTACCAAGAAAATCATATATACCTTCACTTCAGCCTTTCTATGTTGCCAATATTATAAAATTTTTTCCAAAAATGAAGATCTGATTCTAATATCACTTCTCTTTTACAAATACTTTCGCGGCTTCTGCTGCAATGAACTTAACTCACTGGTGTCCCCTATACATAAATTTACTCGAGCCACAAGATTAGCAACTAGGTCCCACCCTTTAACTGTGAAACCAATAAATTGTAAATGCAAATTCAACTCCAGCAGCTTCTTTTCTTGCATTTCCCGCCTGTGGAACTCCCTTCCATTTACTTGCTTTCCCTGACAGCTCCAAGAATTTAAATGTAAAGTCAATAGTCATCTATCTCACTAACCTGCATCCTCTCTCTCATGCTCCTTTCTCTGTCCACTCCACTCTCATCCTTCTCTTACCCACTTCCTGACACGCCCTATAACCTGTCACTCTTTCTCAAAACTTTGCTCGCCTGCAAAACAGTGGCAATAAAATGCCTTGTTTGGGGCAATATGATTATTAAAAAAAAAAAAAGAAGAGATTTTTAAATGTTAAAAGAAAACTGGATAAATATAGAAATACAAAAAGTATTGTAATATATTATATCATCTATGGCATATATGTATAGTACTATTTAGAACAGAAAAAAATATAATTCTTTTTTATAATTTAAATTTATCACCCATTAATACAGTCCTGGGCATGATGGTAAACTGCATCCAGCAGCAAGGCCTCTGGGAGGTTGTGAGGAGCATGGAACCACCTTTTAATTGCTGCTGTTCCCAGGTCCACCCTGACTTGGAGTGGTAGCACCTGTTAGGGTCCCAGCTATGGGTAAATAGTTAAACCCCGAACTGGAGTCAAAACACTATGAAAGTATAAAAATACACTTTATAGAAATATATGCATGAAACTAGAGTTTATAAAAAAATATGCATTTTTGAAGAAAAAAAATTTTTTTTCAACAAAACATTTTTGAATACAAAACTAGAAGACATTTCCAGTTTTCTAAAATAATAAAGAATAAAAACAAAAAGATTTTCGTTAAAATCTGACTAAATCAACCTTCTCACTGTAACCAAACATTAAAAAATACCTTAAAACCCCACCTTTTTGGCATTAAATAACTCACAGAGGTTGATATGCCATTAAACAAAATTCAAACTCTAAACAACAGGATAAACTGAACTCTTGAGCCTTTGGTAGCTGTCTAGGGGAAAGACAGCTTTGAATTCAAAACCACAGAAAAGATCAGCTAATTTACAAATAAGAAAAAGAATATGCAGAAAGCTATGATCACGTAAGCCCTAAAGGGACATGGCTCTTAGCAATAAAAAAAAAAATCATTTTGGTTGTTATAGCTATTTATACTTTTTTCCTTCAAAAATGTATTATGGCAATTTTTTCTTCAAAACTGTATATTTTTCTATAAAAGTCTATTTTTATGTATATATTTCTATAGAAGTATATATTTATACTTTCATAGTGTTTTGACCCAAGTTTGGGGGTTAACTATTTTCCCATAGCTGGGACCCTAACAGGTGCTACCACTCCGGGTCAGGGTGAACTTGGGAAACAGCAATTAATAGGTGGTTCCATGCTCCTCACAACCTCCCAATCAAAGGCCTTGCTGCCGAATGCAGTTTACCATCATGACCAACCCTGCTGTTTAATCTATGGCTAGGTAGAAAGAGAAAAGATGACTACATGACTTAACTAGAGACATTTGAAATTGAAAGTAAAAGAAACAAAACAAGGTAGGAATTTGAATTTTACTTGCCAATTTCACTTTGCATGCCAATGACAGTTACACCACATGCAAAAGATGAGGATACAGGCTTGAACAAATCAGTGTATAATAATGAGAAGTTTTGTCTAATAAAATGAAACCAAAACTAAAAGTGGTTAAAAAAAAAATATATATAATTTTTGAGAAACAATTAAAGGCTATCATTATCTGACAGGAAAGCAAAAAATAAAGATGTATTAATAAGAATCAGAATAGAAATTTTGCTAGAATGTTTATCAATTTGTATACTACATAATAAGCTGGTTTCCATGGCTGGTTTATGGAAACGTCCATGAAAGGCAAGCTCCTAGACAGTGGTTCCTGAACAGTACAGTGTGCCTTAGAGGTGTGGCAGAATGATTGAAAGACAATCAAAGATTTAAAAACAGTTTCAAAAAGTTGATATACCAAAACTAAATATGATTTCAAATTTAAAATATGGATTACCTGTAATTGCATGCTTGAGTTCCAGCATAAATAGTTATAATTATTGACAGATTTTATTACTGTGATATAAAGTATTAAGAATATCGTAACTAGGGTCTTCAAATTGGAGGAGAGAGTTATCAATGATAATGTTGACTTCAAATCTGAAGTTATCTCCCTTTAACCCACTCCTGTTATTAATTTTTAAATGTACTTTTTTTCACATAAAATTTGGTGAGGCATGAGCTAATTTTCATTCTAAACATGCGGCCCAAAAAAATATCTTAGGATGTGCAAGTCAAATTAAACTGATCATATTCAGTCAGATCGCCTTCGAAGAAGTCTGTTGTTTATTTAGACTCGAAACTTCTAGTGACATAGGAGCAACAACACTGACGATGCACCTAGATTCGACACTTAAAGGTGTATTCTTAATAATCATGTGGGTACAATTTTTAAAAATTTATTTTTTTCCCTAAATATTTAATTACCATGTGAGTATTATACACTGGTAATATAATGAAAAAAATTGTTAATTTTTATTCTATTAAATATTGATAAAAAAGTAACACAGACAGTTTCAGAGATGAAATGTACAAGTTAAAACCTAAGAAAATTTGTGAAAAATTCACCATTAAAACCGAACAGAAAAAAGAACGACCATAACCTTTTCCAAGTCAATCTCTAGATAAATTAAGAAACTTACCTCCTGACTGGAACCAATGTCTTAGACATCCAAAATCAGAGTAGGGAATATACTCACCTTGAAGGGAAAAAAAAATATGGAGGAGTATAAGTCTACCATCTTTATAGTTATTGATTTTAAAAAAATAAAATAATGAAGAAAAAAATGAAGACATTTTACTACATTTAAAGAACAAGAAAACTCAACAAATTCTATTATAGCCATATTTTTCAGTAATATTTTATCTGTTTGGACATCAGTAATAATTCTAAAACTAGGGGTTTTTTTACATTTTATAAACAGACTTATTTGAATTAATTATTCATTTTCACATTTAAATTCTTTCATTCTATATTTGCTAGATATTACAACATTTTATAAAGAATTTGTTTTTCACAATTACTATCCAAGCTAACTGTACAGCTTGAGTGTTTGTGATCAACCTCTACAATATCAGCCAATTGTATAATATTTAGATACTTTTCTTATTGGAATAATGATATATTATTGCTAAGTAAATACTGAAGCAATAAACTGTTGAACAAAGCACTGTCTACTAAACAGAAATATGCAGTGTGTATTGTGGTGATACCAACCGAACAAAAGCGATGAACCGGATGTGTGCTCTCTCACAACTAAAAGTCAAATGAATAAAAATCGTCGTAAGCATCCGGATCCGCGCAGATGTTCCGGTTGAAAAATAAAAATTAATCAAATATCAAATTACCAATTTTTATTTATCAGCCAATGAGAAGCCCGAAACCAAATACAAGGATGAAATTCGAAAGTTGAGCCAGTTGATCCAAAAATGCTGTTATAAAAGCTATGACAAAAGGCACCCAGACAGACAGGCACAGACAGAAGAGAAGATAGTAATTAGTTTCTTCCTTGACCTGTGTCAAGCTGTTACTATGCTCGCCTTCTTCTTCCTCACCTGTTCTCAAAGTACTAACTGACCTTTTCTAAGACATTCCACATCAACCAACTCACTGACCTTAGAAACGGCAACTTGAAAATGAACATTCCTTTCTTTCAGCTCATCATTATCTTCCATGAACTCTTTTACCTCCGTTGAACTTTTATTTCAAGCATTACTTATTTTGTAAAACATTGATTGAAATGTATATATGTATAAATGTTATTTTACACTAAAAAATTGCCTTTCTTGAATTTATGAATTATAGTGGGCTATCTTCCCACAAGGCCAAATTCCATTAACATGCTACCCTTCACTACAAATGAAATAAGAGATACCCGCCATTATATTTACTCTATTCCTGATGGTACAGTGCAGTACTATATATTTCAAGTTATTTTATAACCTTCTAAAATTGAAGCATGTATCCTAATGTACAACGGTGCAGGGGTATGGTCAAGTTCAGTGAGTTCATGTCAGTCAGCGTAATAATGAATTAACAACTAATGATTTATTCACATTTTGAAAATACCACAAATGTGAAAAAAGGTGAACATCAATTTCTTGCTGGACCCTACTAGATTATTAGATGGTCATTGGAGCATTAATTTAATTCTGAAAAGATTACTTTTAATTGCATTGTGAAAATTATTATAGTGTGCAGTTTGCCATATTTGAAAGATTACCATATATTCAGATTTTTTAAAGAATTCACTTAATGGGGAAAAAAAAATCACTTGCTTGCAAAAGGAACCTAGAAAAGACGACTTTCTACTCAAAGATAAAAGTTCTGGATGGATGTAATTAGAAATTGTTTGAAAGACAGCTAAATGGTAAAAATGTTTTTAAAAAAAAATTAATGATGAAAAAAAACTATTTTTTTTCAATTTTTTTTAACTTAATAAATCAAGTCAACTTTTCTGACCAAGTCAATGCTGAAATACTATTCTTTAATATCTTTTGTTCTTGTGCCAAGTAAAATTCTAAGATGAAATAACATTAATATTCTGTGGAATATGCAAACTTTAACTTTTCGGTTTTGAAAAAAATTCATATGGTCCACCCACTAGTCTTCATCAGGTATATACTCTGACTTTTAAATTGTCTCTGATGGTTTTATATGTTTTAGAGTCCTCTTTTAAAAACATTCATTTTTATTCCTAATACCACAACTATACCATGTGATACTGCTATAGTTTCAATACTAAATGGATTTTTACAGGGTCTGGTTACTAACTTAATGGCCAAAAGCACTAACTGGTCTTCTATTTATTTATTTATAGCTGGGGGGGGGGGTCAAAGCATCTCAACTAAAGTTTGGACTTTGTTCAAGGTTTATATTATGTGTTATCAACCCTTAGATCACCGACACCTAATTAAAAATATTAGCACTTTCTATTATTCCCAGTATTATTTCTTCCACTGTATTCTTTTTCAAGGTTTCACAGCTATAATAAAGACATTGCTAATTTCACAAGAGGATGTTTTTGCTATTGTTGTCTTAGCAGGTCATGACAACACAACCACAAAATTCAAACCTTACCATTCTGCTTGATGAGGTTGCCTAAGAAGCATGAAAAGTTAATAATCATAAGGTAAGTTAGAATGAAATAAACAGAAAGTAATGTACTAATATCAAACTATACTGAAGTGTCATTAATTTTATAGCCTTGATCTTCAAACTGCAATTATGTGATAATTATTCTTTTATTTCACAATTCTCAAGAAACTTTCAGTTTTGGTCCAAGTTTTAGCTAATATTCTTTCTATGAATGTTCTTCAAAAAATTCAAACTGGAACAATAAAAATTATTAATGTTTATTAATATATCAGACTTTTTTTGCTTCTTATTGGATATCATAATCTGTTAATCTCGATATCAGCTTGGAACGAGAAATCAGGGAGCAGAGTTCGAATTCCAGTTGAATTCTCTGCATTCACTTACGCGCAAATACACTTGGGAAAAGGTAATAATCCATCTCTTACCTCCAGTTATGGGTTAAATAACAGGTCAAATTGGGTTCTATAGCCTAGGTGGGCAACCAGTCTACTGCAGAAAGTAATGGCAACCTACTGCAGGATAATCTTCTGCCCAGTTAGTCAGGTCTCTTTTGAGACATGATCGCCCAAGTGTGTATCAGTATGGCACTTAATTGACTGAATCTGTTAAAGTTTATACTATTTAACAAGACATTTTATAATGTAATTAAAATGCATGGTTTAGGTCAGGAATTTTCCCTTGCTGCTGCTATCAGGTCACCAAGTGCTACCTGTCTCTTTTAATTTGGGGAGGAAATAGCCACTGCTAAGTAGCTTGCTGTAGAAATGTCATGAAGTAGACCATAACAATTATCTCCATATTTAGATCATGTGAACCATTAAGCAGTCACTATTAAAAAAAAAAAAATTAAAAATAATGATTGTAATTTTTGAAGGTTTAAATTCTTAATAGTGCTTCAGTGAAAATTTTTAACCATAAAAAGATTTGGGAAGAAAGATTCCCACTTCCTTAATTCATTTGGAATGAAACCATTTGTGATAGCTTTCCCGACATAAAAACCTTTTACAATATATCAGAATTCAAGTTGAACATTAATTCCCAGGTAAATTTTAAAGAAATTAACATTATTATGCCATATGTTCAGTACCAAAAGGTATTGATTAACATTTTTGATAGTTTATCTATTAAATGCCAAATGATATTAATTACATAACACTGACTTTTATCAATTTGCAACGTGTCTTCATTTTGTCCTTCATGCACAACTGTGACTAATATCTGTTTTTCCATTGATGCTATTTAGTTTCTGAGGAATATATATATATATAGCCTTTAAACATAAAAAATAAAATATAAAAAATTATTTAAACAGGCTTAATGTTAGTTAAGTGCTATACGTGATACACACTTGGGTGATCATGTCTCGAAAGAGATATGACTGACTGGGCAGAAGATTATCCTGCAGTAGGTTGCCATTACTGAGCTAGATTGGGATCTATAGCCTTGGCTGGCAACCAATCTGTCCTGTTATTTATCCCATAACTGGAGGGAAGAGATGGATTAATACCTTTCCCAAGGGTATTTGCACGTAAGTGAATGCAAGGAATTCAACTGGAATTTGAACTCGGTTCCCTGATTTCTCATTCTGAGCTGATATCTACTGCACCACAAGGCACGTCCAGAGCTGAATGTACATAAACCAAAACAAATCCTCAGAAAATGTGGTAATAGCAGGAGACAAAAAATATGATAAATTATGTATTTTTAAAAAAGTCACATAAAGTCAGAAATTTACTTTAAAAAGTTTTGTGTTTGTAGTAATAAAAAAAAATTAAAAAAAAAAAAAGGTAGACATCTCTTATCACTATGTTGCAAAATTTATTCCAATACACATATCTGAATACATTAATAGTCAAATATCACTAATTAAATTTGTTAATATATTCAAATCTCTCACACACCCATATATATATATATATATATATATATATATATTTTAATCATATCACCCCAAGCAAGGCAGTAACGCCACTGATGTGCAGGGGGCTACATAGGAGTGAAAAGATTGGAAAAGAGAAAACCGGAAACTGCATCCTAAACAGGAAACAAGGGATGAGCCCCTTCATCTGTTCAATAGACGTGGGTAGAGTGTGAACCGGGCGATAGTTTAGTCTATCTACTCCAATTGAAAAAACAAAAAAGGAGATATATATATATATATATATATATATATATATAATACAAATAAAATGCCACTTAGCTGATTTATATTTTATTCAGAACCTCAGATATAGAAACATACATACATACACATGGATGATGATGAAAAACTTTTCCTAAAATCTGACTAAATAACACATTGTTTTTTTATTTTGTAATTTCTTGCTGAGATAGAGTAGAGGAGGTGCAACACATTAGAACACATCAAATTTATTGACATATGTCAGTCAGTTAAGTGCCATACGTGATACATGCTTGGGCAATCATGTCTCGAAAGAGACATGACTGACTGGGCAAAAGGTTATCCCGCAGTAGGTTGCCATTGCTTTCTGCGGTAGACTGGTTGCCAACCAAGGCTATAGAACCCAATCTGTCCTGTTATTTAACCCATAACTGGAAGGAATAGACAGATTAATACCTTTCCCAAGGGTATTTGTGCGTAAGTGAATACAATGGATTCAACTGGAATTTGAATTGACATATATAATATGCTTAAATTAGTGATTAGAGCACACTTCAAAGTGTCTTGAAAAAGAAAGTTTAAATTTACTTAATTCGTGTCAGTTTTGCAGCCTTATGAAAATGAAAGATTATAAATATACATTTTAGACATGTGTAGACTTTTTTTTATTACCAAAACTGCCCTGCAAGCAACAAAAAATGTGCTACGTATGATGAAGGTGCTTTAGCTGACAGAACAGTACAGAAGTGGTTCATTAAGTTTGGAGTTGGTGATTGCAGCCTTATTGATGGAGAATGCTCAGGCCAACCCCCACTTCAGATGACAACCAAATCAACATATTGATTGAGAATAACCCACTTACACAATGGAATAACCCACTTACACAATGTGGGAACTGGTAGAAACACCAAATTTATCAAAATCCACCATCCATGAGCACTTAGTGAAGCTTGGGCACTCAAATCGCTACGATGCTTGGGTACCACATGATCTGAGTGAAAAGAACCTTTTGGATCGCATTCCTTTCTTTGATTTGCTGTCTTCAGCCTAAGAAGGCCACTGTGCATCTGATGGGATTGGAAAGAAATCCTGTACTATGAGCTTCTGCCAAGTAACCAGTCAATTGATTCTAAAAGGACTTCTCTCAATTAGACAAATTAAATGTAGAAATTCAAGAAAAACACTCAGAATTGGCAAACAGGAAAGTTATTTTCCATTAGGATAATGCCAATCCTCACATTTCTTTGGTAACCTGGCAAAAGCTATTGCAGCTTAGCTGTGATGCATTACTCCACCTGCCATATTGCTGCAGGTTGACAGGAATGAGTTAGCTTGCCCACCATATTCTCCAGATATTGCTCCTTTGGATTTTCATTTATTCAGGCCCTTGCACAATAATCTCAATAATGAAATCTTTAATTCTTTAATTCTTTAGATGATGTGAGAAAAAACAAAAAAACAAAAAACAAAAAAAAAACAAAACACTATAATTTGTTCTTTACCAAGAAACCACCAAAATTATAGGAAGATGGAATCTTAAGTTGAAGGAAAACTAGAGAAAGCTTATGCAACAAAATGTTTCATATTTAGTTGAATAAATATTTATTGGCATAAGTTTGTTTTGTACAAGTTTCTTTAAAAAATTCGGGACAAACCAATACTATTAATGTCAATGAAATAATTAATCAGCTGCTCTAAGGCAATTAGTGCTTTATCTACCATCATAATGTCTAAATTATTATCAGACACTATCCAATTATTTTTTGGTTGTTTTGTTTTTATGGCATATCAACCTCAGAGGGTCATTTATTGCCAACTAAACTTTATTTATTGCTGGTAATACCTTTTTCTTTCAACAATTTATTGTTGTTTATATAAGTTTTTGTGTCTAGTAATACATTTTTCTTTTCAAGTATCAAGATTCATTGAGATTTCTTTTTAAGAGCAGGGTCCCCAAATCCTACCTTTGTTATTTAACCCATAACTGGAAGGAAGAGACAGATTAATACCTTTCCCAAGGGTACCAGCGCTTAAGTGAATGCAGGGTATTCAACTGGAATTCAAACTCGGCTCACCGATTTCTCTTTCCGAGCTGATATCCACTGCACCACAACGCACATCCGTCACTAAACGATTTCAGCACCTGGTATTCCCAAGCAGTCACCCATCTAAGTACTGACCAGGCTCAACGTTGCTTAACTTCTGTGATCGAGCGAGAACCGATGTATTCAACGTGATAGGCCATAAGCCCCACTATCCAATTAACTGCCAAAGGAAAAAAAAGAAATTGCAACAATATCACAAAGTCCCTCAGAAATCTATACACGATACGTTTTCATAGCAATT
This sequence comes from Ascarosepion bandense, assembly GCA_037127315.1. NCBI lineage: Eukaryota > Metazoa > Mollusca > Cephalopoda > Sepiida > Sepiidae > Ascarosepion > Ascarosepion bandense. The sequence continues at coordinate 63,957 of JBBBDQ010001458.1, forward strand.
ACCATCAAGATATCTTGCCAGTCTGTGCCAAACAGAATGCAATTACTCAGTTAATAATCCAGAATTAGTTTGAAACTGATTGTTTCTCAAATTATTTTCTGGCTATTTTCTCTCACAGATTTACTATCTGCAAAATACAAGGTAATAGGAATTTGGTCACAAAGCAAATAACCAGTAATAAACAGCGTCTTTACAAATAAAGTTTACTTTGTTTGGTTGGTTTATAGAATGAATATCACAATGATGAATCACCCAGTCTATTCTGTCCATGCCAAGTGTGCAAGTAGGCTTCCTATGCAAAAGCATGTAAAGATAAACCTCTCATATGCTGATATAAGCAACAGCTTACTGCTTCCAGTTCATAATTTATTTTTGAGTACCTATACAATACCAACAGATTATATCATTATAACAAACTAGTTTACCTTACCATAAAAAAACTGTCAGTAACATTTCAGTGATTTTGCAATTGCGTTGGTTATACAGTGTAACCCTGATATAAGAGAGTTGCTGGGACCTGGTTGAAGTTCTCTTATATCCGGGTTTGGTCTATTTTATATACATTACCACAGACTCTAATTTGGGACCAGAGAAAATCTCTCTTATATCCGGGTTATACTGTAGTAATCTACAAGTTTTATCTATACAAAAATTTATAGATTTTTAACCTTTTTCACCATTAAAAGTAAAGATATCGAAAGAAAGTTGACAATGTTCTTACTAATAAGATATTCTGCTGTTAGATATGTTTCTTTATTGCATTGAGTAATGTGTCCTGTTAGCTTTAACTGAAATTCAAAGTAGACTGATACTCTTTACAGATAATGTCATTGTTCAAGTGATAAATTTTTTCTGAAGATCTTTTTTTTCTGTTTAAAAATGAAATTGATTTTTTTTAATCAATGTTGCCTATTTACATAAGTAAAAGAAAAATCTGTGACAAAGAACAATACTGATAACCTACATGTATGTTTTTGACTTACCTTCAGCCTTTATCTATTAAATTCATACGTTGTACAAAGTTCATGCTCAAGATTATTATATATGAGATGACATTAGAGACTAGCATAGCATTTTGATGACCACTGGACAATGAGACCAACCAACAAATTTCTGAAAAATATTAACTTCAATTTGATTATTTTGATTCTATACTGTTCATTAACACTTTCAGTGATGCATTAGTATAGCATTAATGCCTGGCCATACTGGCCTGTTTTGGGGGAAAATAATAGTAAGTTATCATTTACTGGAAATAAATGGCTATAAAGACATTGAGAGCAATTTCTTATAGATGCTACTATTTTACTTTCAGTCAGACATTCTGCAGTAGAGACTAAGCTAAACAAATCCCAACTTACTGTATAATAAAAATATCGCACGTTGTATTGTATGCTACTACAGGTCTCTGCTTGTTTAGAAATAGCAATGAGTGCCATTTAGTTTACATTATTTACATTGTTTGAACTGTTGTCCTCACATTCCAAATCGGTCGAGTTTTCGATCCCGGCCAGAAGCAAGTGGATATGTCTAGCCACACTGATGAGCTGTGATATAGCAAAACAGGCTTGTATGTGGATGAAAAAAGGGATGTGCATTGTGGTGCATTGGATATCAGTTCAGAACGAGAAATCGGGGAGCCGAGTTCGAATTCCAGCTGAATTAATTGCATTCACTTATGCGCAAATGCACTTGGGAAAGGTATTAATCCGTCTATTCCTTCCAGTTATGGGTTAAATACCAGGACAGACTGGGTTCTATAGCCTTGGTCGGCAACCAGTCTACCGCAGAAAGCAATGGCAACCTACTGCGGGATAATCTTCTGCCCAGTCAGTCATGTCTCTTTCGAGATATGATTGCCCAAGTGTGTATCACGTATGGCACATAACTGACTGACACTCCAACCTTGTTCAAGTGATTGGAATTCTGAACTGAATCCTCTATTTCATTCACTGGAGTAAATTGTTCTAGTTCCATGAGTCATGCCTCTTCCAGATGTCTCAGTATCAGTTGTATCCCTTTAACTCAACTAAGTTTTTTGTTCACTTCTGCTGTAGTTCAAAATACCAATCACCTGAAGAATTTCAAAGTGTACAAGCAACGAAATGCTGTGAATACGTCAACAAAGATGAAGACAACAGTTCAAACTCTATAAATAATTAAATAATTCTCATCTCAGACATATAGAGAAATACTAGTTAGTTTATAAAATTAACACTAGGTGCCAATATTTCATGACATTTTAGAATTGTCTAGATATGTTGATAGCAAGTAAGTAGCATAAGTTTTAAAAAGATGCATATGTCCACAGGAGTGGAAGTGTTATAAGTTGATGGATTTGGATAAGAAATCACTGTGACTGAGATGGTAAAAGAAATAAGATAAAGAAAGAGCCAGTCTAGGTATCATTACTGTAATCAAAATATGTTTATATTTTTTTTAGAAACAGATAAGTTCATGTACTCTTGTCTGACTTTTGTGGTTCCAGAATAAGATTAACCATTTAATTGGTTTATTGCTCATGGAAGATTAGATTAGACAGGAAATGGTTCTGTCCCACTTATTATATAACTACAATTTTTTAAGTACTTATCAAGATTGTTAAAAAATGCAAATAGTAAATGTGGATCATAATCAGTTTCAGGTTAAGATTACTGATAAAAATTAATGACCTTAACACTCTCTGAACAAATGGTAGACATCATATCCTGACATTATATTAATAACCTACAAAATTAATTTCCATACTAAGGATACTAAAAATCAAATCATGAATTTTTTATTTCTACTGTAGCAGTTTTCTGTTAAATATATTTCCAGTGATTTAATAAGCCCATTAGGCTAAACTAAAATTCTTTTAAATCACAAATTAAACATTTATATAAAAATGGGTAAATTTTTGACAAGTATTTACTTAATTCTTTTTATCAAAACTTTTATTGGGCTATTTATAGCGGTGAGTAGACAGCAGTAGATCACAAACAAAGGACAGGCTCTCAATGCGATTTAAACTCATGTCTCTTTTCCCTTAGGGAAACCTGGTTGAATATACCAGCTGCTTTAACCACTAAGCTACAAAATCTTGATAACTTTACAGAAGATCAATTCTAAAAATTGCTGCTGATATTACAAGAGTAACAACAAAAATATTGCTAAAAATGATCAGCATGAAATGAGTAATTTATAGGTTAGGTCTTTCCATAAAGATGATACATTTTGAAGAAGACTGCAGAAGAATGTCAGAAGAATTATGGCAATAACAAAAAGAAGGAATCCTATGAAAAACTCTTGGAATGATTATGACTTGTCTCAAAATTATTAAAGATAAGCTTATATTTTGTATAGCCAAAATTCTTTCCTTGTATTTTTTCATTCTTAGTTTACAAACTAATCAGGTACAGATTATAATTTGAGATGGAAATAGCAAATCAAAAAAGAAAAAAAAAAAACAAAGATAAAAGCTGAAAATTATGTTTTTGAAGATCTTTGATTTTTTTTTTTTTTAGCATAAAGACAAAATAAAATTTTTTGCCAAAATATCATTATCTTTATTTTTACAAATATGTTGTCAAATTAAGATAACATCTCTGGCAAAATACCATATTTGATAGCAGATAAAATTGGCTAAAAAACTCATAGATCTTGGATGTGAAATTGAAGTATCTGGCTAATATTACTCAAACAGCATAGGCAAGCATAACTGGGACTTAACCTAACTCCATATAACTGTAATATTAAGTGTAAATTGGTGGATGGGGGGGGCGAATCTGGCATCAAATATGGTAACTTGGCAGCAAACAAAATACAAGAGCAAAATCAACAGTCATAATCTTTATTGTCTGTATAAATAAAAATAAATGTTTTAAATTCTGTCACCACAGTTAATATTCACTAAGCTTCACTTAGTCTGGCGCAAGGCTACAAGAGTGAGGCACCCAGTGAGGATTAAACTCCCAACAATAGTAATATTCATTAATACTATTTTACTAAACATTTTTTGCACAATGAGGCATCCAATGTTTGGCATAATTTGGCACAAAGCCACTTGTGGGACAACCAAGTAAGGATTAAACTCACTATTACTGTAAGGGTTTGTAAAATTAGCATGGTAACCATTGCTTCACAGTGAGAAACCCAAGTACCACCACAGCTGATTAATAAGTACAAATATTGCCACTGAATTCCATCTGGAGATGGAGAGAATAAATAAAAAAAAAAATCTAATATAGTAGGACCTCATATATGAAATTGACAATTGAAATGTCACTTATCTGCAGTCAACCCAATCAATGAGACTTTCATGTTAAAATCTTTTAACAAACTAAAACTACTTTGTAAAATATTTGTTCAAAAGAAGTAAAATATAAACAAAAAATAAGACAGACTTAAGTCTTTAGTAGTAATATTATTTGGAAAATAAAAAAGAATTTCAATGTCTGCAGAATGTGGGTGAATCATCAGATGACAACTTTTAGCTTTTCCGATTCCCTTTGTGGGTGGAAGTCATAAACAGAAAATGTGTTCCAACCTGCATCAGAAAATATTAAAGTTTTAAATACAATGTCTTTTCCAAAATTAAAGATTTTCGACATAGCTAAATGGTTTGTTATTTTCACCATCTTTGGTGAATCTATCTACCAAGGATAATGAAGCCCTACTATATTAAAACAGGGAACAATTGTGGTGGGCTGAATAATGGCAGCATTTGGTAGATGGCATGGTTCTTTAAGTAAAATGTCTTATGTGGTGCGTAAAGAAGTGAAGAAAGAAAGATTTTGATGGCAAGCAATCACCTCATATCCACAGGTGTGTTTCTCAGTCAAGAGAGTTTAAGAATGACAAAATGGTGATAAGAAGATGCCATATAAAAACAGCTGAGAGATGGTTGAAATGTGATAATACAAAGATGTTTGACAAGAACTTTGTAGTAATTAGCTAAATAAAAGAGCAAGATGGCCTCCTATCCTCTCTGATGGCATTTTCACCCCTAATACTTGATCTGTCTTCATTTAAACTGAAAGAATCTCAAAGTATCAGCCAAATAAAAGGAAAGCTCTATTTTTATTCTGAGAAAATACTGTCTTTGATGGCTCAGAAATTCCACTTGTACCCTAATGTTAGAATTTCATAAATTCTTAATACATGCTTAAAAAGAAACTGGCTTTGAACTGGGCCAATTTGAGGACATAAATGAAGTTCCAGTATAATATATCATCAAACAATTTTTTTTTTAACATGCCCTACTGAAATGGGGATATTTTATACATTTATGGGTTTTAGATGCTATCAAATGTTATAAATTTCTTTCCTAACCACAACATCTCCAGAAGTTCAGCTAAATGAATGACTTATGGCATATCCTTATCTTCCAAATATTCAGAGACCATAAACACTAGTGGCAATGCTTATAAAATATCGCAAGCCTAAAGATAGCCATTTAATGAAGTAATTAGCAGTACATTAAAATATTTGTAAAAATTGTAATATCAAACAGAGTATAAATATCCTCAAATATACAGAAAATAGACTTTCTGCTTATATTTTGATAACACCTTTTTTAATATGATAAAAAAAAATATCTTATCAATTGATCTTGATACATAAAAGCTACCTCGAACACCAAACAATAGTGTATAATTATCAGAAGGAGAATACCACCACCTTTAAATTTGTTGTTTTTCATTTTTTTTTTTTAGTTTTTTCAGCGCAGTCTTATCAATCATTACATAAAGTTTCCAATTATCAAAAAAAAATTTGGAAAAATTTCAATATTTAAACAATTTTAGAAGGGGCTCAGTTTCTCATACAACATTATAGTAAATTGATCCTCCATTTTGGAACCACTTGCATTGAGATCACTTTGTTTTGGTTTTTTTGGGACGAGTTGTTGCTCTTGTTTTTGTCAAGTTTTCTTCAGTTCTTACAATGACATCTTCCTCGGAAACTCCAAGAATGGCTTTATTCAAAGATTTTGCAAAGGATTTTGTTGAATATGTGCAAGCAAAAAACTTAATTGCTGAGGATTGATTTACTATAAGGTTGTATGAAAAACTACCTCCCCCCCAACTAAAATTGTTTAAGTGTTGAATTTTTTACAAATTTTTTATGTCAATCGGAAAGTTTAGGGCTTAATCGACAAGATTGTACTGAAAAAAGTGAAAAGAAATTGATAATCAACAAATTTACAGGTGGTGGTAAGGCTATACCAGTGAGTGGTTCCAAAATGAAGGATTGATTTACTATAACATTGTATGAAAAACTGAACCTCCCTTAAAATTGTTGAAATATTGAAATTTTTCCAAATTTTGTCAATTGGAAAGTTTAGGGTGTAATCAATAAGATTGTGTTGAAAAAAGTAAAAAAAAAAAATGCAAAACAACAAATTTAAAGGTAGTGGTAGTCTCCTTCATGTCTGCCCAATTATCTACTAACAATGGAACATCTGTTTTTGTTCCTCCTTAGTTCCTAAATGTCTTATCACTGACAAATTAGGTTCTAAGAAAGCCTGTGCTTTAAAAAATTTTAAACATTTAATCAATGTATTTTTCTCTTTACAATGGATGTAATATAACACATTGCATTTTTTTTAGATTGTTTTCTCATTAACAGAAAAAGTCTTCACGCATTCCTTTGATGTCTGTTTTATTTTTCAAAGTCGGACTGTGTTCTGTTGAAGCATACACATTCCTTCCCAAACATCCAGTATGATTGCAGGCCAAATATAGATATCAATCATCTAGGGAAGCCACTGATTCCAAAAAGCTAAATTTGAAGTTCCAAAAACATACATACACTGGATATAATATCTGAAAGAAATATCCATGCTCCAACCAAACAAGGATCAGCTTTTTAAAAATAAAACACACTCAAGAAAGATTTCAGTGTACAGAGTCCCAAACATCATAAGAAAAAACAAAAGACAAGAGAATTAGTTCAGAAAAGAGTAGTGCTTATCTAAAAAGGTATTTGTTCTTTCTCTAAATGTTTAAAAATGTTCAGATGAAAAAAATTAAAATATGTAATAAAGGAAGTATCAATTAAATTATGATCCTATTGTATAAATATGAGGTAAAATTAACATGGAAATATTAAGTTAAACAGTATTTTTTGAATGCTTGAAATTATTTGAATTAGTCATTAATTTTTTCTCTCTCCTTTAAGTAATATAGATGTATTAAACTCATTTAAAACCTGAAAACTGAATTGAAAATTTTCTTTGGTTTTTATTATATTGAAATTAATTTAAAGCTTAACATCTCTCACCAATTCAATTATATTAATTTCATTCAAGCAAAATAAAAAGAGAAGTCAATATATATATATATATATATATATATATATAGATAATTTTTTTTTTTTTTTACATAGGATATGGGATGTTAAGTTCACAGTAGAAAAATCAATGACAGCTAAGAACACTATTTTCATCACTGTTTACATCACAGATTATTTTTTTAGCAAACTATTTTTATTCTATTTTATTTTTTAAATAATATTTGTGTTTTATAAAACTGTCAGCACATTAACTTATTTTTAAATAAATTAAAAATTTAAAAAATTTTTTTATTACATTTTAAAGGGACAGTCATTTACTTTTTTCTTACTTTTTTTAATAATATTGATGCGTTACATCTTGCAACTATTAAATTTTCTAAGCCTAGAAACTTTGAATGAAAAAACACATTGATTAGTAGGAGCAAAAAGATCTAGAAAAAGAGAAAATAGAAAAATGTAAATAAAGCAAATATATTTCCAGCTGAATATTAAATAACAAAGTGAATCCAATGAAATCCTGTCAAAATTAATCCTGCAGTTACAAGCTTAAAATTAGCTAACTGATTAAATCTTTTTTTTTAAGGGAAATGTTAAGTATAGACTGCTACAAAGATCAGAATTAAATAAGTTATTTTTTATACATTTCAGATAAGTGGAAATTTATTTGCTAACTGCTTTAGTGATTTTTAACCTTCATTCAAATGTATGAAACTTTATTCAATTATCGTAATTTTGTATTTCAAAGCTGATTTATCTGTATCTATAGTCATTATGTGAGAAGTCTTAGATAATTTTATAGGCATGAGTCAAAATTACATGGATATATTTATCTATATTTGCAGAAAAACAACTATATTGGATTAAAAAATGTTTAAATTATATTAGCATTATATATTAACCCATTAATGGCTGCTGTCCCATTTTTGAGATGATTAGCATTATAGAATATAGAGAGAAATCAATATTTAATACTATAATTTTATGAACATCATTAGACCAGATTTTATTTTAGAAACTTATCATTAATACTGGACTTTAAGATGGGCATTAATGGGTTAGGTCCACACGCATATATATATATTTATTATAAATTATATTTTAGAACATGTACATAATGTTTTTTATATGTGTCCTCTACAATCATATGGTTGTTTCGACATTGGGTCTCCAACATCTCTTCAGGAGGAATGAAGAAGAATGGAAATCCTCGCTATCTATATTTGGTTCCTTGTTAGTGCGAGGTTGGTTGGGGTTATTGATAATAAAGGGAATATGTCTTCTGTGTTGACCATTAGAATTTTGAAGAAAATGGAGGGCGAAGTTAAATGGTTGATTAAAAACATTATGTACATGTTCTAAAATATAATTTATAATAAATATTCACAGCTCTATATATATTATATATCGAGCACTGTTTTAAATTAATGCTTTGGACGTTGGAAAAAATTCTTTCTTCGTTCTGTACTCACTCGGATATATATATAATTTTTCTTGCTATATAAGGTGCATTAAAAAAAAAAAAAATTACTACTCTGTATCACATGACCTGAATGGTCAGGTTTGGGTATGAATCTTGAATGAAATATATATAATTATTAATCATTAGCTACTTTTAAAATATAAAAAGAAGAACAATTACACACAATACAATATAAACTTAGTTTTTCCTAAATATTCCTATCCAAGTTATAGTTATATATTATATGGTAGGAAATACTGTAAATCATGAGAAAGAAAAGTGCTTAACATCATTTCTAGAGGCTTGAGGCAGCAGAGATGTTTTACAGAAGGATGCTGATGATACCATGGACTGAGCACTTGACTAACAGCGAGGTATTGGAGAGGATGGAAACAAGGAGAAAACTTATACTTAATATAAGAGACAGATGTGGTTTCTTGGACATGTAATGAGGAAGGAGGGCCTGGAAAATGTAATACTCCCAAGATGAATAGAGGGAAAGAGAGGCAAGGGAAAGCAGCACAAGACCTACTTGATAGGCCTGAGCAAATGGATGGCAGAGCAGGGTTTGGGAGAGATACCAAGAGAAAGAATGTTGAGAGTGACAAGTGAAGTCCATGATGGCCTACGTCCTGAAGGCACACGGCACATGAAAAAGAAGAATGAAAATTCTTGCCTCTCTTAGCTAACTTCAAACTAGAAAATGTATTCTGCACTCTTGCCACAAATTAAGATTGCTATATGAAAGTTATGTTCAGGAAAAAGAATATCATAAAGAAAAATAAGTGTTATAATTATGAAATCTGACAAGAAATCTGGAAATGGCAGCATCACTTTGCGAAGTGACCTGGCATCCCAGGACCCTACTCAATCACTGCCATCAAGAACCAGGATCCTCAGGGCGCTATCCCGATTACTCCCATACAATCAGCCAGGTAATAAGGAACTGATTCCTCCCCAGCAGTCACTATGCTCCAACAATGGGGAGGAAGGGAGATGTAGAAATCAAATAACTTGCCTTCTTTTTGTTCCCTTGAAATAATCTACTTCATTCATAGGAGAATATCTAATTCAGCAGGTGGGTTAGTCCATTATACTATAATGGACCTGCCCAATATATTTGCATGAGTGGATTCTATTCACTCATATATATATCTCTCCATTAGATCACTCAATAGGTTTTCCTTTCATTTCGAATGACTACACTAATCTACTTGTGTGTCAAATCACTTGCTATTAACTAATATCCAACAATAGTTAACAAGTTTGTCATTTTCTTGGTTCTTATATAGAAGTCAAATCTCTTCTCTTTCAATTCAAAGTTACTTACAAGACGTTTATATATATTATAATATCATAGCTGAATTGGAAATAAGTCAGTAGTGTTGAAAGGGTTAATCATAGATGTTTATTAAACAAAGCTATAAGCATGAGGTACCTAGTGAGAATTGAATTTACAACATTAGCAAAAAAGAGGAAGCCATGTATTATGATCATTTAGGGATAAACTCTTTTTATTATTAACTGGCTGATAACATTAAGCAAAAGATATACAGAAAAAAAAATTTACAATCAACTTTACTTTAGAAATTAATTAATATAAAATCGATTGCATTGAAATTATTATTTGACTTAATTAGAATTAATTAAAAATTATTTAAAAAAGAAAAAATGAAGAGACAAAGCTTTACATTTCTTTTGTGCTTCTGCTATTATCATGAGGGCAGATTTAATAAACGCCAACTTTAAATATGATTTACTTGAAGATTTTGATAACAATATCTGGAACTTTTTAATTTATTTTAAATAAAAGCGTTTAGGATCAAATGATAATGGTACTACCTGTAATTATAATAAACATGTTTATCTGCCTATATAGCTGCTATATTTATGGGGGAACATATATCAAAGATAAATTGTTTATATATATATATATATATATATATATATATATTTCCTTTGTAGCAGATTCCCTTAAGAGTTAATTACTTTGTACTTTATTCAAATTATATTTATATATATATATAACAAAGATTGTATTTCAATTAAAATAGTGTTGACCAGGGTAAAGATAACAGTCAGACTAGAGACAAGTGGACATATAGCTGTGTGTGTGTGTGTGTGTGTGTGTGTGTGTGGATTTTATATTTATCTACAATTTGAAAGAAATTTTCAACTGATTGAACTATTTCTGCCTTCGTCACATTGATTTATAAAGAAATAATATGGAATTTATTGACATGAAATTATTAACTTTAATTCATTTTAAATAAAATGTTTGACAAACTGATTTTGATAACAATAGCCATATGATAACATTAAACATGATTATAATAAATGACTTCCTCTGTAGTACATGAGATGAGCTTGCTAACCATCATAATACCCTAGGCACCATCTGTGTGTGTGTGTGTGTGTGATTGGATGGATGGGGGTGTGAAGAGAACAAATTCAGATATCAGCAGGAGGCACAGTCAAGAGACCTGTGGATCTCAGAACATCAATTCCACGATGCAATGTGCAAACATGGAAGCAGCCAAGAGAAACAAGATTGTTGGCAAAGTCTGACATCATTTTGACTGTCGAGCCAACAACTACCTTAACTTGTAGCCTATGATTGGTCAGTGTCTGTGCTACCTGTGCTGATGCAAATGTCCCATCAGCATTAAATGCCGACTGAAATGGAATGTTGATACCCCCTGGCACTGTACCCCGCTTAAATTCTTCAGGCGACCGGATGTCTAATACAAGGAGCTTTGGTTTGCTATTTTGGGATTTTTTGGTAGGGCTTCGTGTAACTGAGGGCCCTGTCAGTTCCCCCAACTCAATCAAATCTTCTGCTGATATTCGAGGACATTTGTCTATTTTTAGTTCTTCTATTGTGACAGAGTCTTTTGAAAGGTCATTGACAGGCTGCTCATTGTAATCTCTCGAATAGTAAGACACATTAGGTCGGATATCAGCCCGAGAGTTTCTTTTAGAAGGACGTGCATGCTGTCGAAAGGTGGTGCTTTTAGGTGTGCTGCAAAATATCTTGATTGAATCCTGCACACACCTTTCAATATCAATCTCTGGCATGTCGGAGAAAAGCAAAATGCAGTCATTGAAGCCAAAAGCCAAAAGCTGATCTCGGAGTTGATGAAGAATGGCAACACCAATGCAAAGTGGAAACGAAGAATTGCCAAGTAAAAGTGTGTCCCACAGATGGACAATCTTGTGAAGAGGAAATACATGGGCATACATAGTAAGGAACCAAGGAATAGCGTACAAATCTGGAATGAAGCCAATGTTATCAAGATGGTTGCTCAATACAGGATCATGATAAGCAATGAGGTGTGAGAATACAGCCAAATATTCTTGAATTACAGGCGAGTTATCCTTCAAGAAAAATTTGTTGAGGTATTTTGGTATGAAAGCATCAAGGCAGGCAAATGCCAGAGCTTCATTGTTGAAGTTAAGAGCAAGAAAAGGGGCACACAGAGAGTCAAGTCCTTGCCAATAAACATACTCAGGATGACTAATAACCCAGGCTTTAAGTATCCTCTTAAATTTGTGATGTGCTTCTGGAGATGAAAGAAGTTCGTGATACTGATGGCAACGAGGTATATCAACTTCAATTTGGCGGTCAGTAGGAGAAGCTGTCTCTTTGTCTATAGAATCATAGCGTGCAGTTATATCTCCCTCGACTTCAAGGAGAGCAGCCCACACTTGAGCTCGGTATAGTGGAGGGGTGTCTATTCTAGCCTCTCTCCAGATATGAGCCTTCTTGAAAGGATAACCCTGTAGCAGACGTTTGTAGAGAATTATTCGATGAAACTGATACTCAACATCCTTTTCACGGATAACAAGAGGAAGTGTTGCGGTTTGGGAAAGGTCACCACTGCTGGGGGATGTAGGCAGTCCTCGTAAAGTTTCTTTTTCATCTTCAAGTAACGGATAATAGGCAGCCTCTCCAACATGTTTCAGTCTGTTTCTAAGCTGTTCTTGAGATAACACAATCACAGTGTTGTCCAAGAGTTCTGACTGATCCCTCTTTTGGCCAAACCATTCTCCACTGGCCAAGACAAAACAAGGCAGCAAGGTTATAGGTGGCCGTGATTTGATCATACCAGCTCGCTTAAGAATAGACTCAAGGTCTCCTCCAGCTAACCTCCATAGATAATATACTTCTTCCATTGAGCGGTGGAATAAATGGTCATTATTTTTTATTAATGCTAATTCATTTGCTGTAGGTAGCTCCAAATCTTTTAAATTTGTCTTTGCAAAAAATAACTGAACTCCATTCATGTGTGGTGCTTCTCTGGGACATTTGCCTGCAAAAATTTTGTGATGAAGCAAATCTGAAGCAGACATACGATTTTGAGGAGATACAGTTAAGCATTGTTTTAGCATATCAATGGCATCTTCAGAAAGATTTTTCAATGCATCTTCTAGATTGTTCTCCTTTGAAATTATATCCAGTGGTTCATAGGTTGTGGTAATAAAATTAAGTATTTTATGTATTTGTTGCTGAAGGGACAATGTTGGCCAAAGCTGACAGCCAGTATAGGCTTCCAAAAGAATTAACCCTAGTGACCAAATATCCACTTTTGGACCCAAATGGGGCTGAATGATTGCATTGCTATATTCGTCTACTACAACTGGGCCAGAACAAATGACTTCTGGAGCCATAAATCGAGCTAAGCCCAAAGGATAAGCAACATCTTGACCACATTCAGTCATATAGTTCATACCATATTTAGAAATTTTCACATTGTTTTCTGTATCAAAGAGAATATTGTCTGGGCATAAGTTCCGCACTGTAATATTTCGCCCACTCAGATAATTCAAACCTTCCAGAAGGCCATAGGCCAAATTTAAAAGTTCAGTTTCCGTAGAAAATAATTTGTCTTTTATTGATTGTGTGAGGTTTCTCTTGTAGTGCTCTGCAACCACGATCAGACGTTCATGTTTACCGCGAACCATGTGAATATATTTACACAGGTTAGGGTGTTCCAGAGTAGACAGCAGTTGGAACTTGCCCAAGATTTTAATGGAGTTTGGAGTCAACGGTAAACCATTGGCTCCACATTTGTCATTAGGGTGGCAAGAGGCAAAAAATGTGGTTACGCTAAATTCGGCTTTGCCTAACTTAGGCATGATTACAATGACGGTGATCAGGAAATATAAATTAACTTACTCTATTCGTAATAGTATTCCATATTTATTTTATCTAAGGATCCAATTTCATTTTTATAGGAAACAAAAGCACATGACTGGTTATCACTTTCTTTCACCCAAGCAGGCGACGTAATGCACATCAAAGTTCAAACAAAAAGAGTGCCTCTTCTAGGTACCAAAAAGGGGTATATTTTAGGTAACACAAAATAACAAAATAATATATTGTTATTAAATTAAAGGTGTTTTTTTTTCTGTCTTTGCAGTTGCAAGAGCGAACAGTCACCTATGCTCAGAAAAGAGAGGCGGATTTTGACGAACTGTATAATTAGAGAGCCAGAGACACACCTCCTAAATTTTATTTGCACAATGACATGTATTATGTTTTAAAATAAAAAGATAGAGGTTTCATTTTAATTTATACTTAGTTGGCCAAAGCTCAGATATAAAATGATAACGAAAAAAAAAAGAAAAAAAAAGAATGTAGTAAGCTTTTTGAGGCCGTATAAAAACAAAACAAAACTGTAAATTCAATCCATCACGTAATGCAGAAGTAAAAAGTCAATTGAATAATAGTTTTTTTGTTCTGTGGTGTATTATTTAAGGATGGAAGACGTGTTTTATTTTTTTTATTTTTTTTTTTAACACATTTGTTTTGAATTTGTAACTGAGTCAATAATTGATTGATCGACTCAATAATACGTTATTTTTGTGATGATTATTGAAGATATTTTGACTGTGTTGTTTAATAATATTTACCTTGGTTGAGAGCTTTGTGGACGGCTTTCACTAATCGTATGGGTACAACTGTGGACTTGTTGGAAGATTCAGTTGTATAATCATCAAGAAGCAATTTTCGTAATTCAGTCTTTACCGATCCCTCAAGGCGATCACAACTCAACGATTCCGTCAGTGACCTTCGCAAATTGCTCGATATACAGATTTCGGCTTCGTAAACCATTTTTACCGCATGCCAAAATCCCCCTCCTCCTCTGAAAAAAACTCCTTTTCAAGTCTTTATAGTCCCACTTTTTTTTCTTAATTTACCGGTACTGTTGAACTTATTTTTTCCTTCTGCCTTGACGTTCCTCTATCGCCTCCTGTTTATTTCTTCCAACACCAGCTGCATGGTAGATGACGTCACTCGACGAATAGAGTCGAAGAGATACGGAAAATTTTATTTACGTATAATTTTAAAACAATAAAACAAAAGGAAATACTTATCTCTTACTTAATAAAAAATAATTTTCTGGAACTTACTTTTGTCTATTTTTCAATTTTAAAAAGGAACAAAAATCTATCTGAATAAGAATATAGATCAAATAAAGGTAAGGGAGTTAATGCAACTACTCAGCACAATGATTATTTCCCTTGAATTAATTAAAAAATGCAAGCAAAAATGCTACAGAGTTTTCTATCGAAATTTTTAAACAAATGAACAAGCTAAGAATTGTGAGTTGGTCTCATTATTTGGAGACCATCAAGATGCCATTTTGGTCTTTTGTTTTTCATGATATCTTAAAGTCTTTAAAGAGTAAGGAGCGTTATTTGGTAGTGCCCACCGTCTTTCTAAGTATATCTGACAATAAATGGACTGCATGGTTAGTTGGTCGGTCCCAGAACATAAAAGTCATCAAAGTATTATTATGCAAGACTTTTATTAATCATGAAATAGTAGTACCAAGTTTATGGTAGCAGTAGTAGAGAAAGATCCCTGACCTGTCTGGGATTATTGCATGTTAGTGATGATTATGTAATGCCTTATTTTACTTTAATATAATTATTTTTGTAAATGTTATTGTTCAGTGTATTTAAAATTCACACAGGATGGTATTCTAGGTTATCAAAAGTCTGAATTGGTTTTGGTGGAAGATGTGCAGCAATGTTTATTCACAGAGACCAAATTTTATCAATTTAATTTCTGAGTCTGAGATTTTCACATACAGCTACTGCTTGAACTACACTATCAATTCTATATTCTGTATGTATGTGAAGCTGTAAGAGAGATGGTTAATGTCTCTTGGTTCGGCCTTGTGAATAATTTGTAAGCTGTAGGGATTTCGGTTATGTCTGACTCCCTACAGCATACAAATTATTCAGAGTCGGTTATCATTAGAAGGTAGGCATCAGAAGGGTGGTTGGTTGTCAGCAGGTTGGAATGTGTGGAATAATATAAGAATAAAATATACATTTTTAATTTTAAAAATAGAGATTTATTAAAACACAAGTTGTAGAAGTTAATATGCAATTAGAAACATTATTAAGAAGTTAAGGGTAGAGTTTGTGTTCAATGATAAAGTTATGTGTATCAAGATTTGTAGAAAAGGTTCATAGTAATTGTTGAAAGAGTATATGCGTACGTATATATGTATGTATTAGGGTTTGTTTGGTAGAACTACAAAACAAACACATATGCATGTATGCATACACTTTTTACAAATTACTACTATGAACATTTTCTACAACTCTTGATACCCTTAACTTTCTAATTAAACATTAATTTCTACAAATTTTTGTTATTTTTTCCTTTTAATAAATTTCTATTTTAACCTTCAAAATGTATATTTTTATTCTTACACTATTCCACACTATTCCACACATTCCAACCTGCTGACAACCAACCTTCTGATGAAAATCTTCTGATGATAGTTCTGGATAAAACTTGTAAGTTGCAGGGAGTTCGGTTATGTATGACACAGGGCTGAATCAAATAAACCTTAACCATCTCCACAAAGCTTCAAGTCTTTGTTCCTCTCCTTCATTGCTAGTGAGGAGGAAGAAAAGTCAATCAATTTAAGGTGAAAGAGAGAGTGAGATGTGATTGTTTTGGAAAAATCAACAGAAACGAATAATCAGAGAAAAAGCTACTTATCATGGTTAATTTTGAGGAGTCAGTGGAAGTGTCTTGTTGTTGTTAGTGTTTTGCTGTCTTCTCTGATTGACTGATGATTTACTTGACTGACTGCTGGTTTGCTATCAAAAACGTGAATAAATAACTAATTCAATCATGTGATTGACTTCAAACACCAATTCATTTTTTTGGTGTCAAGAACCATAGTTTAATGAAAGAACCATAGTTCAATGAAAGTTCAATTTGTTTTTTGTCCAATCAACCACCAGAATCACTAAATTTATTTTGGATTTTATTTTTTTAGCAATTTGTACCAAAATTTGTTTCCAGTGAGTCTGATCCGATTTAGTGTGCACATTTGCTACTTTTTTTTGGACTTCAGCTATTTATTGTAACATTTAGAATTTGTATTCTATAACTATGAACCATGTGAATATATTTGCATAGATTTTAAAAGGAAACAATTTATAGGTATTCAAAAGCTTGCAATGCATATAGGCCTCTCAGTTTTAATCACTTATCCACCACCATCATGTGGCTTCCCTGCCTTTTTTTAATAAATATTTTTATATTAATTGTTCTGATAAACTTTTCTCTTTGGTAGCTAGACTTTATAAATTTAAGCCATAATATAGCTTCCCTTTACCTTTCCTATAAATATTTTTATAATTGTTCTGATGAGCTTTCCTCTTTGGTAGCTAGACTTTATGAATTTAAGCCATAATATAGCTTCCCTTTACCTTTCCATTAAATATTTTTATAATTGTTCTGATGAGCTCTTTGGTAGCTAGACTTTATGAATTTAAGCCATAATATAGCTTCCCTTTACCTTTTCTATAAATATTTTTATAATTGTTCTGATGAGCTTTCCTCTTTGGTAGCTAGACTTTATGAATTTAAGCCATAATATAGTTTCCCTTTACCTTTTCTATAAATATTTTTATAATTGTTCTGATGAGCTTTCCTCTTTGGTAGCTAGACTTTATAAATTTATACCATAATATAGCTTCCCTTTACCTTTCCATTAAATATTTTTATAATTGTTCTGATGAGCTCTTTGGTAGCTAGACTTTATGAATTTAAGCCATAATATAGCTTCCCTTTACCTTTTCTATAAATATTTTTATAATTGTTCTGATGAGCTTTCCTCTTTGGTAGCTAGACTTTATAAATTTAAGCCATAATATAGCTTCCCTTTACCTTTCCATTAAATATTTTTATAATTGTTCTGATGAGCTCTTTGGTAGCTAGACTTTATGAATTTAAGCCATAATATAGCTTCCCTTTACCTTTTCTATAAATATTTTTATAATTGTTCTGATGAGCTTTCCTCTTTGGTAGCTAGACTTTATAAATTTAAGCCATAATATAGCTTCCCTTTACCTTTCCATTAAATATTTTTATAATTGTTCTGATGAGCTCTTTGGTAGCTAGACTTTATGAATTTAAGCCATAATATAGCTTCCCTTTACCTTTTCTATAAATATTTTTATAATTGTTCTGATGAGCTTTCCTCTTTGGTAGCTAGACTTTATAAATTTAAGCCATAATATAGCTTCCCTTTACCTTTCCATTAAATATTTTTATAATTGTTCTGATGAGCTCTTTGGTAGCTAGACTTTATGAATTTAAGCCATAATATAGCTTCCCTTTACCTTTTCTATAAATATTTTTATAATTGTTCTGATGAGCTTTCCTCTTTGGTAGCTAGACTTTATAAATTTAAGCCATAATATAGCTTCCCTTTACCTTTCCATTAAATATTTTTATAATTGTTCTGATGAGCTCTTTGGTAGCTAGACTTTATGAATTTAAGCCATAATATAGTTTCCCTTTACCTTTTCTATAAATATTTTTATAATTGTTCTGATGAGCTTTCCTCTTTGGTAGCTAGACTTTATAAATTTAAGCCATAATATAGCTTAGCTTCCCTTTACCTTTCCATTAAATATTTTTATAATTGTTCTGATGAGCTCTTTGGTAGCTAGACTTTATGAATTTAAGCCATAATATAGCTTCCCTTTGCATTTCCTATAAATATTTTTAGGATAATTGTTCTGATGAGCTTTCCTCTTTGGTACTTATATAACACACATAGTCAGGGTTTATCCTGTTCAACACAGCACCAGATGTGACGCCTCTCTTGGATTGCTAGTCATGATGGCTTCGACACAGTAGCTGGTATTCAAATCGTCTATTACAACAGCGTTCTTTCTCACACATGCTGTGAACTTTGATCCTGAGGAAAGCATGTTGAAATCTTGCTAACTGTCTCTTTACCACGTTAACCTGATGCGTGCGCACAATTGGGCTAATAAGAATGGCACCAAAAGTAAATTGAAGAACGCCTGAATGAGTTGCAAAAAAATGTCTTTATATACAAAGAAAAAAAAAACAAAAAGAAATAGAATATAACAGTCATCAATTTCTTATCCTTACAATGGAGGGAAAATTTTCATTTAAGAGTAATGTTTGTCTTCTCAACATTAATTCAAATCCTTGGTAACATTTATCACTCCAATCAAAGTTTTCAAGTTGTGACGATTCAAAATGTTTTATTCAAGCTTTCCAACAACTACTCATCGTTGTTTAACTTTAACTCTTTCTCGGCTCTTTCTGTTTCTTTGCATCTTCAGCCAGGACTCTATCAGAGTCGCGTTATTTGACTTCAACTCTTTTCGGTCGGTCGGCTTCTCTACATTTCTTTACATCTTTAGTCAGGAACTCTATCGGAGGCAACCACGCTTTTTGTGCGGTCATGGCCCCCTAGTTGGGAACTATCTCTCTCTTTGTCTTTACATCTTGACTGGTCCTAAGTCTCGAGTGAGTCTGTGAATGTCTGATCTTGGCCCTTGGAGGACCCATTTTTATGCATGTTCCAGATTCTCTTGGGTGGGTGCATGCTGGACACGGGGTATTCATGCAAATCAGATCTTTAGCTAATCAAATTACTCTGCCTCCACACTTTGAGGTGGACTTACATCATTCCCTTGGTTTAACCAATGAAGTAACAATATTTCTTAATGGCATCATTTCCTTTTGTCTTTTTCCCTTTTGATAACATCATTTATCTTTCTGACTTAAAATTTGTTCTCATAATTAATTTTGAGGATTTAACCTTATTTGACCTCATCAAAAGTTTGTGACCAGCCTGAAACAATATTCTGGCTAAAGTTTATTTTTTGGTTTTACCAGCAAAAGCTTCCGATTTATATCACACAATGGCCGAAAATATGATGACTCCATTTGACCTGTTGCTTACATCTGCAAAATGTTTTGATCAATTCACTTTCCAGTCAGTTTCCAAGGTATTAAAAATTTGCAATATATATATATTTTTTTCACAATTCCTTTTTTTCATTTTGCAATATCTTCTCTCTGCTAATAATTTATTGACTGTGTTCATATTGTGATCGACAATAAACAATTTCATTATCTATTAGGCTTATTTTCCTCTCTACTCATATTGTAACAAATAATCTGCAGAATTAATATTACCACTAATAATAATTTCTTTCGCTCCGTCATACTAAACAATTTTTTTTCACATACTAATCTACTAGGGTTACATTTTTTTTCCACAAACTAAAATAGTGTTATGCTTAGATTTTATGAATTTAAGCCATAATATAGCTTCCCTTTACCTTTTCTATAAATATTTTCAGTGTCCAATTTTATAAGATTTGTTTGTGCAGAAAATCCAAGATTTCACACATCTATAGCTTTTCATGAGCCAATAAAAAAAAAGCATATACATTTATACATTCACCAATAGAAAACCTCTTTTCATGAGACAGTTGGTTCACTAAATATTACCATGTGCTAACATCTGCAAACACAAACTAAAAACAACCTCTTATTTATTGGCCAATCAGGAGCAAGAAAAAATCTTAAAAGTTGATCTGATCCTATTTTTCACAAATGCATAAAAGTGTGATATTTCTCTTTCTTTTCAGAGAATCACAAGACATCAACAGGATGTCTCATGTAGACAATATGCCCTTTTTTATTTTCTCACTTTCTCCTTCTTCCACATGAATGGTCAACAAACAAAGAAAAAAACATTAAAGAGAACTATTAATTGTCTGAATGCTGCCAAGCCTGTGATGACCTACATTTTCACACTCTCTCTTTAACACCTCACTAATTGATTCTCTCCTTTTCTCATTACTTGTTGGCAACAAAAAAGAAAGCAGAACAAAAACATTATTTATGTTTTCACACTCAGGCTGAACCTATTCATCTACTACAATTGTACACACTGATAGCAACATAAGATTTGTCTTTTCTTCACAAATCAATTTCATCTGATTTTATGAAAACTGAACTCTTAAGCACACATTCAAAAGAAAAACTTTATGCAGAACCTTCAAACATAAATGTTTATTTCAGAACAACAAAATTCATGTCATTCTTCTTGTTAAATAAATTTACTCTTATTAATACAAACGAGACCCTTTTATCTTTTTTTTCACTCGTCTGATTCTTTCAAATGTGGTGGGCTCAGTTACATTTGACACAAGGCCATTTTGCAAGCATAGCTGATGCTCCTACACCAGCAACAACATAATCAGGCTCAGAAAGAAAGCTTATCAAAAAATGAACACCACATTGGTTAATAATGTTGCAGCCTATTTCATCTGCTTGTCATGATTCAAACAAAGAGGCGACATTGACCGTGCCTTTCCCTTTCCACCAAATATCAGCAGCAGGAAGATGTTTTAACAGCCAAAAACAGCATCACTTTTCCTGAGAAATTGCTTTTGTTGGCCCAGTAAGCAGGATCAAAGTGTAGTATCTGCTATTGATGCTCACTGGCTGCCTTAGTGACGGGTGTGTAGGTCTGGAAAAAGAATGACCAGCTAAGACAAGCTTAGTACCACGACCGTCGCTATAGCGAAGTTCACGTTTAGTACCCAGTTACTGTGGGGGTTGGGTAATCTTTCATTACCTGAGCATTTGCACCAGGGTTTCTCACTTTAAAAAACTGACTTTGTGTCACATCTCGCCTCAGTGGGGGAGGATGGGTAAATAACACCTTTTCTTGACCCGGAGGGTAGGATCAAAGTGTAGTATCTGTGCTTAGATACTTATTTTATGCTCTCCAGCAGCCTGCAACACTCATCACATGGCGAGTGTACTGGTTTTGTTTTTGTTGGAAGAGGAATGATGGAACGCGGTCGATCTGTTCGAGGTTAATTGCCAATTTCACTTTAAATTTGCTAATTTTTCTTTAAATAACGTTTTGGAAATATATGTTATTTTTGCTAGATTTTTAAAACCGAAGGTTAAATTTTGTTTACAAATGTGAGAAAATTTTAATGGTCGATTTTGCAAAAAAAAAAAATTGATTCCGATCAACAAAATTTGTTTCGTTTTTTTTTATACTGGAAATTGTAAATTTTAAATTCTTTAGCTTTCAATTAAAGCTAAAATCATAACTTTAAGAAACCTTTTTCATTTTTAGAGAGTAAATTAAATGTTAAATTCTGAATGCACGTTATTTTACCCTGTTTAGTAGCTTGGACTAAGCTGCCACCCCTCGGCTGTTCTCAGCCAATAGTAACGTCCCATTTCAAGCCGCCATTATGAGCAAGAGTCAAGTTGGAGGCGACATTATGGCGACCCCATGGCTCACGGCAGCCACTGTTGACGATGGCGAAAAGAAAAAGGAACAGGAGGAATTACTTGTGTTTGGTTATGCTTGCAAGCTTTTCCCTTACGACGAGAAAGCGGCGCTTATTGAAGCTGAAAAGCACCTGATTCCATGGATGGGCGACGAGAACGTCATGA
This sequence comes from Ascarosepion bandense, assembly GCA_037127315.1. Lineage (NCBI taxonomy): Eukaryota > Metazoa > Mollusca > Cephalopoda > Sepiida > Sepiidae > Ascarosepion > Ascarosepion bandense. The sequence goes on from JBBBDQ010001458.1 coordinate 86,492, forward strand.
TAGACAGGTCTGTGCTAACCCCAGGATGATTACTTAAAAGGTTTCGATTTAAATTTTCGAATTTTTGAAATTCTAATCCCTTCTATTGATACGATATTTTTTTGTTTAAAGTTATTCTTATTTGTATGTATTATCTTATGAAAAAATATATACAGACTGTACTTCTCTTGTGCGTATGTTTTATGCGTTGTAGGGTCGGCAAAATAAATGATAAATCAGATTTAAGATGAAAAATGGATTCTTTTTTTTCTTTTTCATTTTCACTGGTGACTAGAAATTATTAATTTTCTCTTTATTTTAAATTTATATAACTATATTTTGTACGCTTTTTTAGATATTAATAACAAATACGGGTCTCTCTCTATTATATATATATATATATATATATATTCTATTATATATATAATATTCGCTTGTGTGGACTGATGTTCTTTATGTGTCTTAGTGTTTTTTGTGTAATCTTCCATTTAAAATGCTTTTACGACCCATCTATCTTTATTTTTGGGATAAAGAAAGATTGATTTAAAAGTCCTTGTATTTGTTTCCTCCTTTCGCTATATTTGTCAGCTTTCTGTATAATCCAGGTTATTTCTGAATAGTGTTAAAATGAACATTCGACATTTTAATTAAGTAAAGTCGGCAGGCAGAATTTGTTCGACTCATCATGGAGGATCAAAAAAAAAAAGGTAGAAAAAAAAATTACTTCATGATGAAGGAAGTAAATAAGATGTACCTATTTTATTTTTATGGATTAATTGCTGCTGGAAAAAATAGACTTATGATCGTATTTCTGTTTTTATTTCTCTTAACAATGCGAAAGAAAAAAAAATTTTTTTTTTTTTTTTTTTTTTTTTTTTTAAATTGAAATGGAGGGAAGATCAACAGCACTAACCGTAAAAAAAAAAATTCTGGGTCTTTTTCCCCCGCTTTTGAGTATAAAAAAGATGAATATAAACAAGTCAGAAAGTATAAATAAATAAAAAAAATAATGAATGTTTCACTCAGACTTACGGTGCAAATAGGCTTTTTTTTTTTTTTTTTCTTTTTTTTTAAGAATTTGAATTTATTTTACCCCGATATAGACCCTAAATTTAAGAAGATTAATAAATTAGAGAATAAGGCATGTTAAATTACATTTCAAATTTAAAAATGGAATTTGAACTTTATGAAAATAATTAAGCCCCCCCCTTTTTTTAAGCACTTATTAGCAATTTTAATTAGCAAACCAAAGTTCAGAATAATAAACAATTTTATTTTCTGTAAACAAATCTTCATTTAAAAAGTATATAATCTTTGACTTTAGTTTTCATATCGTGTATTGTTTGTATCTCTATGAAGGAAGCATAAAAGTGGTTAGGATGATAAAAACACTGAACATTATTCAGTGACTAAATTGTATTAGCAAAAAACTTTTTTTTTTTTTTTTTTTAAACCCCAGAAATATAAGAATAGCATTCACTCACACGATCGAAAAATCTTTTTCACTAATATTATAATTCATAAATAGGGTCTTAGGATAAAAATAAAATGAGTATTCAAATCAAAGTATTATTATTAGCCATGATAAATGTGGTATTGTTCATTTTCTGAAATCAGATGTCGGCATTATCATACCCAGATTCCTTACCTATTTTTTTTTTTTTTTTAATCCCAACTTTGGCTTGCTGATGAGAAGGACTTCATAAGCTCAGTATCTTATTTGCGTCATTTGTTTATTCCACACTTTGTGCTGTTTTTGAATTTTAGGTTGTAAATGATCAAAAAGGTGTCTGTAAAAGTAACATCATTGGGTTACAGTATTTATTTTTCTGATAGCCACTGACTGAAAAATCTCAACCTTCTGACAGACGAGGTTCCGTAAAAATGGGTTAACCCACATGTAAGATTTTGTGCACATTTGAACAGTCTGTTTATACCTGTTTTCCTCACACATACTCTTTAATTGTGATTCTGTGCTTTCTTGCTTCTAGTGCTTAATAAAATCACTGTAAGTTTTATAATTCAGCATCCTCTCTTTCTACATCCAGAAATCTTGACATAAGGCAGGGCAAAAAGGTTGACTTTAGAGTGTGAAAAAGCCTACTTTGAGTTAGTGAACGGTCAATAAGTAATGATGATGACTTTCTTGTGAGGCTCCACAATTGTGATGAAGCTGGTTTGAGGATTGCTAATAAGGTATTTGTCACCAAGAGCAAAAAAAGTTTACCTTCTTGCTGCAAGCTCAGGGAAATTATCATACAGTGTGCTGTTTTGTATTTCTGCAAATGGTGACCTTTGTCCTCCAGTTGTTGTTTAAAAAGCCATGCATGAACCCTGGACAAAAGTAAGGTCCTCTTTAATCACATGTAAGTACAAGTGAGGGGGATGGAAGATACATTATTCGAGCAATGGTGTTTTTCTTTTTAAAGCACTACATTTCATAGTAGAAAATAGTGATGAGGATGTTGATGTACCATGTGCATCCTGCAAAAAGCTCTGGTAATAGGATGCTAAGTACCAGCTAAACTCTGTGACATGTGAACCTGTGTGTTGTGCCAGAAGACTTTGATGTAGATGATGTTTACCTGAATTATGTTTGCAATGAACATACAGCCTCACTGACATTCATTTCAGTTCTGTTGTAAGAAATTAAGTTGTGCTGTAGATATACAGTGTAACCCTGATATAAGAGTTGTCGGGACCGGATAAATGTTCTCTTATACCCTATTTTCTCTTATATCAGGGTTTGGTCTATTTTATATACATTACCACAGGCTCTAGTTTGGGACCAGAGAAAATCTCTCTTATATCCGGTTTATACTGTAGTAATGTTAGGATGACAGTGTTTACATGTTATAGAAATGCATTTTACGTTGTTTCTTATCCCTTGTTTGCATCTAAGGTAATCCTCTTCAAAATTGGTTCCAACATCCCTTCTGAAAATTTGATTCTATGTGACCCTATATTTTACAAATTAAATATTTATTTTGCTAACAGTGTCTGGCTCCAAAATGACAATGTGATTGAAGCATTTAGGAAGAGCATATCATCTTGAGCTATTTATTAGGGCACATGTAAAGGATAATAGATAGTTACTGTACAAACTTGCAGTTAAGTTGCACCTTTTTTTTTTTTTTTTTTTTAACCAAAATTTTCTTCAGAAAATAGGGATGCAGCCTATATACTCAACCAATCTGTAAAATTGGCATTAACTTTTTAGTTACTGTCATTATGGTACATGTAGATCTAGACAAGAGTACCAGAAAGCATTTGAAAGCTGTCCTCTACTAATCAAGTGTGAAACAATAATACCAACTTGCAGTTTCCAGTCCTCATACATTTGTTTATAGCTGGAATTATGACCTTGCTCTGCATCATCTATCGAACATGCATATTTAGATATATTTTCACACATGGTGCAGCTGCAGTTTTACGCTCTGTGAGCTAGTATTCCAAAATTTTGTAGCAGAGTAACAGTTGTACTTTAAGAATCTTAAGTAACTGTGGTGTATCAGTAGTCCAGGTGAGTAGCTTGAGCATAAGAGAGAAATAAAATAAACTGAACAAATGCAAAAATATTTGACTGTGATGAAGATGAAGAATTTTTGGGGTTTCAGTCTTGATGAAGTTTAATAACTATATCTGAATAAAGAACCACAGTTCTTGTGCTTTAATATATGCAAAGTTTTAAAATAGTGGTGGATATTTGAAAATATTTAATAAATATTAGTTATATTTACTAAAGAAGGGCCAGGAAAATCCAGATTTGTGACATATCTGCTACAAATACCCACTTTGACAATCCCAAACTAATGGTGCGACCTATCTACTGGTGCATTCTTTCCACAAGTATATATGGTACTCATTTTACCCTGGGATCCTTTCCAATTTCATACAAAAAGGTGCAAACAAAGCTTATTTCATGGGTTATTCATTCAAATAGGTATCAAGTAACTATTGGGCCTTAAAGAGGAGACTTATGGTGCAAACATAGTGGCTTTTTTTTTTTTTTTCTTTTTTTCTCCATTAAGTCCTCTAGAGAAAATGACCCAAGGATTAGAACTTCAAAATAGGTATTGTTTTACTCATTTTACCCTGGTAAGCCCTATTCTTGGTAGATGTATTGTTAGCAATTCTTGTTTTTTACTAATTAGGCTAATTTTGATTTCTCCTATTCATTTAAAAATCTAATTTCCATTAAAATGGAATTGGTAATCTCTTGATCACAATTAATCAGAAAGGTTTGATTTTTTTTTCTAAATAGTATTTAGTATTAGTTTCTATTGAATGGATCTACTGAAAAGAAAGGATTAATATATTACTAATCCTCTTTTCCCATGGTTGATTTTCAAGAGATCTGACATTTTAGTTACAAATATCAAAATTCAACTGATTGTTGATATTTAATAAAAATGTCTGATATTTATAGCTACTTATTTGTCTTTTCAGATGGGTAGATTGAAGAAAAAAATTGAGGTCAGTTTGATGTTGAAATTTGTGTATCACTAGAAACCAGAACTGTCCAATTTCTTCAGCACTTTCTTTCGAGACCTGGGTATCGGGTTGATCCCAATATTAAGTGCAATTGTGAAGTGCAGATTTCTCTCTCTCTCTCTCTCTCTCTCTCTCTCTCTCTATTGTTGCTTTAAACATGCAGAGGATCTTGAATTATGATATTGTGTGTATGTATTTTGAAGTTATTCATTTTTTTTGTTAGACCCTATCATTGCATATCAAACACACAGAGGAGTCTTTATAGGGTCCACACATCTATTGGATTCTATACCTGTTATCCCTCACCTCTCCCAACTTCTACCACCACTTTGATTTTATTTGTCCCTGTTCCCTTCCCTCCCGCTTTTTCTTTGACTGTGTTGATTTCAGGTAACTGCAGAGAATGTACATTTGAACCAGCTGGAGTGTAAATGGTAAGGCTGGGTAAGATTTTTAAATGCAAAGTATTTTTTTTATTTTTTTATTTATATATATTTTTTTTTAATTATATCAGTATTTAACCTTTTCTAAATACTTCTTATTCAATCAAAATATTAAAAATGATTTTAAATAGGATAATAGTAAAAGGATTTTTCTGATATACACCATTGCTTGTCAATGACCAAGAATTTATATATATATATATATATATATATATACACACACACACACACACCATCTCTTCATAGTTTTGACACAAAATGGGTATTGTGGGAAAGAAAAACTGTTAATCAGCATTTTTATGCCTAAAAGTATTTTCACTTTTGTGATTATTTTTAGGTTTATTTGTACATGACATTTTGTATCTTTTAGCAACATGAAATGAATTTTGGATGAAGAGTGAGTTTCAAAAATAAGTTTTATGTGGCGATGGTGATTTTTAAATTTTGATATTGCTGAAGGAAAAAAAAAATTGGTTCTTGATGCTAAAATTTAAAAAATACAACTCTATATTCTCAAAAAAAAGAAGGAAAGTATTACCTAAAGTTTAAAATCTTTGAAGCTTTTATATTAATTTTAAGCTAATTGATTAAATTTAATATTTCCAATAAAGATTTAAAACTTTATAAATTAATAAAAATTAAAATAATTCTCTTAAAAGATTCATTACGCATAAATAAAATTTTTTTCTTAAAACAATAATGTTCATAATATATCTTATTCACAAAGCAATTAAGTAATTTTTCTAATGTCTTAGTTTTATTGAATATTTTATTTTAGTATTCAAAGCAGATAATCTATAACTGAGGCTACTGTTTAATAGAAAAAACAAAATTGAATTAAATTCTCCAAGAGCTTGTTCTTATAACTAATGTAAACATTAGACTGTACAAAAATGTATTTCTTGGAAATCAAATAAGTGGTGGATAACAAGTCCTGAAAGTTTTATTTGAATCCAACAATGCAAAATAGTCAATTTCCCATACTAATTTATGGTTATTTGTTAATGCTAGAAAAATAAAACATTTTAGCCAAAATTCTAAAGATTACAAAATATGTAGTGTGTAAATTGTCAAGGAGTGATTAAATGTTTATTCAAATGCAAAACCTGCTATAAAAATATGTAAAAATTTTTGTACTTTATTTTGTCTGTGATATTATTCTGCTTTTTGATACTGGGATTTATCACTAATCAATTATTAGTTAAAGGTGTGAATTACGATACCAAGTGCTTGTAAGCTTTTATTGGTAGACACTGAGAAAATGAATTTTCTCTCTTTAAATTAGCATTGTCAATAAACTATAACTTGATAAGTAAACTTTTTTTTTTTTTTTTCTTTTTTTTTTTTTAAATAGACATTTTGATTATTGCATTGACTCTCATGGATGATAAATATCACTAGTTTCATAAACTAGTAAAATTATTTGATTTCTTCAATTTACATACATTCAGCCTATCATTGTGCTTAATTCCTGTTTTTAAAATATGCCCAAATGAAAGAATTATTGATAAAATAAATGTTATTCATAGAATTCTTTCAGATACATGAAGTCATAACTTTCTCTCCCTCTCTATTATGGTAGAATATTCTATGGACAGTTTATACAGCTGAAGCATCTTTATTGTAAATGACATATGTTGAATGCATTTGCCATTTTGAAAATTAGAGTATAATATTGTAAATTATTCCTTACTTTTGAAGATAGAGAATATAGTTTGGAATCTTGGTAATCAAGCTGCAATAACAATTATTAATTTACTGCGTTAAAGTTTATTACAGCATGCTAATGTTAATGACTTGTTACATATTTAATCTATAGCAACTATTCTCAAGTTTCCACAAGAGTAATTTTATTTCAATTACTAATAGATTTTTATGAATCTGTATAAGATGTTTTCACAAATTTTAGTAAAACTATTAAATGGTTTTAAGTTGTTCTTGAAAGATTGTTGATTTTTAAAGATTCTTGACTTTGAATTCTGACTATCATAACTAAAGAACAGAACTGAAGAGTATAAACTGTAGATATATTGATGTTATGTTAATTGTTATTGCTTTTAGTATTTGAAAACCTACTTTTACAGAATATTAATAGGCTCTTGAGATAATTAAATGATTATTTAACAACCACTAAGATGATACTTTATAGCTCTAGATGTTATTATACCAATTACACTTGCACACATTTCAGTTTCAACTGAAATAAGTGAAAATACAAACTAGGAAATGATAATTAAGTTCACTGAAATAAATCCATTCTTTTAACAGATTCCAAATAATGGTTTCTTGAAACAGGCACAACTAAGATTTGTGTATATCTTATTAAAATGTCTGTCTAATATATAAACACACAAATTATGAAGATAAATAAAAACAGGATAGAAATTCTGTGGCATAGATTTTAGTTTCATCAGAATAAAGGATTTATGCTGTTTTAAGGAGTATGCTTTATTAAAAAAAAATAGATTTATTTTAGTAGGATCATGGGATAAATGCTTTGAATTTGTCTGATCTGTTCTTAGTACAGGGTGTGGTGGATAAATTGTCTAAATTATTCAAAAATGATAATAGCACTGATATCTTGTTTTAACAGATATATTTACCAAAATTACACAAAAATATCTTGAAGTACTAAAGAGTACCTTTATTCAATAAAATCTCTATTGGTTTGAACCATGGCCTCTAGACAACTTCAGAACCTCCTGCAACTCTTCTGAAGGTCTTAAGTTGGTAAATACTGTCATAATCCTTGCCTTCAGTTCATCTTTTAGTGTTGCACGGAGTTTTGTTAATCTCTTGCTCAACTGTTACCCCACTCCCCCTCCACATAAGGGGATTGCAGTCTGGGAAGTTGGGTCGCCAGATGTAAAAGGTGATGTGGTTGCAGAAATTGTCTGATAGCCATGACTGGTTTTTCCATCTTGTGGAGTATGGTGCAGAGTCTTGTTGCTAGTCATAGATTCTTCCAGCAGCCACCCTTGTGACCCAGGACAGCATTATCTCCTCAAGGCTCTCACCAATAAATTTGGGAGTTCTTTTCTTATCAAAACATTTTTTTTTTTGAGCTGCTGTATATCTTTGTAATCACCATTATTGCATCTAACTCTTTCTCAATCCTCTGTACTATCCTCAGATACCCAAACACTCTGAAATGTTTGTACTGAAGATTTTGGTGCAAATGTCAAGCAATACAGCATGCCATTACCAAATTTCTGGTGGATTGAATTGTGCCATGGTGCTCTTTTTCTCAGACAGTGCCCAACTGATCCTACTATACTGTGCAGTGAACCAAAAAAAAAACATGTATGTAATGATGACAATTTACCTATCGCACCCTGTATATTCATTTGTTGTATTACCCTTAAAATTCTTGGGTAGCACCAGTATATATTGAATATCATTGGTTAGTGTAGGAGTTAGAAGCATTCTAGATTTTAGAGGATAGTTAACCAAAAAAGAACAGTAACTGATTAAATTTTTATCTGGTCATGTTGGGAGAATTTGTAAATAAGTTCTTAAACTATATATATATATATATATATATATATATATATATATATATATATATAATTATGGAGGGAGTCTTCATGAGAAGGAATTTCAATATTGGAGGTCATACTGAAAATTGAGTAAGTTTTTGTACAGTTAACCAATTTTGTAATATTGTTTACCATATATACTCATGGATAGGTCACACCATTAGTTTGGGATTGTCAAAGTGGGTATTTCTAGTTGACTCACATGTAGGTCACACTATAATCCGTGGATTTACATGGTCCTTTTTTAACGTAAATATAACTAATATTTGTTAAATATTTACCATTATTTTCAAACTTTGCATCTATTAAATCACAAGAACAGTGTTTCTTCGTTCAGACATAGTTATTAAACTTCATCAGGACTGAAACCCCAGAATTCTTCTTTGTCATCATCACTGTCAAATATTTGCATTTGTTTATTCAGTTTATTTTATTTCTCCTTTATGCTTGAGCCCAGGATACCTGCCTGGACTACTGATACACCACAGTCTACTTAAGATTTTCAAAGTACAACTGTTACCCCGCTACAAAATCTTGGAATACGAGCCTACAGGGAGCATAAAACAGCACCTGCACCACATGTAAAAATATATCCAAATACACATGCTCAATACGTGATATAGAGCAAAATCATAATTCCAGCTATAAACAGTGTCAACTGGAAACGGGGAATATTATGCAATTTTACTCTGAGATATATATATATATATATATATATATATATATCTAACAGCATCAGATTAGCATAAAGCTGCGAGGTGATAGGATCGTTTCATATTTGATTTATAGGGGACAGCTTTCCAGTGCTTAACATATGCATTCTGATAGCTTTAAGTTTATGTGCATATAAAAGTTCTTGTTATAAAACTATTTTTGAATTATTATATTTTTCTTGAAGAGCTTTAATATGAAAGAAAATGAAAACAATTGTTAAGATACATGTAGACTATGAAATAACATTTACTGATCTGTTTATATCAAAACATAGTTACTTTTGAGAATCAAATTTCTTGCTATATACTTTTCCTTAATAAAAAAAAAAATATTCTGTAGTTGTCCTCGTTTTGTGAGTAGGCACATGAATTGAGGTGACTGGTACTGATACAACTCTTGTTTACTTGCTAGAAGAGTCAAAAAGACTCTGGAATGAAACCTGTTTGCACTATTTGATACAAAATAGGGTTTTATACATTTAAGATTTACCATGCTTGATGTAATTCAATAACCCAATGATTATTTTTTTATTCTTACTATTTTGGCAACAAATATTTCATCTAAATATTCAAATATATATTGAATCAGTTAAAAGCTGATTAAAGAAGCTTCAAGGGTGATAGAAAATTGTTCTGATTTTAATAGAATTCTAATATTTTTTTTTCTACAAATGGTTGCTAATTTGTTCATTTTTATCTTTTTGCTTTTGACTTAATTTTTAATTACAAGGAAAGATAAAAATGATAGAAATGTGGTCAAAGTGGAAAAAAGAAATCTGGTTGACTGATAGATACAGTTATTGCTGACAAGTGTTTTTTTTTTTTTTTTTCTCTCTCTTTGAAATTGTATAAGTTAGTATACAGAACAAAATTGTCAGTACTGGTTTCTCTCTCAGCAGGATAAAGATTAAAGTTTAGATGTACTCTTCTTTTGTAGGTTCATGAACTTGTTTCTATCAAACTTTTATTGGTACCTTCATTGATTTTTTTTTTTTTTTTTTTTTTTTTTTTTTTTTTTTAAATACCTAAGGTTTAAAATGGATTTTTATAAATGAAAAGTTTTCGTTTTAATTTTAATTAAAAGCTAAAGGATTAGATTTACCATTTCCAGTAGGCAAAATCCTCCACTGTATTTTATGAAGGAGACAAAAATTGCAGTCATTGTCCTAAGAAAATCTCCCCTCCCCCTCCGAACTCTGGCCTGTTTTCTTCAAACTCTACAGCTATAGCCTTTCTGCTTGTTGGAAGCCCTCTTCTGTATTTCTTGTCTTTAAAAACTGGAGAACCCTCAGACTCCCTCTAATTATCCCTCTCTGTTTTCTACTGATTTTTGGCAAAGTGTTTGAGGCTATTATGAATGTTGAAGTGGTACAGCATCTCACAACCTATTCTATGACAAACTGTATGGCTTCCACTTTCCCAGATTTACTGCTGATATGCTAACTGCCCTCACTGAATACATATACCAGGCTCTCAATAAGAACTGAAGCTCGAGCTGTTGCCATGAATATCTCCAGAGATTTCAGAGGGTTTGGCATGCTGGCCTTCTTTGCAAGTTGTATAGGCTATGGTATAAATGGATGGTAGTTCGATTTAATCCAGTTGTTCCTGTAAAATCATGTAATGAAGGCCATCTTGAATGGGCATGCTTCTAGATCCTATAACACAAACATGGGTGTTCCTCAAGGCTACGCCTTTCCTAATCTTCGTCAATGCTCTTCCTGATGTAATAAGTTCACAAGTAGGCGTATACGCTGCCATTTACTCCCATCTTGCTAAGAAATTTACTGAGGCTGACAAAGTAAACCATGCTGCTTTTCTTGGAAAGGACCTCCAATCTGTTGTGGACTGGGGCAAGAAATGTCTCATAAATTTTAATGTTTTGAACCACAGCCTACTACTATAGCTGCTGTTCTTTAACCACTATAGACTAACTCTTCTACCTCCTGTCAGTATGGATCATGCTAGTCACCTTGAAAGAAATACACTGTACCTCCTAAGCCTCATTTTCTCAGCCAATCTCAAGTGGAATGACTACATTGAATCAATAGCTATTGCTAGGAAAGCTGGGTCACTCTGTCATGACAGGAAGTTTTTCTCGTCAGAATCCATCTTGCACATACACAAATATACCATTCATCCATGCATTGAATATGGTTGCCATGTCTAGTTGGGCACTCCTGCTATTCATATCTGGGTTCTCGTCAAAATTTAAAAGAGGATCTACAATGTAATCAATCTCAATTCAGCCACTTTTTCACTGACAAGATGTAGCTTTCTCTGTTTTTTTTCTACAGATATTTTTATGGCTCCTGCTCTGATGAGCTTAACTTCTGGTGTCCCTTCTACATCAATTTACTCTGACTACTAGATTGTCAACTTGGTTCCAACTGTTTACATTCAAATGTAACTGTCACTTCTACTCAAGCAGTTTCTTTTCCCATCTGTAAAACTCTTCCGTATATTTACTTCCCTGATAGCAACAATCTCCAAGAGTTTAGATGCACCGCCAATTGTCATCTTTTATCTACTTGGTTCCCATTTATTCTCTTATCCTTTCTCCAACATTCCTTGTATGTTGTACCTTTTTTTTTTTCTTCTTGCTCTTCTCTTATGTAACCCCCCCCCCTTCGCACAGCAGTGGCACTACTGCCTTTCTTAGTATGGAGAGATTATAAAAAAATTAAATAAAACTATATTGTTTGGATTTTTTTTTTTGTCTTTCATTGCGCAATGTAATTCTCTTTATTTAAAAAAACAAATCTTCCGAAAAATAATACTTTTTGAAACTTTGACGAACAGCTGATTGAAAATATCATTTGATTTGAAAAAAAATATTAATTTAATTCAAGTTTAAAATAACAAAACAAAACAGATTTTTTTTTTTTTTTTTTTTACTGACTTCATGTTTTATGTAATTGATGAGGCAATGACAGGTCATGTCATAATGATTGATTGTTCTACAGAGACTATCTGTAAAATATTTAAGAAGATAAAATGATGTGAGCACTTCATTTTATATAATTGAGTGCTTGAAATTTTAAAATGTTAGAAAATATTCTTTGTAATATAGTTCTAGGAATGTTCACTTTAAATTTTATATAGTCATAGCTTTTATTTTCTGACAAAGTCCTGTGATCAATTGTGCTTTACAAAATTGGACATGTTACATAATATTTGATATACATAAATCTTTGTGCAAAATGACTTAAGCTTTTCAATTTTTTATTAGTACATATAGTTTTCACTTAATATCACCTAACCAAATGAAAGTAATGCAGAATTTTAAGATTTATGTATTATAAATTATTATAATTAGGATAGAATAATGAAAAGTTTTTAAAAAATTCATTCAGTCAGTTAAGTGCCATTCGTGAAACACGCTTGGGCGATCATGTCTTGAAAGAGACATGACTGACTGGGCAGAAGATTATCCTGCAGTAGGTTGCCATTGCTTTCTGCAGTAGACTGGTTGCCAACCAAGGCTATAGAACCCAATCTGTCCTGTTATTTAACCCATAACTGGAAGGAATAGACTAATACCTTTCCCAAGGGTATTTGTGTATGTGAATGCAATTAATTCGGCTGGAATTTGAACTCTGCTCCCCGATTTCTTGTTCCGAGCTGATATCCAGTGCACCACAACGCACCCCAAAAATTCATTACTCGTCAATATTTTTTTTTTTTTTTTTTTTTTATAAAAGTAATAAATCTTTTCTAATTTAATGTCTTAGTTCTAATGCATTTTTTATTTTACAATTTGGAGCACATTTTTAGAGAATGAGTAGTAGTTAGTAAGAAAAACCCCCCCAAAAAAAAGTCCTATTTTTAATGAAAATTTTGGATGAAAAATTTAATTTCTAAAAATTTAATAAAATTAAGTGGTGGTCGGGAGGGGTGTAGCATATAAAAACATTTTTTAATAAGATTTTCTAGAGAAAAAAAATGTTTGAATAAGTCCTGAAAGTTTCATTAAAATTTGGCAATTGATTTTTGCAAGAATTTCCAAGCATTATTTTTCACTGGGGGAAAAAAAAAAACTAAAACATTAATTGTATGTTGACTGCTCACACAAAAATTATTTTTAACCAATATTCAAACATGTTAGAATTTAAAAAAAAGTTTTTTTAGAAATACTTTAGTGTTTCCTCTTAATTAATATTTTAATAAAACTCTTCCCCCCCTCTGCTAATTGTAAAAATTATGACTAATTTTAATCAGACATTGTATGGTACTTAAACACTTTTTGTGTTAAAATACAAAATTTCCTTAAGTTTCGGTCTTCATTTTGGTTGCAACCATCATCAATATCAGGATTAATAGTTTAAAACTTTTCTTTATTGTTAATAACCAGGACGGGAAGAAAAGATACTTCCTAAAAGGAAGTTGAAGTTCCTATTTTATAAATTCATTAATCATATTATCTCTTCCTGAATAATTGAATGATCAGATGGTTACTCTTACCTTAAAAAAAAAATCATTGGAAATGATAGCATTTCTTCTATTTTTGCTCATTATTTTGTGAAGACAGGATATTTTTCCCTTTGCAGGTGCATTTTTCTTTAATTTATATTTTTGCATAAAGCAACCCCCTCCCTTTTCTTTTCTTTTTTTTTTTTTTTTTTTTTTTTTTTTCCCAAGTTCATTTTGGTTTTTGTTGAATGAAAAATTTAAATGATTTAGATATATAGATAAACTGATTTTAAAATCTTTTTTAGGTATATATAGGTGGGAAACTGGATTTGTACAAATAATAAATTTGAAAATCTTTGTTTTAGTTTTTAATATCTTCAAATACCATTAATTCTGATACCGATGTCTTGAATAGATTATAACCAGTTTTGTCACTTGATTTTTGATTGCACCTTTTCTTCTCCAGGTATGATGGTCGAGGTCACTTGTATGACCTAAGTGATTATGATGCAGAAAAAAAAAATTTGATTCACTCTCTGAAGAGGAGAAGCATATTGAAGCTCTGTGTGACCAGGAGAGATACCTGGAACTGCACACAGATATACAAGAACAAGCACTTTATGAAGGTTAGTTGTGTCATCTGTCTGGATAATTTTTAAATGGATTAAAGATGTTGTATGAGACATTTCATGTATCACTTTTAAAAAGGCAAAGCAAAGGACACATTTTATATTGTGATCTTTTTATGATGCACTGTGCCTTTATACTTTTCAGTCTGTATCTTTTATTGCATGGTGTTTTACAAATTCTATATGAAGTGTATATTGAAAATCCTCACTTGTATTTTACTTTACCAATTTGATGAATGGGAAGTCAAACCAGACTTAAGTTTAATCAGCCTTCAGTTTTTCAATTTAACTTGTATAATAGTGGGCATTTACTAAATTTTGTACAGTATTTATTAAGGCATACTGGATCAAATTTGGTACATTAAAAGCTTAAAGCTCCCTTTCTCTCGGGATGTGTGTAGGTATTGATAATTTAGATATTTTAATTTTGTTTTCTTCTGTATAGTGTTATGCTACTGAACTTAAGATCTATATGTTTAAACATTATGCTGTCTGTCTGCCTGATTTTTTTTTCTCTTTTTACTTTTTTTTTTTTCTTATATGAGCAAAAAAATTTTTCTTATATGAGCAAAATATTTCTAGAATAATTCTCTACATTTCTTTATCCTTTTCTTTTTCTCTTAACGTAAATTCATCAGCATGAGTTACTTCGCCATCCATTGATCAGCCTGGGTTCTAAACAGTGGTAGGACAATATAAACCCAGGGTCCAAAAAAAAAAAAATATGAAGATCACTTTTTTCTTTTCTTTTCCTTGCTTTAAAAATGATACACCACTTGGATATCAACACTTACAAAATTGAATGAAATTTAACCTACAATACTTTAAAAAGTGTTAAACAATTGATTTCATGCCTTTAGCCATATTCTTAGCATTTCTGCTATTGTAACCTCTGGCCTTCTTCAGGTGACTGGGATTTTAATCACTGGAGTATATTATAATCATCCCATCCCATTTCCAGATGTTTTTGGTTGGTTAGATCCACTGGGTTTTATCAAAGCTTTTATCCACTGGTTCTAACCCACTGACATGACTCAGAGTTATGAGTTTGATACCTAGCTGCAATGCTCAACAAATAACTCAACTGAGTTAAATGGAAGTAACTAATATATCTGGTTGTGGCATGGTTCATGGAACAAGAACAATATAGCCTAGAGATCAAAAAGGGTTTGGTTCAAAATTGCAATCACCTTTAGAAGGCCAGAGTGTACAACAGCTGGAATGTCATGAATATGGCAATAAAGATTTGAACAGTCCAAATTGTGTAAATAATGTATTCACCTTTTTCCACCTTATTTTGCGTTAAAAAAGTTTATTTTGTATAATCATTAAAAAGGAATTGTGATATTTGTTTTAATGTATATATCTTTGCATCTAAATTAGTGGGTGGGATTTTCACTGGGTGCTTGTACTTTGTGCTAGACTTGATAAAATTTTCTTTTTGGAACTGAAACCTTTTTTCTTCTTCTTCAGAGGAAGAATGGAAACGCTATTATCAGTCTCTATCTGAAGGTTTTAATGCAGTTGGATTTGTATATGAACAGCAATATGATCCCTCTTTACCAACCGATGAAGATCAAGAATTAACTGGTAAGCCTCAGGAAGAAGTATCATAATTTTATTCATTCAGACCTGTCATTGCCTTTAAATTATGATTTATCTATTTTGTAATATTTTTCTTTAATCAGGTGTTCTGATTTGTGGAAGGAAAATTAATGAAACTATTTTCTTTGTTTCTAACAGTTTACCAGAATAGTATATTGTCATGATTGCATAACCTTTGGAATTGTAGCCATATTCAGGATCACTTTATTTACCAGTTGAAGTATTACTGCTTAACCTACAGACTTTTAAAAATATATTCCCTTACTAAAAAGTAAACTTAAATTTTAAACCGTGTTCTGGCCTACATTCAGATTTACTATAGATCTGCCTTTTTATTATATATTAAATAGTTAAACAATTAGTTGGGTAACTTCTAATGAATTTGTTTTTATATATGTGTCAATATTATGATCGATTTTGGTAGGCTCCTTGTTAAAAGCATTGGGCTGCATTAATGGTTTGTTACAATTTCCCTTTAATATGGTGGAGACTTACAGCCACATTGCATTGAAACAGTGATTCCTGTATAATCACCAAAGTTAAGCAATGGTCAGTACCTAGATGGATGACTACTTGGGAATACTATGTGCTATAAACTTGGATGTGCAGATGGTGTAGTGGACAAAGGATTTGATTTGTTAATTAGTGAGCAAAGTTTCTATTCCAGTTTGGTTTGTGTATAACTCTACTTGCTTTTTCACAAATCTTGCATTTGACTATTCAGCTTTACTTGAATAGCATTCTTAAAATAATTTAATCTTGTTTTTATTTTAAGAACTAGAATGGTATCCTCCTTATCACATTGTCTCAGTTCTTGTGTGCTCCAGCTTTCGTAAAGAGCTTGCCATTCTAGGTAACCTTAAAGAATTTCAAACTGAACCATTATGAAATTGATAGAAAATTATTCTCATTCTGCTGTCCATGTATGGGAATATCTCATCTTGTTCTTATTTAGTACTGCTTGGTTATTGCTTGCCTTGTTTCTGCAGTATAAGTTGGCTCTACTTAACCCAATGATTTGAACACACAATTACTAAAGGTAAGTCAGGGTGAACATAAAAAAAAAGCTCTAATTAGGGACAAGACAGTAAAATCTGGCATGGCTGATAATGTATGGAGTGAAGTGTAGTCACAAACTCCTATGGAATGAAGTGTAAATCCTACACACAAAAGTACAGTGGAGAGTCAGACGTCTGAAAATAATCTGTTAAGAGAAATGGTAGCAGCACTAATAAGAGAAGCTTCAGCGAATGCTGTTAAATCTCTCAAGCAATGCTGTCAGTAATCGATACTGAGCAGTACTGAACAAGATCTCTTGACATGGACAGCAGAACAATATACTCCAAAAGTTTAAAATAAAGGAGATTTCAATGGGTGAAATACAGTGATATTGACAGCCAAGATGGGGACAATGGCCTAAATATAAATAACTACTCATCCTAGAAATCCAAATAGAATTATATCTATAAAAATTGATAGTATTTCTGTATGAATTGGCACTTTTGTTCCCTTTCTATGTTTATATTGTATCTGTGTACTCTGTGATAAATATTATGTAGGGTGATTGAGAAGTAACTCCCCCATTTTAAGATACTTATAATTTATTTACTATAATTTTTACAAGAAATGAATATGAGAGAAAAGTGTTTACCACGAGGTTTTATTTAAAATTCAATGTGGACACCAGATTTTGTTATCTGCTTCTTGAGCTGTCCAGAAATTGCTTCAACTGGTTTGGCCAGGAACTTTAGTGGGATGGAAGACCATGACTTTTATATTTGCTCTTCAGGTTCTTCTAAAGTCTCTGGTTTGGTATAATAGATTTACTCCTTTAACCAACCCCAAGGGAAAAAAGTCACAAGGTGTTCCATTCATCTCCAGAGAAGTGCACATTCAGCCATTCATTTATGACAATAGAAAACTGTGGAGGGACACCATTTGAAAACCAAATCTTCAACATTCTCCCAAGCACTGATAACTGGTTGGATTTCATCTTGCTGTATGGAAAGGTACTTTTGACATTCATGAAGAATGAAGGACACACAATAATGTCCAAAGTCATCTCACCACACCATTACTTTAAACCACTTTTGCATTTTTCAGAGATAACAAAAGGATCTTTGTCTACGCAATAGTGGCAGTTTTGACAGTCCAAACCACCTATGTGAAATACTGCATCATCACTCCAGAGGATATTTTTTAGAGAGATGGCTGACCAATCTTTGCACCGAGCCAGCACATTTTTCCTGAACCCTATGCAAATGTCACAATCTTCAGCAGAGAGTGATCCCAACATGCCATTTGAGCTGCTTCTTGAGCACAGTTCATATTGTGTGAAAGAGCCCATGTTGCTTTGCAGCTTATTGAGTTGGTTTTCTCGGGCTATGTGTAAACATTTTTGCACTGTCTCCTGCTTGCTGGACTTGAAAGGGCAACTGCTTCATTAAGTATCAGCTACAAACCCTGTAGCCATGAGTGTTTTGTGTCAACTTGAGTATGTATTTGTCCAATGGTCCTTCACAATCTTTGCACTCGAACATTGAATTTCCAAACTTCATAATGTGCTGCTAGCTGGGCACAGTTTTGCAGGGGTAAGATGTTCAGCCATGTTTGTAGGGATTACAAACTTCAAACAAAATAATCAATTGGAAAAGACAGCTACAAAGAGATTAAATTCTTATTCCTTAAGATCAAATGCAAAATTAAAACAAAAATTATAAATTTATAATTATTTTAAAATAGTTACTTTTCAATCACACTGTATGGGTGCACTGTTATTCATTTACACGCATACACATATTGTATGAATTAAAAGGATTACTTTGCAGTTTTAATTTATAGATTTAATATTACAAATAATATATATTCCTGGTTAAAATAAGTTGGATGTAAAATCTAAAATGATTTCCCCCCCCCCCCCCCCTTAGTTAAAAAAAAAAAGGTTTCAAAAGTAAAATATTAACTTTTGAGTGTTTTCAAAGACAGACCACTCCTTGTTTTTTCTTTTTTTTTTTTTCTGTTACAAGGGTAGAAAATGAGGCATTTCCAAATCCAAATTTTACATGAATCTTTGAGGTTCAATAGATTGATCAACATTTCTGTTGAACTCTTTGCTACTCTTACAAATGTATATATTTCATGTTTTTTGACTTTTTTTGTTTTTTGTGCCATCACTCCTTCAAAAGGTCTTTAAAAACCAAAAAAAATTACTCCACTTTGTATACCTTGTGACGACCTTAATATATTTTCCTGCAGTTGATCAAAAATGTTTAGTTTTCCATTGATTAACATTTTCCTTCGACCAGTCTCATCCAAAAGAAGTCCATCAGAATATAATCCAGGCTTATTGAAGAGCATTCTGTTGTCTATCCATCTCTCAGCAAAATTCTTATCCAACCTGTTGTAGACATTCCTTGCTAAATGTGGTGGAGCAACATCTTGCTGGCAGAGCAATCCATGTGATACCAGACATTTCAGGTAACAAACACCATGGTGTTTAACTTTCCCATGACCCTGTATGTGAAGTTTCTATTGAACAAGGGCCAAATAATTGCTGACTCCTTTTGTAAGCAACAAATTTTTTCCTGGATTAAAAGCTGTAATTAAGTTTTCACTAAGGATTATTCACTATCAACACAAACATTCTCTGATAGCAGTGGTACATGTCGTGAAATTTGTTTCATTTAAGTGTTTTTTGCTTTTTTATTACATTTTAAAACTCAAAATTTTTCTTAGTTGGTAGTAGAACCAATTTTAAGTTCAAAGTCCTGGAAACAAGTATTTTCAATTTAAGTATAAAGTAAAGATACCTGAATTGTTATCAATATTTGAACCATATCCTAATTAGTTTAAATTTATACTTTACAAAATTTCAGTAAAAATAAGAAACTTTTTTTTTTTCTTTCAATAACTCATCCCTCAGGAATCCTTCAATTTTGAATTTGCTTGAAAAATTTATCCTGCTTTTTACTCTTAAGTAGAAGCATTTAATTTCAGTTAGTAAATCTTATCTATAATAATAATAATAATAATAATAATGATAATGATGATAATGATAATGATAATAATAATAATGATAATAATGATAATAATAATAATAATGATAATGATAATGATAATAATGATAATGATAATAATAATGATAATAATGATAATAATAATAATAATAATAATGATGATAATAATGATAATGATGATAATAATAATAATGATGATAATGATGATAATAATAATAATGATGATAATGATAATAATAATAATAATGATAATAATAATAATAATGATAATAATAAAAAAAATATTTACATTTCATAAAGCTCTAACCACAAATTTGAAAATGAAGTTTCCAGTGATTAATAGCTATTTGTTATCTCCTAAACTAAAAATCATTAATAATCTTTGATTATTAAAAATGTCTATATGAATATGCTAGCAAAATAGCAATTTTCTTGGATATACTTTTGTTTCCAGTATTTTGAGATTAGATTAACATTCCCAAATTTTAATTATTCAAGATCCGCTATACACACACACACACATTGTAGGAAAAGAAAAAAATAGTGTATTTCATTTGAGATAAGATTGTTTACAGGCCATATATTAAAAAAAAAAAATTTTTTTTTTTTTTTTTTTTTTTTTTTTTTTTTTTTTGCATTTAATAACTCACAATTGATGTGCTGTTAAAACAGTCATTTTAGGCAAATATTTTGTGAAAAGTTGGATAAAATCTAAAATGTGCATGACAGATTCCTAATATGCTAATGAAAATATTTTAGACTATAAATTGAAATACTCATTTCAATTTATATATTAGTTTTCTTTTGCTTATTTCTTATTTTGTTTTCTGTTTTTTTGTTTTTATAAACAGCTGCCTTGGAAGCTGCAGTAGAGAAATTTGTTGCACCCAAAGAATTGCTAGTTCCGCCTGAAATGATTATTGTAAGTTATTGTTAAAGAGTTGTTGATCTTTGTATGGTGAAATTTGCATTCTAGTAATATAGATGAGTGATACAACCTAAAGCTAAAAGAAATCCCTAGTGCAATATAAGTTTCTGCTTCAATCGCACTGATTATCCAAAATGCTAAATTAATCTCTAAATTCTGCTCATGGTTCTCTTGTTTTTGAGTTTTGTTGAGCAGTTGAATGAGTGTGACATTTTCTAGCCACCATATACACACTGTATCGTTCTTAATAAGGAAAAGTTAGTACCAAAATGACTCTCTGTTCTAGATTGAATGTTTGTTTTACACGTCAGTTAACTACATCAGTCATCTGGAAATACTGCTGTGTATGAGACGCAGACAGACTGTAGCACTAGATTTATCTTTTTGAATTAATGTCTCAGGATGCTTTTGCAGATAATAAACAAAATACATGCATTTTGAGTATTAACATAATCCCCCCCCCCCAAATGTTAATCAATTATTACTGTAAGAAAACATGTATGTTTGCATTTAATTGAAATTTTATGTAAACTATTGAATTCTATTTATTTTTTTACAATGTAGTGAATGTTCACAAGTTGATTAATCTTAACAACTCTTTTCATGTAGCCTGACAGCAATAAAATCAATGCCATTATTGAGAAGACAGCCAATTTTGTTGTGATGCAAGGTGGACAAATGGAAATAATGATCAAGACTAAACAATCAAGCAATCCTTTATTTGAATTTTTAAACATCGATAACATCCTCTACCCATACTATAAGCATATGATTAAGATGATCAAGTCTGGAAAATACAAACCTAAAGTAGACAATGAGAGTGAAGATGAAGGTAAGTTAGGCATTGGAGAAAGTCTCTATTTTACTTTTTTTCAATCTTAATAGCTTCATAAGGAAATGGAGTTTTAATGATTGTCAAATGAAAAGAAATTACTGTTAAAAATTCTTGCCTCTGATAATGAAATCAATCTACTAAAAATATTTAATGCTCAGTAAAAAGAGTGGGGGGAGCGTGTTGAAGATATTATTTCTAATTAAAACATTTAAATTGTTTATGGTAATAATTTGATTTGAATAAAGTACTTGTCAATTCGTTAACTGATCATAAACTTTTTTTCCTTTCTAGATGATAATGATGATGATGATAACCAAAGTTACTTGCATCCAATTCTAACAGTGAAATCACAACCTGCTGAAAGCCGCAAACCAGTGAAAATGCCCACAGTGGATATACAAAATACAACTTATGGGGACCTCATACGATCTGTGAAAGCCTCTACAGCAAGACAAAATGCTAAAAAAATGTAATTTTTTCTTCCAACATCTCAGTCTTTATTTTATTTTTTCAGTTAGCATGTTCTTTCTTCCCTGTGATGTCATTTTTGTTGCTTGAAATCATAATGCCTAGTATTAACAATGCTATTTACATGATATAACTTATTTTTGAGGCAGAAATTGAGGATTGAACTTGCTAATAATCTAGAAGTCATTTTTACTGACAATTGCACTATGATGAGGCACCTTTTGGTTTTGATACGAAGGGAGTTACATTTTGTATGGTGGTTAGGTTAATAATGAGCAGAGTATGTAGGAACATTGTGCTTTGTTGTATGGCTTAAAGCCACAAGTAAGCCAAAAATGTTAGGTCAAAATTTGTCTTGTAGAGACAAAGCAAGGCTGTTTAAATTGTCTCCCCCTCCTTTTTTTTTTTCCCCCTCTTCTCTCTTCTCTTTTTGTGTGAGTAATGATTTTCTGAGCTGGTCATTCTTAAAATATTGTATTTGATAACCTGATGCTGAAAATTTCTTGGCTCCTGCCCAATTACAAAAATCTAAGTAAGCCTTTTTTTTTTTTTTTTTTTTTTTTTTAGCTCTGAACTTCTGAAGGCAATAATTAGTTTGTCTTGAATGTTTATATTTTACAGTATGCAATATCTTATAGTATTTCTAGTTAATGTTTATTTTACTGCTTACTATTTTTTTTTTTTTTGAGACTGCTTAAATATATTTAATATCTCTAAGAAATATCCCTTACTAATGCTTTTACATCTGATTACAATTTGAGTTCTAAAAACTCTTTCATTCCTTTTTAATAGTAAAGCAAAGGAACTTGAAGCGAGTGATCCCAAACCTAGCATACCTCCATTCATGGCCCAACCTGTATATGGTCCAAATGTTCCCCCACCTCCTGGTGTTGAACCTGTCACCTTACCACCATCTGACCAACCTCCTCCTCCAGGAACAGACAATGCTGTACCTTTATGCTTGCCTAAATATGATTCTTCAGATTCTCCAGAGAATATAACAGGAAGGTAAGTTTTATTTTGGAAGATATATCTAATTTGCCTTGTATTTGGTTGTGATTGCTATTTATCCTCATTGCATGGCTTTTATAATAAAGGCTAAATGAAGTGTGTTCTGTTTTCATTTGTGTTGTAAAATTTATATTCTAATTACTATTTTCATTTAGTACAACTACAGAATTAATTCCTCTTTGGAATTAAGTAAAATTTAAGTTACTTATTGAGGATATAAAAACTTTTTTCCAATTTTGGAGCACACAAAACTGTTCAATGTCAAATCAAGCTGCATCATTTTAATATAATTTGATATTATATAATATCATCAGTGATGCATTGTTATAATTAACGTATCTGTTTCTTTTCTGCTTATTCCTCTTTAGAATATAAAAGTAATAAGTATGAAATGAATTTGTGATTAGCAGTTAACTCTCATGCCAATTTGTCATTATAGAAAATTACTATGAAGTGGTCTATTTTATTCTTTGATAATGTCAGGTTTTTTTTCTAGAATCAGCTTATAATAGTATGCATAATTAGATTTTTTAACTAGTATATTGGAGAATTATTCTCCTTTTTTTTTTCTTTTTTTTTTTTTTTCATAATCGTATTGCTCCAAGCAAGGCATTATACTGCCACTGTTGTGCAGGGGGTGACATAAGAGGAAAGTTATAAGGAGTGACAGAATAATTGGGGAAGCAAATAGATGGAAAGGAATTCCACAGTCAGGAATTGTGAGAAAAGAAACTGTTGGAGTAGAATTTGCGTTTACATTTTATTGGTTTCACAGTAAAAGGGTGGGACCTAGTTGCTAATCTTGTGGCTCAAGTAAATTTGTATATAGGGGGCACCAATGAGCTACGTTCATCAGATCAGAAGCTGTGAAAGTACTTGTAGAAGAGACACACTGCGGGAAGCCAAACTGTGCTGATGAGAAAGTGACTGTATCCGAGCTGCCAAGTTGGGATCGATCACATTGCAAATTCTTCATTAAATTTTGTCAAAGACCCTTAGGTGGATAGCAGTAGCACCTGACCAGATATGGCAGTGGTATTCAATGCATGGGCGGATGGTAGATTTGTATATGTGCAGGATTGTTTCAGCCAGGAAAAACTTCCTGGTCCTCCCTGTATAAAATGAATATAGAATGTATATACTTTATTACAATGTGTAGTTATCATTTTAGCAAAACTTTTCTCTTACAAGCATTATAAATAAAGTTCCTCTTTTTTTAAAAGAAACTGGCATATAGGAAAAGCTTAGTAAATATGTGTATTTATCTTTAACTTTTTCTCTTTCAAGTGACCTTGGTTCTCAACAGAATGATATAATCCCTCCATCACCAGATGTACAACCAGTTATAGACAAGATGGCTCTTTATGTTGCTAAAAATGGGATAGAATTTGAGATGGTTGTCAAGAACAAATGTGATCCACGTTTTGAATTTCTCAACAAAGACCACTTACATCATCCATATTATGAGTTCAAG
Organism: Ascarosepion bandense; assembly: GCA_037127315.1. Lineage (NCBI taxonomy): Eukaryota > Metazoa > Mollusca > Cephalopoda > Sepiida > Sepiidae > Ascarosepion > Ascarosepion bandense. The sequence goes on from JBBBDQ010001458.1 coordinate 111,039, forward strand.
AAACAACTGCATATCAAGGTAAGTTTAGTTGAATTTAGGTTCTGAATTTTATTACTTTTAATCCATAGTAAGCCATAACTTGTGGTGATTGATTGTATTATGATAAACAATGGCTCATCAATTATTGTTGGTGTTGACACTATGATTAAGTTAATGATTAACTTAGGACAAATTTCAATATTAGCTAAGGGTAATACTGGCCTTGTAGAAGACTGCATATATTGTCATATGATTTCTATTCAAGAAAGCTTAATGAAGTCATAGGCATTATCAAATAAAGTTTTTACCACTTCCATTTTATTATTCAGTCAGTTAAGTGCCATATGTATACATGCTTGGGCGATCATGTCTCGAAAGAGACATAACTGACTGGGCAGATGATTATCCCACAGTAGGTTGCCATTGCTTTCTGCGGTAGACTGGTTGTTGACCAAGGCTACAGAATCTAATCTGTCCTATTATTTAACCCATAACTGGAGGGAAGAGACGGATTAATACCTTTCCCAAGGGTATTTGCGCGTAAGTGAATGCAAGGAATTCAACTCAGCTTCCTGATTTCTTGTTCCAAGCTGATATCCACTGCACCACGACAATTTTATTAGATTTCTGAAAACTTTGCAAAATTGAATGATCTGAAATACTCTGGGTACTTCAAATAATTTCTCACGTTATAAGCTGTGCTTCTATGGAACGTTGCTGGTCTTGTCAGATTATAAGTTTAAAGAAATTTTTTTTTTCTTTTTTTTAGGAATTTGAGAAAGAAAGAAAGAAAATTGAAGAACAGAAAGCTGCTCAAAATAAAGGTGTCAGTTTTTCTATCAAGACTAAAACTAAAGAACAAGAAAGTGTGTCATTAGAAAAGCGTCCGGTCTTTGCCTGCGAGAGCAGTGAAGATGAAAGCGAAGCAGGTATATTAGTTTTCTTTTTTTTTTCCAAATGATATCTAGTCTCAATAAATATTCTAAACAGAAACTAATGTATATGTTCTGACAATTTTTACTAGCAGAATTAACCCTGAATTTTATATCTTATGAGGGTTATAAAACTGAGAAAGGAATGGATTAAAGCTTGTATTTTATTTTCATTTGGGGTCGAGCTAGAAAGACATTCCTGTTTTTATGTTAGTTGATAACTGCTTTATATTTACTGCAATAAAATTAGCGTGCAGATACTTTTTCCCTTTACACTTGATGAGAAGCTGTAGAATAAGTCAGCTGAAACATGACCTCGATACTTGAGAATTTAATTGTTCAACTTGGAATATTAATGAGTTTTTCAAAAGTTATAAACAAAATCACAAATTTGGTAATAGGTTTTTGATTAAGTCTTTAAAAAATTCTTAGGTTCAAATGCTACAGTCTAAATTTTCCTATTTGTTCATTAAACTTATCCTATTAAATATTCTCTAATTAAAAATAAATGATTAAAATTGTTTTAAATTCATTTCAGATGTTCATAAACAGTCTCAAACAAACAGTCCTGATGCAGAATCTGGAGAGTTCCAATCAAGCAAGAAATCAACTGAAATCAAAGCTGTCTCAGAAGACAAAATGGAAAAACCAGATTCTTCACAGGAAGACATGACTAGAAAATTAGGTAATTTAAAGATTGGATTAATAGGCAAAATAAATTAGGATTTTACTTGAAATACTGTAAACATTTGAAGCTGATATAATCAATAATATTAACTGAATCTTTTCTATATTCAGATTGGTGTGTTTCTGGTTTTTACTAAATTCTTCTCAATTTAAAAATCTCAATGTAAATAAAACTTTAACAGTTATGACTTTAGGAGAAACAAATCGGCAGACCTGAAGGAGACTACCACTACCTTTTTAAATTTATTTTATTTTATTTTTTTTTATTATTTATTTATTTATTTTTATTTTTTTTTTTTTCAGTGCAGTCTTATCGATTATTACATAAAGTTTCCAATTATCAAAAAAAAAACATTGAAAAATATTCAATATTTGAACAATTTTAGGTGGGGAGGGGCTCAGTTTCTCATACTATGTTATAGTAAATCAATCCTCCATTTTTGAACCAGTCGCTTTGTTTTGGTTTTTTGAGATGAGTTGTTGCTCTTGTTTGTGTTTTTTCCAAGTTTTCTTTAATTCTTACGGTGACATCTTCCTCGGAAACTCCAAGAATGGCTTTATTCAAAAATTTCGCAACGGATTCAGTTGTTGAATATGCGCAAGCAAAAAAAATTTATTGTGCAGGATCAATTTACTATAACGTTGTATAAAAAACTGAGTTTAGATATTTAAATTTTTCCTTGTCAGTCGGAAAGTTTAGGGTGTAATCGATAAGATTGCACTGGAAAAATGAAAAAATGTAAATGTAAAATGAAAAAAACTTACAGGTAGTGGTAGTCTCCTTCAGGTCTGCCAAAAATCTAATTTACTCTTAATCACTCAGTTGTTAAACCATGAATTTTTTGCATGAATATAATAATAAAAAATGTTTTGTAAATTTTAGCTGAAGAGAAACTTAAAGATCGGCTGGCATTGGCTGCTCGAGAGAAACTGGCTCAAGCAACGAAAGAGAAACAGCTTCAAGCTGAGCGTAAGCGTAAAGCTGCTCTCTTCATCAACATGCTTAAGTCTTCTAACCAATTGTTGCCTCATTCCAATAACTCTGAAAATGCTGAAGGAGATCATTTAGAAATAGGTGAGTTATTTTTGTATATCCTCTTCCTCTCATTTTGTCTCTCTTTCATAATAATTTATACTACCCTCAATTTAATTCTACAAATTACAATTAAGCCAAAAGTAAACAAAAATAGGTTTTTGAAGGAAAAATGTTACCAACAAAAATATGTGAAGGGGGAAAAAAAATATTACCAGCAATATATTTGACTCTGAATGAAACCCAGTTACAAAGTATATTCTATTCATACAAATCTATAGTAAAATTTGTTGGCATTAAATGACCCATTGAAGTTAATATGCTGTAAACCAAACCAACCAATCTAATACAATAGCTTGCCATTACTTCACAGAAGAATCAAACTTGTTACATTGATAAATTGGTCTATGGTATTAGCTTGCTCATAAGTTAATGGATTTGCTCATCAAAAGCAAGTTTTTGTTGTATGCATGACTATAATACTTAGGAATTAATTCTGGATAAGATACATACCTGTTAAGTCTTACAATCATCTTCACTGGGCATTTTAAGATTTTTATTTTATTTTATTTTTTTATTTTTTTTATTATTTTTATTTATTTATTTTTTTTTCACAGGTTCAAGTGGTAACACACCAATACTAAGCCAAGCTAGCAGCCCTCAGCTTGATACTAATTACCAATGTACAAACTCTGTAGACTATACACTGGATTCTAGCTCCAAGGGAGAAATGGGTCGATCTTCTTCTGAGAGGGGAAATGAAAAAAATGATTACCAGCAACAATCAAGTAGCCATACTAGAAACCACCAAAGACACTCTCGATCACCTACACCTCCTAGTGCCTATAACTTACCACGCAGGTAACTTTTTATTTATGTCTCAATAGGTGTTTTTTTGTATTAATCGGTACTTAACAATGTAAATTTACTTTACTCAACTGAAATGCAAATTACTTTTACCGTAATCTAAAATTTTGATATAAATTATTTTCCTCACAGCTGTTGAAAAATAGTTAATGCTATTGATCAAGATTTGTTTCTATCATTTAAATTCTTGTTTAAAGTCTGACACCTTATTTCAAATAACTATCATTAATTACTTAAAAATTTTAACCATCACTTGCTACTTTTTAATTTTTTTTTTTTTTTTTTTCTTATTATTATAGCAGATATCATAATTCTGCTGTTGTGCTGCCCCACCGTAGTGAAAAGTCTCAGTCTTTAGAAAAAAGATCTCGATCACCTTACAGTAAAAAAGTTAGCAAAAGTCCTTCCAGGAAGCGTAGTTCTACAAAGTCTCCTTCTCAAAAGGGTAAATCTTCAATGACCAAGTCACCTAGTCCCAGTAAGCGAAAACACCAGCATTCACAATCTAGGTAAGTGTTAACTCCATCCCACTCTACTAACTCATAAATTTGTGCAGCCGATTCTTACTTACCAAATTCTAGTATAATTATTCTTGACATGCTAAAACTAGACTAGTATGACCAACATAAGTATTTACCTAGCCTCTCAACTAAGGTAGGATGTGATACCTGGTCATTTTTATGTGGGGAGCTCATATACATATGTATGCACGTGGGGTAAAAACAAAAATTGTCTCAGCAGCCCCCGTCACACTGGCAATGATATTACACCATCTCCTACATCTCTTGGTGCAATGAGGAAGGTGCTGCCACAGAGATGGAATCTTCTCCCCTCAAAAATGAGAATAGTTTACTCTACTTCCAGCCAAAAGCAAACTACTGTGCCAGAATTAGTAGCCTCCAAAAACATTATCCAGTGACAGTGTATTGATCCAAAAAAAAAAAAATCTTGTTTTCGCATAAAATAACCCATAGGGTTTCATATGCTGACAAAACAATGTTCGAATGTGCTGGAGGTTAGTGACTAAAAGCAACAAATATGTGCAAACTGATTCAAAAGTATACATATGTTATGCTGCTTTTGTGTGTGTGTTTTATTTTTTTTTGTGGGGGGGGGGGGTTAATGTTGTCATTGTTAAATTAATATGCTTTCATATCTGTTAATCTTTGGCTCTAGTTATCCACTTCATTTCAAGAAACAGATTTTGTAATAAGAACTATTTAAATGATTAGTAAAGAAAGTCTTTTAAAAGTACCTTTAAGTTTTTCTTTTGCTTTTAGGTCTCGGTCTCGATCTCCCAGTCGTTATGTATCAGGTAGTCGTCAGAACAGACGCAGGGATTGGTCTCGGTCTCCAAACTATGCAAGTTCTCATAATAGATCTTCCAAATTGCGACGTCATTCTCAGTCACGCTCACCATCACATCCCTCTCGATCTCAGTACACGTCATTAGGAATACAGTCCCATCGTCGAGAAAAATCTCGTTCTAGATCCCAATCGAGGTCCCACAGAGATCGCTCAAAGTCACCCAACAGTAAAAAAAATAAAAGCCCATCAAGGAAGCGTAGTCATTCAAAGTCTCCATTTCGAAAGTTTAAACCCCATTCAAAATCACCAAATTCTAAAAAGAAACACAAACGTTCGAGATCAAGGTAATTTTATCTTAATTTCTTTTACCAAATTAGTGGTTTAAGTTTAAACTAACCCTGGCTAATGTCTGTCAATTGTCAGTTATGACAGTAAAAAAAGTCTTTAAATCTGTTTATCCAGAATATTTTCTCTTTATTTTACATTTTGCATTTGTTTAATCCGAAATTGATTATAAACACTTATTGAAGTTCAATATTTGGTCATTCCTTTTCCATGTTCCAATGTAAATTTAGATTAATTCATGTAATTTTCTAAATTAAAGTTTTTTAATATTATGCACGTCTGTACCTTCATTTTCATCCCTTATCCTAATCAAGTTGTTAATGACATTTGTATTTTTCATTTACTTTTACAGGTCTTCAAGTAAAAAAAGGTCAAAGTCTTCCAGGTTAGAAAGTGAGAAAAATTCAACCAAATTAACTTCTAAATCCAAATCCCGAAAAGACAGCAAGGAAAAAAAATCTCACTTGTCTAGTAAAAGTATGAAAAAGGATACTTTGAAAAAGAAAAATGGTGATGTAACCGATAAAAGAAAGGAATTGTCCAAAAATGGTGGACCAACAATTGACCTCACAACCAAGTAAGCCATGATTGACACTTGCACATTTTTTTCCTATCATATTTCTATTATATGCTAGCAGTATAGCCTGGTGTTGCTCGGGTGTAATGAAAGCTTTAAAACTAATCCATGATCCTGGAGCTCAGACTCTTTGGATGTTGACACGAAAGACTAAAAAAAGCAATAGTTGTTTCCAGTTAAAGTGAAACCGTAGACTGAAAGAAAAATGAATGGATGTAAGTTAAATTTTGATTTCCTGGTATCGATATCAAATAAGTTTTTTTTTTCTCGTCATAAACTGAATTTTGAAGGCTAAATAAGTCCTCTGAGTAAATGGTATCATGGCTGAGACTAAGAACTACAATTATACCTACATAGAGCCAAACCCGAAGCAGAAACTAAAATAAAAGGGCTAAAAAAAAAAACAAATACAGACTTACAGGCAGATACACACACACACACACACACACACACACAAAAATATCTTACCTTATATATATATATATATATATATATATATATATATATATATAATCGATTTTCTACACTATTGTAAGCACTGCAAACTTGAAACTTCTGAATATCGTGTCTTTGTCTATGAGCGTATCAAATTTGATTAAAATCGGACCACTCCTTCTATAACCCAATTTTTTCGATTTTCATCGGGGGTACCTCGACACAAAACCTAGCTAAGAACACTCGCAGGCGCTTATAGTACAACTGTGTAAATTTTCAAGAAAATCAGTTCAGCTGTTTCGGAGTCTATAGGTAATGGACACACACACAGGGGCAAAGTTCGATTTATAAATAAGATTTATTTGCAAACAAATGTTTACAATGTGTTGCTTTCATGCCAACCTAAATGTAAATTTTTTTTTTTTTTTTTTAGGTCTGATTCTCTGATTGAACTTTCTTCAGAGACTGAAAATGATGTAAATAGTCAGTTAGCTCTTCCAAATGATCACAAAAGTACACAAGAGATGATGCCAACAAAATCTGAATCACAAGTATCTGAGGTGAGTAATTGTATATGGCCGATTTTTTTTTTTTTTTTTTTTTTTTTTTTTTTTTTTTTTTTTTTTTCTCCCCCTCCTTCAGCCATGCACATCTTCATTGTCGGAAAATTTATGCTTATATTTCTGTTCATTAGTTAAGATAGCTGAAAATGAAAACACACACACACACATTGGTAAAGCATAAAAAAAATCAATCTTACCAATAGAGAAAGAGATAGCTACCTGAGCGAAAACTGGCTGTGCTCATGAATTTTGATTCAAATTTCAACCTATTTTTATTCCATTGTTTTTTTATATACTCATATTGCCCCAAGCAAGGAATTTTATTGCCACTGTTTTTGCAGGGGGGTTACATAGGAGGAAAGTTATGAGAAAGAGTGACTGGTTATGGGGGGGTGTCAGGAAGTAAGAGAAGGATGAGAATACTGATGTGTGGCGTGGATGGAGAAAGGAGCATGAGAGAAGATGCAGGTTAGTGAGATAAGAGATTACTGTGTGTGTTTTCATCACTTCTGTAACTTTTTTTTTTCTTTTTAATCGCTTCTGTAATTTTTTTTTCCTCTCTTTCAGACGATTTTGTCAAAAGTCCGTGCAATGCTAAAAGCAAGTCGGCAAGCAATTTTGAAAGAAGAAAAAGATTGCTCTGATGTCTGACAAGCCTGGATCGATAGTGCTCATAGCTAGGATCTCTACAATTACCATATTTTGGCTCATTATCTTTGGCGATCTGTTTTAAGATCCCTTGTTACAATTGTTGCTATCAGTACAAAATCTACTGCTGATAACAATTCTGAACAGATAGTTATCATTATCAACAGACGTACTGGGTAATCTTAGAAGGCAGCTTCATTCTCTCTTGTCCTGAAGAAACTAGGGACGTCATTGCATCTTTTTCTATTGTACATTGATTGGTAGTCGGATTTTTGTTGACAAATCCTTAACAATCTTGAAATTCTGAATCTCAGTCTCTCCCTCTCTCAATAAACTGGATTAATTTGTAAAATATAGTCTGCTGCATAAATTAGTATCTAATTTTTTACTCTTAAATGATAATGTAAATTAATTCAGCTGCTCTAAAATTGAAATAATCACATTTGTTTTGTTAGACATTTGTTGAATACTCCAAAGCTTTTATGAAATGTTTACTTGTGCTGATTTATATAAAAAAAAAATATGGAGACCTTAAACATTTCTGCTTGATATTGATGGTAATGAAGAGATTGTCAAAATTGGAAGTAACATGCAGGGTACCAGATTTGTAGGATTCCAGTAAACTAGTCAGAAGCAGAAATTAAAAATTTTTTATTTATTTTTCTAATATAGGTGTTTGCTTTTTTTAAAATGAAATCTTAGCTTCTAAACTTATTAGAAGTTAATTTTCTTTTAAATTTTGAATATACTAACATGACTAAATCTGTGCCTGGAGAAACTAAAATATGGAGCAGTTTACCTTTTCATTGTGGTGTACTAATGTTCAAAATAAGTCTTTTGAAATCCAGTTCAGAAAGTATCAACAAAATGTAGATCTAGAAATTTTGTTTCTCTTATGAACTCTCCCAAATTTATGCCAAATTCTGGTCTGTTAAAATTTGCTTTTTGAAAGTTCTGTTTTTTTTTTTTAAAGTTTAGGTTTTGTACTTTTTCAAAGAGAAAGCTTTCTTTAGTTAACATGTGAGGTAAACAGTTGTAGTTAAATGATGAAAGGTAAATAGCCTTTCCTGTTCACATTCACAATTTGTACAGAAATTAGACATGAGAATTTTGGGGAATTGAGCAAAGATTTTAATCTTTGCTGTGCAAAATCTTTTGTTTAAATTTGAGTATTCAAGTGGATGGGATATATGCTGGTCATGTAATGTGAAAAACTTATTAAAGATCTGGATGCCTGTTTAGAAGTTTGAAATTGTGGTTTGGAATTTTGACAATATGAGCTTCCCACCCCTGACACACAATTCCACATTCACCTCCCCATTTGTCATCCTCTTATATCGAAAATTATATTGATTTTATTTCAACAGTTTTAAAGCATATGTGATTCAAGTTGGGAGAGAATGCAGTCCTTTCATTTTCTTATTTTCTGGCTGACTGCTCCCTTTTCAGTAGGGAAACTTTGTTGATATAATGCTCAAATATCATTAATGTAAATAATGCATAACATTCCTCATAATAAGTCTTTTTTTATATATAATGATTTCTCATCTCTCTCTCTCTCTCTCTCTCATATACTGTTAAATATAACAGTGAATGTCTATTATGTTTAATCATGAGCTGTTCTCAACATCGTATTTTGGTTTTAATTTCAGGTGAAAATAAAGACAAATTGTACAACATTTGGATATTTTATGTTGGTTCTAAGCTTTCAGCTCACATGAGCCATCTTCAGGGACGTTAACATAAATACATCCACCATCAAAGATGATATTATCTTGTGTTGACATAAAACATTTTCATGTGAGCCGAAAGTTCAGAACCAACATAAAAAAAAAAAAAAAAAAAAAAAAATCCAAATATTGGTCAATTTTTGTCATTATTTTCACCTGAAATTAAAGCAAAAATACGATGTTTAGAACGGCTCATGATAAAACATAATAAACATTCATTGTCTGTTATATTTAACATTGTTTAGAAAATTATCTGCTGCCTTGATACAATATATATATACATATATATATATATATATATATATACACACACACACACACACACACACACACACACACACACACACACACTGAACTTTAAGTTCTTTTGTATTTGTATCAAAGATAATTTTTCTTAAACTGCTGTTCATAAGTATAATTTTGTTACACCAGCTCCTTCTCTGTGCGTTATTTCATGGAGTTAGAGAATAATTGTAATTAGATGTTAATGTCACCTGATTGTTGGTTTGTCACCCTCTACATCATTTGATGATGCAATATTACTAACTTTGTAAAGAAATTAGTAGGCAGTCATGCACATAATTTATTTTTTCCTTTCACTTTATCTGTAAATGTTGCAAGGTAGTTTTAAGTAGTTCTGATTTAAGTATTATTATTGAAATTGTCACTGTTGTATGATAAGTAATATTTATGAGATAAATTTTTATTTTATTCTTCCCTCTTGCAAAGGTTAGCAGATGGGTAGTAGTTAGGGAAGAAGCACTGATGGCTGTACAAAATATTTGGTTATCTTTCAGTTGTAACTATATTCTCTTTTTTCTATGCAATCCTTAATTATTCAAATAAGTGTTTACACCTCACCTCCATCTTAGGTCAGTCTGACAAAATAGATGACATTTTCAACAGAAATTTTATAAACATTGCTTCATTTGTAAGAATTGCTCAACTCAAATATACAATGAATTTTATTTTATTCTAATCCCCTAAATTTGGTCTGGAGGAAAACACATCAGCAATAATTAGTGAATACTCTTGGACTTTGGTTTAAAGAGGAATTCTTTTCTTTTTTCTTTTTCAAACAGGATTTTTTTTTTTTGTACTTTACAAGTGACACTATTTATGTGTATAAAGAAAAGTATTTAAGTTTTAAATGGTCTGTTCTTTTAATTTAAAAGCTAATTTTCATCTGAGAACTATTTTTCCAATTGATTGTTTCTGTGTATGTATGTATGTATATATATATATATATATATATATATATATATATATATATATTAAGCCTAAATTAAACATTATGAACCAGATCCTAAAATCCTACTTTATTTGAGTATACATTCAAAGAAAAACCTGATCAATTTTGCTAGATTTTATTTCAGGTTTGGTCATTTTGTGGTTGTATACACATTGGAACTATTAACTGTTTTAGTGTTATGTACTGTTTCTGTGTACATATTTCTGTGCAATTTTTGTGTTGTGACTGGACATTTTAAAAACATACCCCTTTTACTTGAATTTTCATATTGCCCCTTATTCTAGCTGCAATTAGTGTCTTCTCCCCTCTTTACACCTCATTCATATTTGGTACTTTGCTCTTTCTTTCTCACTTTTTTTTTTTTTTTTGTGTGTGCGTGTAAAATCATTGAAAAACACTGATTACTACCTCCCATGGAGGTTCTCTCTACACTCTACCTTTATATATTTTCTTTTTTATTTTACTTGGTATTAAAACATCTGAAAACTTGTTTTGGCTTCTTCTTTATTTGAAAAGTTTTTTTTAATTCCCATCAAACTTTAAAAGAAATTTAAATGTTGTTAATGTATTTGTTTTTTAGCCCTTGACCCTATAATACTGACTTAAAAATATATAACAACTTAACATGTAAATAGAATAACGTTAGTTTTAAATAATTTTTATAACTCCAGTACACATAAGAAATGAGGTTTAATGATACACATGTGCCCAATGTGTCCACTTGGCCCTCACTTGCTTCTTCAGCTATCTGTATCATAAATTATGTCCTAGCTGAGTTCATTGTCATATACTACGTTTTAACGCGGTACGTAGCCACTGCCTCTAATCCTGTATTACTTTGGAGGTAGGGTGTGAGTAAATTAACTACTTGATATGCTTTCCCAGTTCAACATTGGGATCAACATCGGGACCAATGTTTGTTGTTGTTGTTTTTGTTTTAAATGACACAACCCAATGCATTGTAATGTTTCATCAAGATCTACTGGTAACCTTAAAAAAGCGGGCTAACTACACCTGTGTATTTGATGACAACTCCCTTTGGTGGCCTGGGGTCACTATTTCTTGGGACAGGTGTACCAACAATAGCATATCTAGTTGACCTCTCGCATAAAATCATTAGCAGCTGGCTATTTTGTTGACAATAGTAATTAACTGGAAGTACTGCTGCACAAAGCCACTCGGTGCTTGAAATTTGTTTGTCCTAGCTATCAAGTTATATATTTTCTGCCTCAGTCCTTACAAACTGCTTATCAACCAATTGATATTGTACTCTGTTTCTTTTGCCCTCTCTGATGCACTGTCCATACCCCCCCCCCCCCCAATCAACCGTCCATTGCTGTTAGTCACTAGAGGTTTTTAACAAACTGATGTTGTGCACCTACACCAAATCCACTCGTTCCATTACTTCCTATTCTATTGAGATTTGGAACCCCTAAATTTTAGGTTATTAGCATGAGCCCTCATCCTGCCATCTGATCACAAATGACACTGGAACATGTGTTACCCTCTTCTATTATAGGGTCCCACCTCTGGACTGACTTTCCTTCCCTCTGGTGAATTTTATAGAACACTGGGTGCCCAACCTCTCAAGCTACCTCTTTTCTCCCTCTCTTCTATCGTTTCTCTCTTGTCCTGTTTTTATCCTTATCTTGGTCTGGTTAAACAATTTATGCTGCTTGATTATGAGTTGGTTGACTTATCCCATATACCCTTTAGAGAGCCTTAACAAATCTGGTAAAACCACATCTTGCTGTACAGCATATAGTAGGGTGAGAACTTAGAGGTTTCATTTATTGTAAACCTCACAGTTGCCAGAGCCTGTGTTAAATACAGGTCCCAATTCCCAGTGTTATCCTTAACCAGCACATCTTCCAAGATCCTATGAAACCTTTCTACTTTTGCATTACTCTGGGGACTAACGGGAAGTGGTTATGCATGCTATATTCAGGCTTGCCTGAGTACCAGCCATTATTCGAGTCACATTTTCTAGTCTATTGTCAAAGACCAGTTGTACAGGGGCTTCGTACCTATGGAATGTCTCATTCAGTATTAAATCAGCCACTGTCTGAGCTTTCTTATTTGGCACAGCATATGTCTCTGGCCAATTTTTTTTTAGCCAGTCCTACAAAGCTCACTATGGTTCCGACACATCCATGCTCCCCTTTCAAAGAGGGGAAATAAGGGATATGTCTCTTCCAGAAGGGCCATTTCCTGTCTTCTATTCTGGGCCTGACATACCATGCAGCTCCGAACATAGTTGGTAACATTACTGGCCTAAACAGTATACCAATAAGTTCTCCCCACCAAGTCACAGGTCTTCTCCATCCGTATGACACTGCCCCAATCTCGGACCACTAGGTTCATACAGTTTGAGCCGCCTTCCTCTCTTGACTCCATTTTTCGCTTTGAGGGCAACTACATCACTGTCCATCTGACATTTCTCAGTTTCCTTCATCAAGCAAGGGTCAATCATCACTTGGGTACTCTCTTTGCTTCAGTCTCCAACAGAGAATGGTTGCCTAGCCCATCACTCTAATCTGATAGGCTCTATCATCTACTCCTGGTTCCACATTCACTGATTCTGCCTCTAGTTGCTTTGGTATTCTTGACAAGTTTAATGTGTTGTCTCTGCTGGCCAGATATTGTCTTGCAGTTGTATCTGCTCAGTTTCAATGTCTATGGCTAGATCTTTGTCCAGTCAGCCTCAAACAAATACTGGAGAAGTTTAGTCAATTCTTAATTGTAAATACTGCCCCCATTCAGGCAATAGTCTAACATCTGCAGTATATCCTTGTTAGTGCACTTCTCTCAGCCATTATCAATTGGGAGAGAGAATTTGAATTCTGGGCTCCAGAGTTGTATATTATCACTTATGTAGAAGACAAAGATAGCTGTGTGGCGATCAGGTCAGTTGTCAACCTCTCTCTCTTTCTTTTTCTGTCTCTCTTTCTTTTTCTGTCTCTCTTTCTTTTTCTGTCTCTATCGCACACACACGTGGTCCACTACCATTAATACTTAACTTGAAAATGGTACATATGTATGTGTGTCATATAATAGTATGCATGTACATGCTGCATAATGTAATAGTGTGTACATATGAAATTCTGGCAAAAATGATACACACAATATATATTATATAAGATGAGTGAGAATGTTAACCAGTTTATTTCTCTATTGCCCGGCTCACACTCCACCCACGTCTATTGAACAGGTTAAGAGGCTCATCTCTTGTTCCTTTTTAGGATGTGGTTTCCTACTTTCTTTTATCTTTTCACTATTACGTAGCCCCCTACACATCAGTGGCATTACCGCCTTGCTTGGGGTGATACAATTAAAAACATACCTAATAGTGTATACTTCCCTCTCTATCACCAACCATCTCTGCTAGGTCTCTGAGAGCCTGTGTGATAGGAAATACACTGGCATTTCTTCTGGTATACCTGGCACTGAACCATCCCTGTCCGTGCATGGTTGGGTGGAGACGATGTAGAGGACCATTGGCTTGCTAAGGAATAGCCGTTAACTGTTTCCTCAGGCAGTCAAGTCCTCTGTCAACTTAAACCTAGCATACTTCTTTGTAAAGGCCATCAGAGGAGATGCCAGTCTAGAAAACGTGGGATGAATCGTTTATAATAGCCTATGGCTCCTATGAAGCCCCTCACCTGCCTTACCTCGGCCTTGTCCAAGTCAGGTTTGTGTTCATCACCATTTATTACAAATCCTAGGTACTTAGTTCCCTTTTCAGGGATTGGCACTTCAACAGTTTCAATTTCAGTCCATGCCTCCCCAATCGCCCCAGTACCTAACTCAAGTGGTTAAAGTGCTTTTCTGGCATTTCTGAGAACGCCAGAATGTTGTCTAGATGTAGTGTAGTCGTGCATCTTTACAGATGGTTTGCTGTATACACAGGAATATCTCTTTTGAATCTAAAACTATTGAGGAGGCTTGTGGTGTGTGATCAGAGTAAAATGACGCCCATACTGCACTTTATGAAAGCTTTTAATAGCAAAGACTTGCTATGGCTATAATTGCGTTCTGCAGGTGTCTGTGATCTAGAGGCATGAGCAATTGCTTTTTGGCTGCCATCAGGAAAAATGAGAAATGACAGCTCCAACACTATAATTAGAAGATCTGAGACTACGACAATATCCCTGGATTGGTCGTAGTGTGTCAGCAAAAGATTTGAAGAAAGTAAGGACTTTACCTTTGTGAAAGCTGACTGACATGCATTAGACCAGTCCTCTAAATTTTTTTTTTTTTTTTCAAAAGATTGAGAGGGGCACAAATATAAAGTTCTGGCAAAAAAATCACTGTAGTAGCTAACCAAGTCAAGGAAATGTACTGTTTTTACGTTTGTTGGTGTCAGCATATTTATTGCTAAGTTATTTTCTGGGTTTGGTTTTTCTACCATTTTTTTTTTTTTTTTTTTTTTTTTTTTTTTTTTTTTTGGTTTTATATTTAACAATAAAAAAAAAAACTATTTTTGTCCTGGAAAAATTCACACTTTTCAGCTTTAATACGGAATTGTTGGATTCGGCTGAAAAGAAAATAAACGCTGCAAAAGTTAATCTTGAGATGCAGCTGCAACGATGATATCAATAAATGCTGCAACTTTAGTCAATCCGGTCAGTAGGGCATCTATTGTTACTGGAAAATGGCTGGTGTTGGTTTTGACTCCGAAGCTAAGACGGTTAAATCAGAACAAACCCTTGTGGTTATTGATAGTAAGGAACTCTTAAGACTCCTTTTCAAAATCCAAGTGGTGAAAAGATCAATTTTTGCGAAGAAATTTCCGCCATTTCATTTAGCGAAACGATCCTCTGGAACTGGGAGTGGATACTGATGTGCATCCAAAGAATTATTTAAAACAGTTAAGTAGTCAGCACATATCCGGACTTTTGTCATTTTATTTTATTCTCAATGGGAGCTGCTCATTGAGAATAATTTGAAGCCCCTATTACATACTCTTGCTGAAGACAAAGTTCTTTATCAACCATATCGTGACCAATCAGGTACAGATCGTTTTGATCTAAAAATAGGTTTAGATTCCTCTTTTAATTTCAAAATTGCCTTACTTTTAGTACAGCAGCGAAGGCCCTCTTGAAAAACATCACTGAATTTATTTTTAAGTTCGTCCGTAAAATGTTTTTCAATGTCCGAAACAGACATAAGACTAAATGTGTTGAACACAAACTAGAGAGGAATTTCAAAAAGATTAAGCTCTTCAATCCAGTCGAGACCAATTAAATTCAATTCAGAATTTTCAGCAAGATAGTATACAGTAGCGGCCATAATATAAGGAACGGAAACAACAAAGACATAAATATGTGTATTACTTAAAAAATAATACATGATTAACAATTAAATTTTTACCGAATAAAGATTAGGTAAAAAAGAACTTTTTATGTAATTTTTGTAACTTTGTATAATATTCATGCATTACTTTTTAAGTAATACACATATTTGTCTTTGTTGTTTCCGTTCCTTATATTATGGCCGCTACTGTATACCCGAAAATGTATTAGCTCGAAATGTAACATTACAAGTTAACTCACCCGTTAAATGAATTTGGTCCCCCAGAGGCGCTTCTCACTGTGTACTGTTGCAGACAAGCATAGATCAAGATGATTGGGTTATTAACTGTTACGAGTATGCATTTATGACTAAAATAATATAATGTCTAAAAAGTTATAGTAAGAGATTCTATTGAGTCCTACTTGTTATTACAAAAAAAAAAAAAATTAATTCATGAAGTAGTATGCAACTACCCGGCCGGTCGCTGTTGGTTTCAATCCAGACAGCTGGTCGTAGATTGACTCTGTCACGGTGATTTCCCTTGTCCCACGTTGTGTTGATTAATCACAAGGTAGTCGAGTGAGTTCTCCACTAGCTGTCTCTCTGCCGAACTAAACCAAACCGGGAAGCGTGCACACAACTGAGTAAAAAAAAATAGCACCAACAAAAATAAGTGGACCGACGTCTGAAGTGCTGTAAAATAACACCTTTATATAAAGTAAGTATTCACACAATAGTCTTTTGGATAATTCCCAATCCGTTTCTATCAAACTGGTATCGGAACAGAAGTCTCTTAAGTAAATCGAATTATTATTCTCATAAGCAATAACGAAAAATCGGATCCGAACAGAGTTCTAAGTTCGTTGTAAGTCTAGTCAACTTGATTCTTGTTTTCCGGAATGTTGCGGAAATTGCCGAAATGCTGGATTGTGGGTAGGTTGGCGCAGTTCGTCTTCGGAGACGGAATCGAGGTGGATTTCTTGTTCCGGGTTGGATCACTCTCACCAAAAACTTTCTTCATTTAGCAATTTCAAACTTTGTCTGCAAAGTCTCTTCGTCTCAGTCTTTAACTCCGGTTGGTTGATTGGCGATAGGCTTCTCTACGGTCGGCATCCAACAGCATGGCAATTATATTTCTGTCATTACGTCTCTGAACCGGGAACTCGGACTCTCTGCCACTCGAGCTGCAACTCAAGTCCAACTGCAACTGAAAACCGCATTCAGTTGTCGATCTCAAAAACTTTGTCTGCAAATTCTCTTATCTGTTTTAAACTCTGGTTGGCCGACAGGCTCTGCGGTTGGCGCCCAACAACATGGCGCCTATCTTCGTCGTTACATCTCTGGGCCGGGAGCTGACTGGAATTCAACTGATTTTGGTCCCGATGGAACCTGTATTTATGCCCATGCCATGGTGCGGGGCCGAAGGTCACTGGGTGTCTAACCCCTCATCTCGGCAACCAATAGAATGCTGAGGTTAGCTGCTACTCATTGTTACCTCTGGTTTACGCAATGGGATTAGTCTTCTTTCCATGACGTCAACTGTTGATCGTCTCCCCTTTTCGGCACTGGTTTACAGGACCAATGAGATTCCTCTCAGTCTTATGACGTCATCTTCCCATACCGCTTTTCTTGGCTGGACTTAACCGGCGAATTTTCTTTCTCACGAAACAATTTCGTGGATTTTTTTTCTTAAACAATCGCTATTAACCTTTTTGAACTGGCTTCGCCCAAAACAAGTTGACAAGGGTCTATTGACTCTGTTACTTAGATAAGAATTTTCCGCACCTGCGTTTTTAATATCCATTTCTGAGTCACCGACATTTTCAGGTGACGGAGAATATTTTCGTTTTCTGCTCTACCCAGATGTCAAGTAAAATGTCTCTTCACTGAGTTACTTCAACTCGGAATCAGATATTTGTTATCTTAATTCTTTTCACAATTCATGCTAGCAAGACAATTGGATACAATAATAAAAAAGTAAAATCTCTTTTCGGCTATTACTAATGTCCAGCGAAAAATAACAATTGAATTTATCTCTTTCTTTTAGGTTTAGAATGACAATTTTTAGCCTTCATGGGTGGGCCGAAACCAGCGTCTATTTCATGGCACTTGTTGACATTAAAACAAATTTAAGTCTTTTCTTTCTTCCTCTTCTTTCTCTCCCTCTTTCTCCGGTTTAAAATAACAGAGGAATACCATTTGTTATCTTTTTTGTTTATTTTTCTTCGCACCTATTCGCAGAATAAAGAAAAAATGTCTTTTAGTACGTTTTCTTCTGACTTGTAATAGTAATTAAAAGATTTTCCAGTTATAGTTAATAATTAATTAATAAAATTAATTACCTCCGTTCCGCACAAAACATTGTTATAGTACTTGTTAAATAGAGAAATTAAGAATAGAACATTTTGGAAGATTGTTGAATAGTCCAGTAAAATCTAGAGAATTCGAAATGATTCTAGGAATATGCAAATTAGGTGTTAGCCCCTACAAAAATAAGTTTTGGGGAAAAGAGAGTAGTTGTTAAAATGATTTGGTGTTGCCGACACTCTGTGATCTGCGTGTCATATTACCCAGATTTTCTAAGTGTTACCTGTGAGTACGTCAGTTTGTTTAACCATTGTTGTATTTGTCTTTGTCGCCCGTCGTTTTTATTTTTTGAACCTTTGTGCTAAAAACTTTTTGTGTTGTGAGGTGGTGGGTGGGGGGACAAGCCCAGTTATGGCTTCGTCTCCCCAGCCTTCAACATCGGACTCCGTTCCGACGGTGACTCCTTCACCGTCTGTTTGGACAAAATTGTTGGAAAAGAAAAGATGCGGTCTACTATAACCAAATGAAAATTAAATATAAGGATTTTATCAATGAAAAAGAATTACTACCGATTCCGGAAGCGGTGAATGTCGTGGCAGCTAAAACTCTCTCTCTCTGCTGACTTCCGATGTTAAAACGCATAAATTTATTGGAGTCAGCAGAGAGATGATGGAGGAAGCGCTTAAAAGTTTGAAAATTGTACCGAAAATTCTAACCAGAAGATCTCGAGCAATGTGAGACTTCTTAGTTCCGAGGAAGAAGCCAAATCACTGGCAGGAAGTACCCTGCAGACAAAAAATATAAGACTTCAAACCGAGTACATAGGAACTCGACGGATTCATGGAGTGCCCCTCGATATAACTGAAGATCATGTGGGCGCATTTTTTTCTTGTTATTTAACCCATAACTGGAGAGAAGAGTCGGATTAATACCTTTCCCAAGGGTATTTGCGCGTAAGTGAATGCAAGGAATTCAGCTGGAATTCGAACTCGGCTCCCCGATTCCTCGTTCCGAGTCGATATCCAATGCACCACAACGCACATCATTTTGTGGAGTACTAATGCAAAATGAAAGCATCTTTACTTGAATTTCAAACTTCTTGCTCTGACATGTATGATTTTATAATATGCATATGACAATCATTTAAAAATCTCTCAGAAACTTGTTTTTAAACATACGCACCGTAGTGGGGGGCGCTAGAGGGTGTCGTCAGTGATGTCTTTGCGTGGATCACTAGGGGATTTCGGGTCTCTCAACATCATACCCCCCTCACCGCGTTGACCCGATCAGAGATGATCAGTTTCTGCTCCACCCTCAATAAGCGCTTTCAGACACTGGAAAAATTTATAATGTTTGGGCCCCGTACGAAGTCTTAAGAACGCTTTCGATTGGCGACAGACAGAGCCAATTTACATCGAGTGGCGAACCGAACATGAACTCGTCCTAAAATATATTCAGTAATTTACTTGTCATATGGCTATTATTATATATAAAAAAAACCTCGACTAAAAATTAATCACGATTCGTTTAAACGTTGGTAGTTTTACAAAGAAATTAGGGTCAACAACCCTTGTGCATTGCATTGATCTGAAAAAAAAATGCATCTTGATATCCAAAAAGTTTGGCTGTGGTCTAAAGTTTTCTCGTAATAATGTGCGTTTGAAGAAAAGTTGATTGTAAACAATTCAATAGCTGAAAAACATCTTGACATGCACACACTGATTTAACTGGTAATCAACATGTTTTTTTTTAAATAATGATTTCTTGAGTGAGTACTGAGTGTCAACATTCATTCATGAAATCCAATGCATTTTCTTGCAACCTGGCCAGACATTCGATGCAGATTTAGAATTGCCACATTAAAATTTTGCAAGATATTTTGGCATGCAATTGCGAAGAAAATATGCAACAAATTTATTTACTAATCATAGTCTGGAACTTGTTTACCATTACCCCACGGTGAGACGGCGAGGCACGTATACACATATCTGCTGGTTCGTATTTCTACTGGTTCTATCTATCTATCTATCTATCTATCTATCTATCTATCTATCTATCTATCTATCTATCAGGCTTTCTTTTTCTTTTTCTTTCTTTTTCTTTTTCTTTTTCTTTCTTTTTCTTTCTTTTTCTTTTTCTTTTTCTTTTTCTTTTTGTTTCTTTTTCTTTTTGTTTCTTTTTTTGTTTCTTTTCTTTTTCTTTTTGTTTCTTTTTCTTTTTGTTTCTTTTTGTTAATACAGACAAAGATGAGATGTTCTGTTCGTTTATTGGGTCCTTTGTTATGAAATAAATCGAATAACTTATTCAACTTCAACTCAAACAATAGCCGCCTTGTTTTACCGGTTGCTCCTTTCATATTTTTTTTATTTCCGATCAACGGAAGAGAATTACTCTTAACAAATAAATGGCTTCTATCGACAGTTGGCGAACAGTTCGAGTAGAGAAGGATGATAAGAATGACATTGTGTGCGTCTCCGAAGGTTAGGCAATCAAAGGCATAAATTAATTTTAACTCAGATACGCTGGAATAAATTTCCTAACTAGATAAATTAAACCATTGATACATGACCAATGGGATTGATTTCGAACAGGAAATTTAAAAGCTGGGCTTCATTCCAACAAATTTTTGCTAAATGTGTGTGGTATATCGACAAAGAAGACATCAAGTAAACATTCACTGTTTTTTAGCATTGGCTTGTAAGTGGGAAAAAAGTAATCAAAACATTTTGTCCGATATATTCTCCAGTCTTCTTTGGGTGTATTACACAGGCTAATTCACTGTTAAAGTTAGACGATGATCTTTCACCTTCATATTAATTAGGTATCAACACGGTCTTTGTAAAACTCCTGAAAAATGCATTTTAAATAATTTAAATGCCTACTCTAAACTGAAATTTTAGTTTTGTTTGAAAGATAATGATCTAAAACTAATCTTAATTAAAGGAAAACTTCCATTGTATACAAAAAAAAACAAAAAAAATTCAAACAACAAATTTTAAATCCAATGTTTAACTTTCAAATGTGTTTCAAAGGCTATTAGCAAATTTAAAGATTAATTAGATTTTCTAAAATTATTGCTTACTTTTTACTTAAAACAACGAAAATAACGTTTTATTGGCGCACGGTAGCCTATGAGGTCAAAGGATAAAAAACAAAGGGAGCGCAAAAAAGTAAAATGAAACCTAAACAAATACGGAAGACCAGCAGTGCAATATTCAAGAACTTTTTTATTTATGTTTAAACATAAATTTTCTTTATAACTAATAGTTTAAGAATATCATTTTTTATTCAATACGCTTTTATTAAACTTAGCGTAATGAATAAATCTGAAAGTGCCACCAAAACAAAAATGTAGCGTAGTTTGCGTTAGATTTATGTGAAAAGAAAAAAAAAAACACTTATTGTAAGTAAATTTTGAAAAATCATAGGATAAATTATCTCATATGGGAATGAAATAGTTTCGTCAAAATTCTTAAAAGTTATAGTGGGTTGCTTATCCTTTTCTGTTAGTAGTGGAGAGTCCGTTCTAGTGAAGAGTAGTTGTATACTGTTGCAGATTAATGGAATTTGGTCTTGTTGTAGATAGCCCACTATAAGTCATAAAGAAAGGTTATAAACCAAGAAAAGCAAATTGAGTTGAAAGATAACATTTTATATATACCCATATCAATTAAGGTTTTTACAATTACAGTAATACTTGAAGTATGGGTCCAATGGAGGTTAAAATGTTCATGGCAATAAAATGGCTGAAAGAGAATTAATGCTTAGGAATTTGGGCGCATGTAAGTAAGTAATATTTTTGATGCTCCATAGGTCAGTAAGTAGTTCTTGAGGCAGGGAAAAAGGAAAGAGGTAAGGGAGGCGAGCGTAGTAAGCCGCTTGACTTTGGTCAAGGGAGATACTAATTACTCTCTTCTCCTCGAGTCGGTCTGTCTGGCGATGCTTTCTGTCTCAGCTTTTTATATCTTCTTTATGGATCACAGCAGCTCCTTTGGGATTTCACACTTGTATTTGGTTTTGGGCTTCTCATTGGCTGATAAATAAAATTCGCGTAGGCTCGCGAACTGGAAATTTAACATTTAATTAATTTTTGTTTTTCAACCGGAACATCTGCTCGGAGCCGGCGGCGCAGCGACGACTTTTGGTCATTTGCTTTTTGGTCGTGAAAGCGCAAACATCCGGTCCATCGCTTTTGCTCGGTATCACCACAAAGTTTCTTCGTGGCGAGGAGACAAATTATGTAGGAAAAATAAGATAGATTTGTTTTTAAAATCATTTCCGTTTAATTACTTAATGAAATGGTTATTATTGTATATTGTGTAAATAAATGCAGGAAAACAGATACGCGAAAACATTTATAGAATACAAATCCTATATCATCCAACAATTAACTGAAACGGAAAAAGTAAAATTGCACACCCGCAAAATTGGATCCGAATGACTGAAAACATTTTGGAAAAACTCAGACGAGAGCAAAGATTTACAATAAAGTGTGAAATTTAATTTTGACAAATGGGAAAAGGATTGAACCTATACTGAAAGAAAAAGACGAAGCCAAATTTCACGATCTGATGTTAAATTTATTTTCTAACCAATGAAGGGAAGCGATTTACGAAACTGAGAGAAAAGTTAGTGATCCAGTGTGAAAAGGGGAATTGGTATGAAGGAAGATGGAAGGAAAGTAAGAATCAGTCAGTCAAATGAGAGCATAGAGACGACATGCTAAAATGTAACAAAAGATATTTCAAGACGCTGACCCGGTCATGTCTCGTCGATATACATTCGTTCTTCATCTCCTTTCAATTTTCCTTTCTTCGTCTTCACTCATTCGTCGTCAAAGAAACAACAACAGCAAAAACAATAACAAGATACTTCAACTGACTCTTAAAAGCTAAAGTCCGATAAGTACAATTTTTCTTTATTGCTTCACCTTCTTTTTCACTTTCTCGTCGGCCATAAAAAAGGAAAGAAACACAAACTTTATTAGTAACATGTTAATCTTTTTACATACACACATTCTGTCACTTACAATTATTCCTCTGGAACATTTAACTACGTACATTTTTCTCCTTGAACATTTTCTTCTTATAAATTTGTTATTCTCTTTAGTTAAAAAATTTACTTTGACGTACAAAACGAAATATTTTTTCTTCCACATTCCAACATCCAGCCTTCAACCTCCTGATATTTTAAATTGTGGGGACTTCGGTTGTGTTTGGCAAAAAGCCAATTTGACAAACATAGCCGAGGCCCACTACAAAGGCAAAAACCATCAGTACAGATAGATCGGAAAACTGATTTTAAGACAAAAACTAACTGAACAGGGATATGAAACCAGAATATTCTTCCGATATCGAATAGTAGTAAGTCAAAGCGCGGTATCAAAACTGTCCTTTTTGTACATCCCATAGAACAAATTAAAAGAAAAAAATATTATTTTTAAATGATTCACGTTCGCAAATGGCACTATGCTTTACATTTTTAAAATTTTATTCTTCAAACATGTCTTTATTAAAATGCAACAACAAAAAATCTTGTTATGAACAAAATCACACTGAAAATTACAAGTTGTGCGGTACCCCTCACAAATACTACTTGTTTAGGATAAGGCAATTTACAAATCGCATTTTAGCGACAATTTACTTATCGCTTGATTTTCACTAAACAAATTTCGGGCATTTTTGGTAGAAAAGAAGCTCCAACCAGCTTCCTTCATTTCCAACAAACTTGCAATTTGATTGGTTAATGTTCTCCACAAAATTGTTACTGCACAAGATACAAGTTTCCCGCCTAGCTCAGTTGATGCACTTTAAGAGTACTTAAACCTCAGACATCGTCTCCTCAAACAGTTCGCGCGGAAGTGTCAGCGCGAGCGCTTCTCTGACTCACTGCTTTGGAGTGGGCAATATCAGACAATAAATTTTTTTGCCCGGGCTGTAGGGCCCGGATACCCCACGTTAAAAAGCCCTTGTGCCGCATTCCGGAGGGAGGGACAGGCCAGATCACTTCCGCCATGTAACAGACAACAATCGCCCACTTCGTTCGCCACGTGGCACGAACAAGAATCCATAACAGTCCACGCTTCGCCCAGCAAAACGCGCCAACTCACTCACTGAGACTGTCAAGTTGAAAACTACAGACCATTCATTCACACACAATATTCCGCAACAAACTTTTCTTCGTTTTTTCACCAACTCTTAATCAACTAGAACATTCACTTAACAAAGTAATTCAATTACACCTAAACTACTTAACAAGAAATAATCTTTTTAAAAAACTTCAATTAAAACATTACAGTCTAAGCGGGCAACTCATTAAGTTTTCACTATACATTTTTACCTTGACTCAAACTGGAATTTTGCAAATCATTAATTAAAAATCTCATCTTACTTTACCAACAACTGGTCATTTTTCATTATGTCTGTAGCTTTGTTGAATACAAAATATTAAGTTATTATAACATGTCTTTTGTTTCGTCAATTGTCTTCAATATTTAATTTTTAATTTATAAAATGTGTGTTGAACGTAGTTCCGCTACATTTAATTGGTAACCCCGACGTTCGCTACAAAGTATTATTTTCTAGCATAAGTGGATTTTACTAAAAAATTTTAATTTTATTGAATTATCTTTGGTAAGTTACAGGACGAGTTTTCCTTATGTTCACTTGATATTTCATTATATGCATAGAAATTTTAGGTTTGAATTTTACATGGCACAAGGCCATTCCCAAAGACTTCATAACTAAATTTCTGCATTCCAATAACAAAATTTATACGGTTGCAATCGCTCATCAAATTAACAAACGGAACATTGAACAAATGATCAAAGCATTATTTGTTATAAAATAAAGTATTAACAAATAACAAGAGTCACATACTTTGTACAGACGTTGAGTGTGTCTGATTAAAATTTCTTTCATTTTCTGCAGAAGTTTGTGTTAAAGATTTTAGGTAAGTTGCAAAGTTCTTTGTTGCTGGAAGACTTAGATGTGTAAAATGTAATTTATATTTGGATTAATATTGATAGAAATTTGGTGTAGAATCCTGAATTTGTGAATAGGTTCATCTTGTGAGTTTTAGAAGATTGATTCAGTAAGAGAAGGTGAGTTGGACTTACGTGTTATACCGACGAGAAATCTTGTGCCAACTGGCGAAAAATACGCGGCAAATCGTTTAAATAGGCATTCAAAACACACTTACGATTTGGCGGTAAAGTTGAGGATAACTTACCTTGTTTTTTATTGGTTGACTTGAGCCAATCAGTGAACATCTTACATTTATTTGAATCTGAACGGTTAGAACAATATTTATTACATACGTATGCGTGAATGCGAATATGAGTGTGTGTATGTGTCCAAATATGTGTGCATGTATCAATATAACTACAATTGGAAAAAAAATGGGCGAACATCCCTCTAAATTAAACAGTAAACACACAATAACGAAAAGAGGGTAGGTTTAAAAAATACCCCCACAAATATTTCCTGAAAGTCTTTTAAGATAATATATTCAGTAATTTTTGTTTTTTTATTAATTAATGAATAAAAACTGAAAAATTTCGTTCGAATCCGACAATTTTAAAATATTTGCCAAGTATGGATGACAGGTGATTGAATATATATCAAATAGTCATTGCTATTAGCATATTCCATGAAAAAATTGAAAAAAAAAACGCACCAATCTGATCGTATCACGGGGAAACCTATCATTGAGTCAGATCGAGCGGTTAACACGTATTTTAACAGTTGCTCTTATGACCCAAACTGTGGTGGTCTATAAGAGCATATGGACGCCAAATTTTGTAGGCTCTTATGTTAACGCGCGTCCTTGTAGGCTTCTAGACTAATAGATTTCTCCAGTCTCGTTTATTCCACGAAACCATCTGATTGTCTTAGACTGTTTTGTTCCAGATGTGTCGACAATGTTCAAAGTCTTTTCTCGCATTGAAACGAGAGATGTTCAGATATTCTATCCTTTTTCACTACACTACTAAAAGGTAAAAAAAAATTGAACGACTTCAAGTCGGAGAAAAAGCAAACAAAACCTTAGTAAACTATACAAACTGAATTGTTTGCATACCTACGACAAAGTGAAATTACCACTTAACTTACAAACACGTCAACATGTCGGTGCTGCATTACAATAAGTAAGTGATAGCGTTTCTCGGCCTATTTCATTCCTTTCTGCCAAACTGGCCTTAGCTGAAAGAAATTATAGCACCTTCTCTGGAGAGCGTTTGGTTATATATTTAGCTGTCAAGAATTGACGATGTAAAGGGCAGAGACTTAATACATTTTTTAAAAGACCGTTAACGTTTGCATTAAGATCAGTAGCAGAAAAATACTCGTCAATAGGATTTCGTCAGTCTACATTTCGCAGTTCGCTCCTAACGCTGAATATATTCATAGAACAAACACCATAGCAGCTGACACCTAACCATATTGACGCAGCTAATTTCAGCTATAATGTTACTAGCAGTATAGCCCGACGTTGCTCGGGTGTAACGAAAGCTTTAAAACTAATCCATGGTCCTGGAGCTCAGACTCAGCCGAAAGAATATTTGAAATAATAAAATAAATGCGACAATTTACCAATCGCACATAGTGTGTGTGTGTGTGTATATATATATATATATACTAGCAGTATAGCCCGGCGTTTCTCGGGTGTAATGAAAGCTTTAAAATTAATCCATGGTCCTGGAGCTCAGACTCTTTGGACGTTGGCACGAAAGACTAAAAAGCAATAGTTGTTTCCAGTCAAATATCGGTCTTTGATCAGATCCGATAGAGTATCGGGGGTATCGATTTCCGATATCGGGGAAAATGAGTCATCTGAGAAGATCTACTAATGTTTGAGACTAAAAACTATAATTTTACCAAGTTAGAGCAAATTCTGCAGCGAAAACTACGATAAAAGGGCTGAAATGCTGATCTTGATCAGACCTGATCGGATATCGGGGTATTGATTTCCGATATCGAGAGGAAATCGGAAAAAATAAGTAGCCCATGACCTGACCGGAAGCCTAAAGAATATTTGTTTTAAGTTTAGTGAGAATCGTATAAAAATCGTTTATTTGTATAAAAGACACACACACACACACACACACACACACACACACACACACACACACACACACACACACACACACAAATCTTGCCTTTTATATATATATATATATATATATATATATATATATATAAATCTTTTGCAGATGCCAGAGAGGAAATTTGTACACTTGACTTAAGCGGAAAGACAGATCTTTGCAACAGCTTCTAGTCTCTTTTTCTACTCCAGCAGCTTCTTTTCTCGCACTTCCCGCCTGTGGAACTCGCTTCCATATTCTTGCTTTCCTGACGGCTACAGCCTCCAGGAAATTAAATGCAATGTCAATACCCATCTCTTAACTACTTGACTCCAGTTCTTTCTACATCGCCCTGTTTATCTTTTCCTTTCTCTCCACCTTTGCAACTGTCATCACACCTGTATTCTCGTCCTTAACTGGTTCGTCTTTCTCTTTACTCTCCTCCTATCTATTTTTTTTTTTACTCTTATGTAGCCCCCTGCATATTAGTGGCGTTACCACCTTGCTCGGGGTGATACGATTAAAAAAAAATTCTCATTTTACTGACTTCTGTTAAATTGTCTGCAATTTTATATTATAGATTATTGGGTAAGTATCTGCGTGAATGACCAGATATCAGCAAGGTCACCGAACAGGTACATCAACAGCAATTATATTTCATAAATTCTCACAAACATAAATAAATATATAAGAAAATATGATAAAAAAGTGCGAGAAGTCGTTAACGTTGTGTTTAAAGCGTAGATTTATTCTTATTAACAATAATAATATTACTTGCTTTTTTGTAAAATATATTAAATGTCCATAAGGGTATTTGTGTCGCTACACGTGTTTCGAGTCCAAAGTTGACACTCTTCAGGCGAATAAACTTGTGACTTTACATATCGAGATCTGTTTTGTCTTAAAAAGTTCACGGCTTTTCACACTTTTTTCTTGTATACCAATTCCTCTCGTTGGAACAACCTCTATTTCTGTTCTTAATATATATATATATATATATATATATATATATATATATATATATATATATATATATATTATCGCTCATTCAGTTAAAAAAAATGAATCTGAGCGCTCTAGCTATTGGGTCTATTAGTCGCCGACTGACGCCAATGCGGTCAGGTTTCGAGCCTGGGTTTATGTAGCTAATCGGAGTCTAACCGTACTGATGGCCTGTGATACAGCGAAACAGTTCTGTCTGCGGATGACAATAATATATATATATATATATATATATATATATATATATATATATTGTTTAATATTTAGTTTTTGGTCCTAATAGGGTTAGACCAGTACGCATTTGTATTAAAAAGTGTTCTATACAATTATATTGTAAAACTTTTGAATATTTTTCATTTTTAAACGAGTTATTTCGCTACCTTGGTTTCCACCATGAGTGGTTTCTTCAGGCGATTTTAATGATATTAAATATATATTCTTATTACACGTTGGCACACACACTTAAACAGACACAAATTTTTCTTCTACATTTAATATTCATCTATTGCTTTAATACACATGACACGTATCTGACCAATGAAACCATACCTCAATCCACATACTCTCTGTCTCTTAGATTTTAAAATCATTCGTCTTTAATGAATTTCTGAAGAAGTTTGTTAAAGTCAAACATGTTAAATTAAAGACACTTTTTTCCTACTTGTTCTTTACTTATTCTATTCATATATATATATATATATATATATATATATATATATATATATATGAGAGAGAGAGAGTTTGTTCATAAAAAATGAATGACTAGTTAGGTAACGTGAGTAACCGAAAAATGCAGAAACGACTCGGATTTAAATATACTTAAGAATAGTATGTGCATAGACCAAAATCTGTGTTAGAGAATAAAACAACGTATCTTGGGCTTTGAAATTTAAACGCGCCACCCAATCTAGGCGTACAGATCTCATCTAGTTACTGTAAACCGGAAAGCACTTTGTCAAACTGAATTTCGCTGTTCTAGAGTAAAATTGGGAGGAAGTGACAACTTGTTTAAAATGTAGGTGCCTCCACAAAATCGCTGAATAAACAGCATAGTATGAAGGAAAAAGGCCCCAAACTAAATACAAAGTTTTATCGGCAAAATGTTTATATTATCATTAAGAGGATAGATCAAAGCATTTTTTAATTATTTCTAACACGTTCGAAATTTTTGTAGAAAGTCTTTTTTTCTTACGTCAGTGCGAGACCTAAATTGACGCAACGTTTATTAAGTAAAAAAAAAAATGTAATATTGCACAATGCACTTTTTTTTACCGTGAAAGACATTAATTTGGAAATTCTTGCAAAAATCAAATAATGGTCGGATTTTGATGAAAATTTCAGGACTTATTCATAATTGACTGAAGTCAATTTTGAAATAATTTATTTTTTATAAAATATTGGTAAAATATTTTTTTACATATGTACCTCCCACCCGACCAATTAATTTCCAGAAATGTTTAAAAATTCGACAGTGGGCAGCAATAAGCCTAATATAATTAAATTCAGGAGTCATTTGGGAATGCTCATCAACAGTTTTTTTTTCTCCAATAGTCCCCGACTTTCTAAAACTAGGTCCGAATAGCGAAAAATGCAATAACAATGCCAATTTTTATGTGGACAAACTTCTGATTGCTTTTATGAACAATATAAATTAAGCATATCATAGTCTGAAAAGAAAAAAATTCAATGAATAATTAATTTTTACAAGAATTATTTTCATTTTTTTAATTTGTTATTATAATGATATAAAAAGTTTCAAAATTATTTTTTAATTTTTTCCTCTATTGGGCCGGCTAGGGTATGTAATTAATGCATGAAGACTACAATTACTAATCGAAAATTTAAAAGCTTAATACAAATGATTGAGCCCGTCAATTTTTAAAATAATTAAAACATTTTAATTGTGTGCATTTTGATTGCCCGTATCTTTATTTGTACGGGTGGCCGTACGTGATATTTATCATTAAAAGGTCACGTGATTCAGGGGTTGCCTTCCCTAACATAAAAAAACTAAATTCGTATATTTTTGTCGCCTATGGCTTCTCTACTTAGCCTTCTTGACAGCTTGCGGTTATCATTACAGCTGTCATCGCTTTAGATAAACTCTGGCACTTAGGACTACCGTAACTGAAAAAAGCTTTTACCGAATATTTCAGACAGTAAGCAATGTTTGAAATCAAATAAAGGTAAGTTTTAATTTAAAAAATTGACTCCAATAACGTGTCAGCGACGTATATTTTATTTCTGCCAGATTTTAAAAACAAAAATGTGGCTACTGTTTACGTAAATGTGTCAAAAGATCAAAAAATGCCGGTACGTTTAAATTTTTTTTTAATCTGAAAAATTTTAGATGCCAATCAATATAATTTCGGTTTAAAATACGCCAGTGTATTTTGTTTACTGGAATTACTAAATTTAATCTCTTGACTTTCAATTAAAGCTAATTCTAAAGCTAAAATATAACTTATTTATTTTAAAAATTTCATTTTAAAATCAGGTATCGAAAATTTATACTGAAAAATGGAGGTACCTATTAAAATGTAAGGAACATAAAGTTAATTGTTGTGGATTCCGGAGTAGGAACCGCCAAAATAATGAACAACAAAAACCGGTCTGGAGATAGAAAGTAGGTTTTATTTAACGTAATATACAAACTGGAATGCGGGTTAGTTAATTCAGAAATACAATTAGTAAAAATAAATATATACAAATCTTGAAGTGAAATAGTATGTCCGGGTAATCTATCTAGCTCGTCTTGTCTCTGGGTAACTTCGGTATATGTCGGAACTCTTCGATAATTGTAACAGATCTCTACAATTACTCTCCACTGTAAACTGCAACTACAACTGAGATTCCAGATCTTCAACTGTTCTCTTTATGGCAAGATTATATATACATTCAGTCGAGTTCATTGTCATATGCAAAAGGGGGAGATCCCATCACACTATACATTTATGCTCTACTCTACTGAGCACTTTTTAAAAGTAAATATCAAACTGTGGAATATATATCCATTAATTTAAACTATATATATATACATATATATATATATAACGAAACTTTGGTTATAAGCAACCGACAATTTGTAATGAATTATTTTGAACATTATTTTTACCGATACTCGTATTTAAGTAGATATTCTGTTTTTTTTTAATTAAACAGTATTTTATATTTATATCTACCGGCCTGATTATTTCACGGTTATTTTCGCAATAAAAATTTATCGTGAAATAATCAGGCCGGTAGATATAAATATAAAATACTGTTTAATTAAAAAAAAAACAGAATATCTACTTAAATACGAGTATCGGTAAAAATAATGTTCAAAATAATTCATATATATATATATATATATATATATATATATATATATATATATATATATATATATATTAGCGTTGTGGATTCCGGTGGAGGAACCGCCAAAATAATGAACAACAAAAACCGGTCTGGAGATAGAAAGTAAGTTTTATTTAACGTAATATACAAACTGAAACGCGCGTTAGTCAGTTCAGGAATACTATTAATAGAAATAAATATGTAAAAATCTTGAAGTGAAATAGTATGTCCGGGTAACTTATTCTAGCTGAGTGAAGGTCAGAGCTAGCCTGGTCTCTGGGTTACTTTGGACTTCAGACTGTGCAAACGAGCTCAGTAAAAATGCTGAAAGAATTGG
This sequence comes from Ascarosepion bandense, assembly GCA_037127315.1. Classification (NCBI taxonomy): domain Eukaryota; kingdom Metazoa; phylum Mollusca; class Cephalopoda; order Sepiida; family Sepiidae; genus Ascarosepion; species Ascarosepion bandense. The sequence goes on from JBBBDQ010001458.1 coordinate 142,757, forward strand.
AAAACCGAGGAAAATTCGAGACTATTCAGGCGACAGTATTGCTAAAACAAAATCGAAATACTGAGGAAAGTGCTGGAGTATTGAGGATATTTAAACCACTTGATCTCCAGCGATAACCACCAGATACCTGATAAGAACATACAAGTAGTAGTAACAATAACAATATATAACTATAACAAATATAACAAGTGAAAAATATAGAAGCATCAACTTAAATAAGAATTTATTTCTATTTTATGTAATTTTGAATAGACATATCTGTAACTGCTTAGAAGTTTTGACCTAGTGAAAATTGTTGTATGACGTCATTGTGCCGGTATGCGTGTGCTTGTGGGTTTTCAATTCATATTAAAAGTTTTATAAAAAAAACAAAAACAAAAGTTTTTTTTTTAAACTGTAAATGAAATATGTTAGGTATTTTATCATTCTCTGAATTAAACAAACAAAACCCGTTCTCTAACTGATGACTTCATCCTTTCAACAAAGATATGACCACACCCAGAACTTCTACTAGCCTTAGAACACCAGCATCTATTAAAAGGATGTTGAGCTTGGATCTACTTAAAACCCAAAAGACAGCATAGAATAAAGAAAAAAGGTCCCAAACTTAATAAAAACGAAGTTTTTCCATCAAAATGTTTGTTATTAAGAGCAAAGATCAAAGTATTTTTAATTACTTTTTTTTATTTTTTAATCCTTTCTAAAACGTTCAAAATTTTAGTAAAAATCTTGTTTTGATTTTAGTTAGCGGGTAACCAAACTGTTACTAGTGAAAACTCATTAATTTGGAAATTTTTGCAAAAATCAAATAATTGTCGGATTTCAATGAAACTTTCAGGACTTATTCACTAATGAATGAAATTATTTTTGAAATTATTATTTAAAAAAAATGTTGGTAATTTTTTCTTATGTCTGTTACCCCCTCCACCTCCCACACACACGTAATTTTAAGAAAGTAAATTTTGTTTGGAAAATTTCTTTTATTAGTTAAACGCAGGATTCCTTAGGAGATGTAAATTATCTGTTGTTTTTTTTTTTGTTTGTTTTCCCCAAACAATTGGCTGTTCTTCCGAAAACCTGCTCCGAATAGTAAAATAAAAAATGCGATAAAACTATGACATTATTTAATCAAATAAGCTTTTAATAGCTTTTAAAATATACATGTATATCAAGGACATTATAGTCTAAAGAAAAGAAATTTTTCGATGAATAATCAATTTTTACAAGAAATGTTTTCATTTGTATTTTTTTAACTATAATGATTGATAAAATTTCAATTTTTTTAAAATTCTACAAGGCCTTGTTGCGGTTAAGTTGTTAAGTTATTAAGTGAAGACTATAGTTACTAATCGAAAAATGAAGAGTTTAATACAAATCATCGAGCCAATAGATTTTTTTAAAATAATTTTAATTTTAATTTTTTGTCTATAGGAAGTTCATTTAAGGTATGCTATATTTATGGATTAAAGTGGTCAACATCAAGAATAGAACCTATGTAAATATAAAAGCAGACATTGAAGTAAACACCCAGAGGAGACAGTCTGTTTCATTCTTAAGCTCAATCGTTTAGCATGTCACCTCTGCGTGTTCACTTTAGTGCATACTTATATATATATATATATATATATATATATATATATATATATATATATATATATAAACAGGCTGATAAAGCTCTCAAAAGCAACGGTTATATAAATAAATTATCCTATTTAAAACCCATTAGTTATTCTTAATTATCTAATACTAAGAGTAAGATATGGTTCGACCCCAGCCGTTCTGTGGACTATCTAATACTAACATTGGACATTTTTATCTGAAATTAATAAGTAAACACTTTCACAAAGATAACCCTCTAAATAAAATATTTAATAGAAAAACTATTAAGATCAGTTATTCCTACACTAGTAATATGTACAACATAATCAATTTGCATAATAACTACATTTTAAGGAATTTTTATGGAACCAATACTAAACCCGGTATTTTACCCTCCTACAATGGCAGGTCCAAGGAAAATTGTCCTGTTGAAGGTAAAAGTAGATCTACCAATGTAATCTACGAAGCTACCATCTCCCCAAAAGAGAACAAGAAAAATTATGACGTATACATTGGAATTTCAGCGGGGTTTTGGAAACAAAGATTCTATTCTCATAGACATTCTTTTACCAATCCAAAACTAAAATTTCAAACAGCCCTTTCCTGAAAGTATTGAAAACTGAAATAAAGTCTGAACCCACAAATAAATTCCTTCCCATTTAATCGTTATATTAAATTTTAATCTAGGTTTAACGAACTCAGCTTGGAAGGATGACTTCCCGGGGCAAAGATTTTCTGCAAGTAACTATTTTGAAGAGTACATTTTTTTGTAGATTTAAAAATAAGACCAAAACAGCTGTTTCGTAATTGAAGTTCATGCATCTTGTACAGACCTCTTCAATTCTTCAGTTGAATGGTTTTCAATCTCCAACTGGATTAGGCCAAGAGAACATGTCCAACTCATAACATCAATGTTGATTTATATGAAATCATTGTGTTGTGTTGGAAGATCATTATGTTGGAACTTTATAATTACACCAACAATTTCCTCTGCATATGGAAGCAAGGCACCAGATTTTTTTTTATCTGTCAGTATTAAACCGAGTGATGATGAAGACTACCAGTATATGTTCAAATTTCAAAAACCGATCCAAGCCATTACATTTCCACCAACATGAACATGGTGAGAGAACATGTTCTCTTTTCGAAAATCAGGTCAACAGAATAATATTACATCAGGATGATCCAAATTGAATTTCTTTTTGTATGACAAGGCCACAGATCTCCACGCCTAATTCAATTGTTGTAGCTTTGGAGGTTTAAACTTTTCTTGGTATTCTTCCACGCTGCCCAACTTTTGAACGACTTTTTGAAACACGTCATATAATTTCGCAACAGCTGTTCTTGGTTTTAAAAAGTTTACAAAACAAAAAAACACTTTCAAAATAGCTATTTGCAAAAAAACTTTTTCGTAGCATATACATCCACAAAAACTTATAATCTACAACTGCCAAATCAGCTTAATTCAACCTTCAAAATTAAAAATTCAGCTGAGCTTATAAATATGCACCACACTGTCGAGGGTTGCGATGGATAAATTGTTTTAATTACGCAAAAATGAAAATAACACTGACAACTCATTTTAATAGATATATTTACCAAAATTACACAAAAATATTTTGAAATATTAAAGAGTAAGTTTATTCAATAAAATCTTCATTGGTTTGGACCGTGGCCTCTGGACAACTTCAGAATCTCTTGCAATTCTTCTGGAAGGTCTTAAGTTGGTAAATGCTGTCATAATCCTTGCCTTCAGTTCATCTTTTAGTGTTGCATTGAGTTTTGTTAATCTCTTGCTCAACTGTGACTCCCCACTCCACATAAGGGGATTGCAGTCTGGGAAGTTGGGTTGCCAGATGTAAAAGGTGATGTGGTTGCAGAAATTGTCTGATAGCCATGACTGGGTTTTCCATCTTGTGGAGTATGGTGCAGAGTCTTGTTGCTAGTCATAGATTCTTCCAGCAGCCACCCTTTTGACCCAGGGCAGCATTATCTCCTCAAGGCTCTCACCAATAAATTTGGGAGTTCTTTTCTTATCAAAACAATCAGTGAGTTTTTTTGAGCTGCTGTATATCTTTGTAATCACCATTATTACATCTACAAAAACTTATAAACTACAACTGCCAAATCAGCTAAATTCAACCTTCAAAATTAAAAGTTCAACTGAGCTTATAAATTTGGATCATACTGTAGATGGTTGCGATTGATAAATTGTCTTAATTAAGCTAAAAAAGACAATTACACTGACATATTTTGAAATTTTTAAAGAGTAAGTTTATTCAATAAAATCGCCATTGACTTCAACCACGGTCTCCAGCCAACTTCGACATCATCTGCCACTCTTCTGGGCCGTCTCTTTGTTTATGTTGGTAAATGCTGCCATAATCCTTGCCTTCAGTTTATCTTTGGTGCTATAAGGAATTTTGTTGGTCTCTCGCGCAAATATAATAATCAAGGGTTTTACAATCTGGGGAGTTAGGTGGACAGATGTAAAGGGTGATGTGGTCGAAGAAATTGTCTGATAGTCATTACTGGGTTCTCCTGCATGTTTGGCATAGTGCAGAGTCCTCTTGCTGGACATGGGGTCTTTCATCAGTCACCCTCTTGACCCAGGGAAGCACTACGTCATCAAGGAACGATGTAGGCCTCAGTGTTGATTATAACAACCGGTGGGAAGATGAATAGAGGCATTACGTCGCCATCATAGTAATCTCTTCAAAAACCTTCGTGTTCGCCATTAGACTCATTCAACTCTATTTGAATTCTCTGCACTCAGATTGACACCCAAACACGCTTAAATGTTCTTATTAGAGCTTTCAGCACGAATGCCAAGCAGTACGCAATTTTTAAATATCTGGTGGAGTGAATTCCATCACGGTGCTCTTTTTCTCGCAGACAGCACCCAACTGACCCTACTATATACTGTGCAATTGACAAAATCCAAAACAAGCAACGCGCGTGCGCAAAATTAAAAATATAAAATGGTGACAATTTGCACATCGCACTCTGTATATTTGTATCCATAAAACAGTAAGAGAGAGGTTGAGAAGGGGAAAAATAAAAAGCAAACAAATTGCTAAAAAGAAGAAGAGGAAGACAAGCGTATGAAGTAGGAGGGTGAAGAGTAAGAAGATTAGAAGATATGTATTTAATATTTACTTGTGCGTTGTGGTGCAATGGACTTCGACTCGGAACGACAAACCGGGGAGCCGAGTTCGAATTCCAGTTGAATTCCCTGCATTCACTTACGCACAAATACCCTTGGGAAAGGTAATAATCCGTTTCTTCTCTCCAGTTATGCGTTAAATAATAGGACATATTGGGATCTATAGACTTGGCTGGCAACCAGTCTACAGCAGAAAGCAATGGCAACCTACCGCGGGATAATCTTCTGCCCAGTCAGTCATATCTCTTTGGAGACATGATCGCCCTAAACGTGTATCACGCATGGCACTTAACTGACTGAAATTAGTCAAATGGGTAGGAATAAAAGTTAGAAACATTGTCAACCTTCCAAGAAGCAAAGCCCTCCCTAACAGTGTACGAAGACCTAACCTTTTCTTTAGACTCGAACACTAACTACGTAATCCAGTGAAAGATATGCAGCAGTCTGGCAAAAGGCCAAATAAAGGAAAATGTTATGTTTTCCGTCAATGTGAAGAGAACCGTCCTGCTTTAAAATTACTTCTTTTTGGTTTGTTTGTTTTTTTTATATATAAATGTGCTGCAGTGAGGAATACATAATTAGCTCTGTCACAAGGCAAGCCTGGTGATTCGGAGAAAGAAAGAATGAGGGTGTATTAGAGAGAAAGAATGCATAACCCTCTTGCTATCACATTAGCTATCCTGCTAGATTTACATAATTTTATATCTAAATAAATATTGACAACCAACCTGCAGCAGGTTTACAATTAATTCAGTAAATAGGACACTCCTTCCCTTAAGCCAAACGAAATAAAATTGAAAAAGGACATGAATTTTTTAAACAATTATTAATGTTATTATTTTCTTACGAGTTTTTTTCTTTTTTTTTATTGATTTTCTCAGTTTCATTATTTGTATTTGTCCGGTATGACCATGCTATCATCAGTATTGTCTGGGTCGATATGTCAGCAAGCTAACTTATTTCACATTTCCATTGAGCAATGGTTAGCAAGTTATTCTCAAAAAGACCATGAATGTTGTAATCAAATCGAACTGGATTCGCGTCTACAATTGTGACTTTGTGCAAAGACAAAATTTCCACTGCCACTATTGCGCATGGGGCTACATAGGGGAAGGTAAAGAGAAGGAGTGGTTAGACATAGGGAATGTCAGGAGGAAGGTGACAGATGAGTAAGGATAGCGAGGATGAGGGTTGGGCAGATGGGAAGAGTGTTTGATAGAATGGGAGCAGGTTAGTGTGTTAGGAGGTGTCTATTGACCTTACATTTAAACTCCTGGAGATTGTAGCCGTCGGGGAAGCAATCGTTTGGAAGAGAATTCCACAGTCGGGAAGTGCGAGGAAAGAAACTGTTGGAGTAGAAGTTACGGCTGCATTTTATCGGTTTCACTGTAAAAGGGTGGGATCTAGTTGCTAATCTAGTATCTCGTTCAAATTCGTATTTAGGGGGCAGTAGTGATCTAAGTTCATCGGAGCAGAAGCCGTGAAAGTATTTATAGAAGAGACACAGGGAAGCCAATTATTAACTGTATTTGACGAATATATATATATATATATATATATATATATATATATATATATATATATATAATTCCAAGTGAAGAGGACTCTTTTTTTATATTTTGAGTACTCTGGTATTTATTTTATTATAAAAAGTGCTCCATATAATGAGTATTATAGAGCTTAATATAATATAATTATATGGTTATATCAATTTTACATTGCGACATGGAAATTTATATGTTTCGAGATAGGTTCTCATCATCAGGCAATGTTGGTGTGGTTGTGCAGATGATTTACATTTAAATGACAAATTCTTTCGGTTTACTGTGAATGTATGTGGGTGTTTTTTGTGTGGCTAATCAGAATGGAGATTCACTTTGACCCCGAAGAATTCCTCGTGCTAACCAACTTTTTTCCTCTTCTTTTTTTTTTCTTTTTCCTTGATCCTATTCTTCTCTTGTTCGTTTTCCTTCCTTAATGCTTTACCTCCCATTAATCTAATCTTATCATGTTCCCTTCCGTTTTATTACATTTGATGTGATATTCCTTTTTTTAGTAGTATCCATCCTCTATTCTTTCCTTTCTTGTCCTCTTTAGTCTATTTGTTAAAGAAAAGATATTTTCCAAAAAACCTTAAATTGCGATAAAAAAAAAAAATAAAGGAAAAAACTTATTCTATTTTTGTATTTATTTTTATTTTTTTTTACCTAGTTCGTCAGTGATTATTTTTCGTATCTACTTGTTGGTTATATGCATGTTATTTCATTTAGGTTTTATCCATTTTCTAATGTGAATAATTTACAATGTTTACATATGACATTAATTTCGTTGCGTTTATTTAATAAATTTTTTATATAATATTTGATTATATTATGTAACTTCCCATTTTTAAATCTCTTTTCCTTCTCGATAAAATGCTTAACTTAAGTTACTTAACCAGTTTATTTTGGTATTAACATGATTCGTGATCCTTTAAACGGGACCTTGTTAGGTCGTTATTTCGTCTGATCCATTTCTTTCTTGTATATATATTTTTTTATTTTTAATTTATCTCTCTTCTCTTCTGTCACTGAGTGACAAACTTACAAGTTCCGACAGCGAAGATCTGCCACGGTTTTTCTTTTACCTTACCCTTACTTCCGTTTCCTCACCCCCCCTCCCCACACACAGAGTTTTGTTTTTTGTTATCGCTGATGAGACGGGTGTTTAATACACACGTTGAAATGGCCATCCGGTTTTGGAAAATTATATATATATATATATAAACGTTATTTTAAAGTAGGTACCTTCACTCATTTTCGATAACTAACTTTGAAATTGAGTTTTTAAAAATAAAAAGTTTTCTTGAAATTTTTATCTTAATTTTAATTGAAAGCTGAATGATTAAATTTACTATTTCCAGTAAGCAAAATACTTTGGTGCATTTCAAACAGAATTTTTTTTTATCTTTCATTTTTTCGGCCATTTTTAAGCGATTGACACAGCTGTAAACAAAATTTAATTCTCGGTTTTAAAAATCTTTCAAAAATAAAATATACATCTGTAACACATTATTTTTGGAAAATTAGCAAATTTAATGTTAAATTAATCTGATTTACACAAGTATTTCTTATTTATAGCATGAAATTTAGAATAAAACTATTTCTTAAACACAGAGTTCAACCTTCTGACCTTTCCACCGTATGTGCTGTCAAATTTGACAGATGCGAGATAAGTGTATGGCGATCACAAGTGACATAATTGTACAATTTTTTCTCTAAGGGAAATTTACACGTAGAAATTAACATACAAAAAAAAATCAAAGACACACAAAAAAAATATTTTAAAAATAGGAAGGCACGGCGATTTGTATTAAACTTTTTAATTTTCGATTTTAGTAAATATAATCTTCGCTTAATAAGTTTATAAACCAACCCCAACAAATCTTTGAAGTATTTTAAACATATTTTTGAAACTTTATAAATTATTAAAATTAAAAAAAAACAACAATTCTTTTAAAATTCCATTATTAATCGAAAAAATTTTTTTCTTCAGACTATAATGTTCTTAATTTATATTATTTATTCAAGCAATTAAAAGCTTATCAAATTTAATAATGTCATAGTTATATTTCATTTTTTTATTTTTTCTATTGAGAGCAGATTTTCGGAAATAGAAAAAGCAAATTTAAAAAAAGAAGACGATTTACATTTCCGAATGAGTCTTGCGTTTAACTAATAAAATCAATTTTCGCAACAAAACTAAATTTCTTAAATTTCCATTAAAATCCGACAATTATTTGATTTTTGCAAGAATTTCCAAATTAATGTGTTTGTCACCGGAAAAAAAAAAGATTTGGTTACCCGCTAACTCAAATCAAAACAATGTTTTTTTTACTAAAATTCCGAACGTTAGAAGGGATTACAATTTTTTTAAATAATTAAAAATACTTTGATCTTTGCTCTTAATGATAACATAAACATTTTGATGGAAAAACTTCGATTTTATTAAGTTTGGGACCCTTTTTCTACATACTATGCTGTTTATTCAGCGATTTAGTGGAGGTATCTAGATTAAAGGATACTACTATTTGAGTAATAGATGCTCTGTTTTGATTATTAAACAGTATATTTATCTATCTACACATCTACCAGCCTAAATATTCGAGAAATCCTTTTAGAAAGATTTAGAAAATATATGATAAATATACTGCTATCTATTAACCATCACTCTTCCCTCCACTCACCATTAGCATGGATCAGGCTAGTCTCCCTGAAAGCAAAACATTGCGCCTCCTCGGGTTAAAATCTCACAACAGACCTCAAGTGGAACGACTATATAGAATCCATAGCTAAATTCGCTGCTAAGAAGGTCGGTTCTCTTTGTAGGACCAGGAAGTTTTTACCGTCCGAAACAGTCCTGCACATATATAAATCTCGTGCATCGAATACTGCGGCCATATCTGGTCGGGTGCTCCTCTATCAATCTAGGGGTCCTTGACAAAATCTAACGGAGAATCTGTAATGTGATAGATCCTAACTTGGCAGCTCAGATACAGTCACTTTCTCACCAGCGCAATGTGGCTTCCCTGTGTCTCTTCTACAAATACTTTCACGGCTTCGGTTCCGATTAACTTAGCTCACTGGTGCCCTCTATATATAAATTTACTCGAGCCACAAGATTAGCAACTAGGTCCCACCCTTTTGCTGTGAAACCAATAAAATGTAAACGCAAATTCTACTCCATTAGCTTCTTTTCTCGCACTTCCCGCCTGTGGAATTCCCTTCCATTTACTTTCTTCCCCGACAGTTACACTCTTCAAGAATTTAAATGTAAAGTCAATAGTCATCTCCTATCTCACTAACCTGCATCCTCTCTCTCATCATCCTTTCTCCGTCCACTCCACTCTCATCAGTATTCTCATCCTTCTCTTACCCACTTCCTGACACCTATGTCTGTCTTTTCTCTGCTTTCTCTCATGCTCCTTTCTCCGTCTGCACTCCACACTCTCATCAGTATTCTCATCCTTCCTCTTCACCTCTTCCTGACACCCCCTATAACCTGTCACTCTTTCTCCTGCTTTCTCTCATGCTCTTTCTCCGTCCACCCTCTCATCAGTATTCTCACATCCTTCGCTTACTTCTGACACTCACTGTCTGTCACTCTTTCTCTCTTGCTTTCTCTGTGCTCTTTTCTCAATCCACCCTCTCATCAGTATTCTCATCCTTCCGCTTACCCCTTCCTATTTGCCTATAACCTGTCTGCTCTTTCTCCTGTCTTTCTCTCATGCTCCTTTCTCAATCCACTCCTCTCATCAGTATTCTCATCCTTCTCTTACCCTCTTCCTGACACCCCTATAACCTGTCACTCTTTCTCACTGCTTTCTCTCGTATTACTCTTTCTCCGTCCCCCCACTCTCATCAGTATTCTCATCCTTCATACACACACTTCCTGACACTCACTGTGTCACTCTTTCTCTGTGTTTCTCGCATGCTCTTTTCTCCGTCCACCCACTCTCATCAGTAATGCCTGCACATCCTTCATGCCGCCCCACTGACACCCCCTATAACCTGTCACTCTTTCTCCTTCCTTTCTCTCCGCTCCTTTCTCCGTCCACTCCCTCTCATCAGTATTCTCATCCTTCTCTTACCCTCTTCTGCTTTTCTGTTCCTGCTTGCTCTTTCTCGCTTTCTCTCATGCTCTTTCTCCGTCCACCACTCTCATCCAGTATTCTCATCGTACCGCTTACCCACTTCCTGACACTCCCTATAACCTCTCACTCTCTCTGCTTTCTCTCATGCTCCTTTCTCCGTCCACTCCACTCTCATCGGTATTCTCATCCTTCTCTTACCCTCTTCCTGACACCCTATAACCTGTCACTCTTTCTCATAACTTTCTCTGTGCTCCTTTCTCCGTCCCTCCACTCTCATCAGTATTCTCTCATCCTTCTCTTACACCCTCTTCCTGACACCCCCTATAACCTGTCACTCTTTCTCATAACTTTCTCTCATGCTCTTTTCTCCGTCCACCCCACTCTCATCAGTATTCTCATCACCTTCCCTTCCCACTTCCTGGCCTCCTATAACCTGTCACTCTTTCTCACTAACTTTCTCATGCTCTTTCTCCGTCCACCCCACTCTCATCAGTATTCTCATCCCTTCATACCCACTTCCTGACACCCCTATAACCTGTCCTCTTTCTCTTTCTCTCATGCTCCTTTCTCCGTCCTCCACTCTCATCAGTATTCTCATCCTTCTCTTACCCTCTTCCCCAAGCACCCCCTATAACCTGTCACTCTTTCTCATAACTTTCTCTCATGCTCCTTTCTCCGTCCACTCCACTCTCATCCAGTATTCTCTTGTCCTTCTCTTACCCTCTTCCTGACACCCCTATAACCTCACTCTTTCTCACTGCTCTCTCATGCTCTTTTCTCCGTCCACCCACTCTCATCAGTATTCTCATCCCTTCGCTTGCACCCACTTCTGTGCTCCTATAACCTGTCACTCTTTCTCCTGCTTTCTCGCATGTCTTTTCTCCGTCCACCCCCACTCTCATCAGTATTCTCATCCTTCGCTTACCTTCCTGACACCCCCTATAACCTGTCCTCTCTCATGCTCTCTCCTTCCTCCTTTCTCCGTCCACTCCACTCATCAGTATTCTCGTCTTCTCTTACCCTCTTCTGACACCCCCTATAACCTGTCACTCTTTCTCCTGTAACTTTCTGTACTCTTTTCTCAATCCTCCACTCTCATCAGTATTCTCATCCTTCCACTTCCCTGACACTCCCTATAACCTGTCCTCTTTCTCCTTGTTTTCTCGCGGCCTCTTTTCTCCGTCCACCCCACTCTCATCAGTATTCTCATCCTTCGTTTCTCGCTTACCCGCCCTGACCTCCCTGTGCCTGTCACTCTTTCTCTGCTTTCTCGCATGCTCTTTTCTACGTCCACTCCACTCTCATCAGTATTCTCATCCTTCGCTTACCCACTTCCTGACACTCCCTATAACCTGTCACTCTTTCTCATAACTTTCTCTCATGCTCTTTTCTCCGTCCACCCCACTCTCATCAGTATTCTCATCCTTCGCTTACCCACTTCCTGACACTCCCTATAACCTGTCACTCTTTCTCATAACTTTCTCTCATGCTCTTTTCTCCGTCCACCCCACTCTCATCAGTATTCTCATCCTTCGCTTACCCACTTCCTGACACTCCCTATAACCTGTCACTCTTTCTCACAACTTTCCTACTATGTAACCCCCTGCACAGCAGCGGCAGTAAAATGCCTTGCTTGTGGCGATAGGTTTATTTTTAAAAAATACTGTTTCATAATAAAAACGGAGCATCTACTCAAATGAGTATAAAAATAACATTTGAACAAATAATTTACAAATTTGTTGGATTTAATCAATTTACTAAAAAATGTCTTTACGTTAGAGTACGAAACAAATCAGATATGTACACTGCGTTTTAATTATAAACGAGGTAACAATTTCACATTTTGTCCAAAAACTATTAGTTAGAATTTAACGAAATCTTCACAGTATAATAGAAATAGGTATATGCGCACACTGTATAAAAACTGTATTGTTCTGCGCAACAGGAAACAAACGGTGGCTATTTGCAATATTAGCACGATATAGAAGTGTTTCACATTATTAACGAGTGTCATTATAATCGTGTAATTATAGGTTGCAAATATGACTTGACCCCTTCTGAGAAAGATATTACAGCATCTGTATTTTCCAGAGGCAAATCTACATTAGAAATATCCAAAATAACTGGAAGATATCTCCAAACTGAGAAGATTTGTTGCAGCTTCTACAAATGTACTTAAGAGGGCCTGCAGTAGTGACATGGTTGAATGTTTATTAAATTGGCTTTGTCAAATATAACCAAAATCCTTACAACTTAGGTTTATCAGATATCATCAGACTTATCAGAAGGTTGAAATGTGGAAGAATAAAAGTATTTCGTTTGTATATTTAAAATAGAATTTTATTAACAGGACAGAATAACAGCAAATGGTAAGAGTTAAATGTTCATTGAGAGAGTGTTGTAAGGAGTTAAGTGAATCCAGAGCTTGTAGTTGTACGTAGCAGAATGAGTTTATACAGAAAGATTAACAGGTTACTAATAAAATCTGTGTTTCTTTCCCTTTTTTTATGACCGGCGAGAAAGTGAAAAGGAAAGTGAAATTGTACTTATCGGACGCTAGTTTTTAGGAGTCAGTTGGAGTATCTTGTTGTTGTCTTCTTTGTTGACTGCGAAAATGGTGAGAAGGAAGAAGATGTAAAGGAAAATCACACCTGAGAAAGAGAAAGAGAACGAATGTGTGACAGGACCTTATGTCAAGGTTAGTGATTTGAAGTTTTTTTTGTCACATATTTGCGGTGTCGTCTCTAATTTCTGCTCTTATCTAACTGACTGATTCGACTTCTTTCTTTCTTTTATAGCTAAAGATTTTTTACACTGGATTGTTAACTTTTCTCTCAGTTTTGCAAATCGCTTCCTTTCATTGGCTACAAAATTAATTCAACATAGGATTGTGAAATTTGGTTTCGTCTTTTTCTTTCAGTGCGGGGTCAATCATTTTCTTATTCGTCAAAATTAGGATTTCCCACTGGATTGTGAATTTTTGTATAAGTGAAGAAGAGAGGAGAGTTAGTTTTAATTCCGTATTCACCACTGGCCTGTTAGGGTTGAAAAAAAAGAGGTGGAGATAGATGTGTATACAGACGAGCAAACAGGTGTGTATAATTTAACAACACAAAATAAGGAATTTATTTAAAATTTACACAGTTGTAATTGTCAGTGGATTATTTCAAGACAGGTAATCACACATTAAAAGTTTATAGATTAGATAAATAGAGAAAATGTTCATATTAAAATATCAGTCACTAAGTACATTTCCAAAATTCGTTTTCCCACAAAAGTATTAAGTTGATTTCCAAAGAAACAAGGTTTACAAAATGATTAAAAACAAATCGAAAGAGTTCAGTTGAATTCCATACAAACAAGATTTCTAAAATGATTAAACAATTTGAAAAAGTTAATTTTTCACATTAAAATATTACAGTGGAATTCAATATAAAAGATGTATTTTCAGGTACTTAGCTTCAACAGTAGAAAGAATCTTTGCCATCATCAATTGTCATTAAAGGCTAATGATGTATAGCGTGAAATGGGCATAGGTGAAGCGTAGTTTCTTCTTTCTTTCTCTCTCGTCTCTCTGACGCCAACTCACTTTCTTGTCGTGTTTATTAAACTTGGTGAAATGGATTCTGTTAGCAGCATTCAAGTTAGCGCCACATGACGAAAGAATTGGTCGATTGATGTTACATTAGATAGCAGTTGTACACGAGCGTCTGCTTCCGGGCCGAACTGAAATTGTCGGTGGTTTTTCTCAGTTAAATACTTTTCAGAGTGGCTCAGATCGTCTCGGCGGAAAAATTGCGTCTCGTGCAGAAATATTTTTGTGAAGTAAATTAGCCAATCAAATTTCGAGTTTTAGAAAAATTAAGAAAGTTGGTTAGAACCACCTTTTAACAAAAAGTGCACAAAATTTAAATAGAGCGATAAATAAATTGTTGCCAAGCTGCGATCAGTAAATTGTTCTATGATAGCTAAGTAGTATTTTTTTATCCAGTGATATTGCGAGTTTGCAAATCGTGAAGAAGAAAGTTATTTTTATTTCGTATCCCCCACAGGGTCATTTGAGGGTTTTTTCCCGACGTTCTTTATCATGAATGAAACGTGAAGCTGTAAATAACCCAGGCCTGCCCAGTGGAGCACTTTTCAGGAGTATTAGTGAAGCAACATGTCCAGAAATATTCGCTGTCGTCTTCTGGAAAAGGTCGGGACATCAGTGATATCAGTGACAAAGCCTCCATTGACAAAAGTACACATACAAATGCGTTTGAAATGGACAAAGGAGAATATGAAGGTTGATTTCTCGAAAGTTTAGTTTACACATGATAGCCGTGAAACACTTGATGGTTGATGGCCCTAATGTTTGAAGCAAAGGTTGAGCCGTAAATAGACGGGATCATCATCAACGCTTGACAGGCTAACAAGAAAGAAATATGATTTTATTTGGTGTTATTGGAGGTATCATGGCTGGTCCGTGGAGAATGCCTGACGGTATGAAAATAACTGCAGATGCTTATATAGTCTTCCTCAAAGAGCACCTGGAATCTTGGCTAAAAAAGCAAAGAATCACCTTTAGGAAAACCATCGTATTTATGCAAGATAATGCTTTTCCGCATTCAACGTATAAAACTACAGGGTACATGCAAAAATTAAGCTTCTGTGAACCACGGAAGATGAACTGGCAGGTCAATTTTCCAGACTTAAACCCAATTTAAAACTTGTGGAGCATTCTGAAGGGACGTGTTTATGAGAATGAACGCCAATTTAAAAGAAAAGATGATTTATGGCAGGAAATAGTCAACGTATCACGTGAAAATTACATAAGAGGAGATCCAGAAATTAACATATTCGATGGACCAACGATTTTTCAAAGTCATTTTTTAAAAAAGGATCGTATATTTTATATTAACCAAATCCACTATCAGTTTTTTACTTTTTCATTTCGATTTAAATTTCATCTTAGTTACTGCATGTATTCATAAAAATATGTAAATGAACCAATTTAAAGGTTATTTTCTTTTTTACAAGAGTTTATATAATACCTTGCTAATAATTTAACAGTAATAATTTAAGTAAATTAAGTAAATGACTATAACTTGTGTTCCTTTTTCTAGAACCTTACAAATTTTACGAAGTAGGTGTATATACATGTTGTCATCATTCTGTGATAATTTCGTTAAATTACAACCAGTAGTTTTGCAATATTTTCCAATTATCAGAAGTGAATCCTTATCGCATAGGGCAATCCACAATGGAATTGATTAATGGTGACGAAATCGTGTTAAACTTGTGCGTAAATATTTACAGCCAAATGTAAACAGCTATGTGGTGATTGAAGCATCCGGAAGAGATACTCCAACGTTGTTCGGCATTCTCGTAAATTCTCGTAAATTCTTAAATAAAATAAACTACGAGATTCATGAGTAGAGAGTCGTAAAATGTATCACTTTTCCAAGGAAATAATAATAATAATAATAATAATAATAATAATAATAATAATAATAATAATAATTGAAAAATTGAAGCAAACAGGCCAGATATTATTGTTAAATACCAGGAGAAAACTTGTCTATTAATTGATATGGCTTGTCCAGCGGATTGTAACATCGCAACCAAGGAATTTGAAAAACTGTCAAAACATAAAGACCTGGAAATTAAAATTAAAAAATGTGGAAATTGAAAACAAGAGTTGTGCCAGTGATATTAGGTGCACTTGGAATGATAAAAAATGGAACAAAACAACACATTGAAAGAATCCCTGGAAATCCCAGCTTAAGAGATATACAAAAAATTGTCTTATTAAGTACAGCCCACACACTAAGGAAAACTTTATCTATGTAATGCTAGGGATGATAGGGAAGATAGAAAAACATGAAATGGAGCCATAACAACACGCCACGACCTGCCTTAGGTCTCCCCGCAGACTTGGTTGGTAGTGAAACCAAAGCAGAAATCGAAATATGATGAAAAATGACAAAATAATAATAATAATATATAATGTAGAATATTTGGGATTTAAATCAGGTAAATTCCGATAGAGACGAACTCAAAAAACTCAATGTTAAATTTATTTAATTTAACAGAGTAATATAATCTAGAAATTTTTTTAGATATTCTACAATTTCATGGGTAATACGTATTTCGCAGACAAACCTGCTCGTCAGACCCAAATGATACAACAGTTAATATCTAAACTTATTCATAAATGGAACTTTGTCTGTGTGTATGTGTGTGTGTCCGTTACCTATAGACTCCGAAACGGCTGAAGAGATTTTCTTGAAAATTTACACAGTTGTTCTATAAGCGTCTACGACTGTTCTTAGCTAGGTTTTGTGTCGAGGTACCCCCGATAAATATCGAAAGTCGATAATCGAATAAATCGGGTTATAGAAGGAGTGGTCCGATTTTAATCAAATTTGATACACTCATAGACAAAGACATAAGAAACGATATTCAGAAGTTTCAAGGTTGCAGTTCTTACAATAATGCAGAAAATCGATTATATATATATATATATAAAAGGCAAGATGTGTGTGTCTGTTTATCGGCCTGTATGTCTGTATTTTTTCAGCCTTTTTATTTTAGTTTGTGCTTCGGGTTTGGCTCTAAGTAGGTATAATTGTAGTTCTTAGTCTCAGCCATGATACCATTTACTCAGAGGACTTATTTAGCATTAAAAATTCAGTTTACGACGAAAAAAACTTATTTGATATCGATACCAGGAAATCAATTTGACTGACATCCATTCATTTTTCTTTCAGTCTACGGTTTGGCTTTAAGTGGAAACAACTATTGCTTTTTAGTCTTTCGTGCCAACGTCCAAAGTGTCTGAGCTCCAGGACCATGGATTAGTTTTAAAGCATGCAAAGTTTTGATCAGAGTTCTAAGCATGCAAAGTTTTGATCAGAGTTCTAAGCATGCAGAGTTTTGATCAGAGTTCTACGCATGCAAAGTTTAGTCAGAGTTCTAAGCATGCAAAGATTTGATCAGAGTTCTAAACCTGCAAAGTTTTGATGAGAGTTCTAAGCATGCAAAGTTTTGATCAGAGTTCTAAGCATGCAAAGTTTTGATCAGAATTCTAAGCATGCAAAATTTGATCAGAGTTCTAAGCATGCAAAGTTCTCATCAGAGTTCTAAGCATGCAAAGTTTTGATCAGAGTTCTGAGCCTGCAAAATTTTGATCAGACTTCTAAGGATGCAAAGTTTTGAGAAGAGTTCTAAGCATGCAAAGTTTTGATCAGAATTCTAAGCATGCAAAGATTTGATCAGACTTCTAAGGATGCAAAGTTTTGATCAGAGTTCTAAGCATGCAAAGTTTTGATCAGAATTCTAAGCATGCAAAGATTTGATCAGAGTTCTAAGCATGCAAAGATTTGATCAGACTTCTAAGGATGCAAAGTTTTGATCAGAGTTCTAAGCATGCAAAGTTTTGATCAGAGTTCTAAGCATGCAAAGTTTTGATCAGAGTGCTAAGCATGCAAAGTTTTGATCAGAGTTCTACGCATGCAAAGTTTAGTCAGAGTTCTAAGCATGCAAAGACTTTATCAGAGTTTTAAACCTGCAAAGTTTTGATCATAGTTCTAAGCATGCAAAGTTTTGATCAGAGTTCTAAGCATGCAAAGTTTTGATCAGAATTCTAAGCATGCAAAATTTGATCAGAGTTCTAAGCATGAAAAGTTCTCATCAGAGTTCTAAGCATGCAAAGTTTTGATATGAGTTCTAAGCATGCAAAGTTTTGATCAGACTTCTAAGCATGCAAAGTATTGATCAGAGTTCTATGATTGGAAAGTTTTGATCAGAGTTGTAAGCATGCAAAGTTTAGATCAGAATTCTAAGCATGCAAAGATTTGATCAGACTTCTAAGGATGCAAAGTTTTGATCAGAGTTCTAAGCATGCAGAGTTTTGATCAGAGTTCTACGCATGCAAAGTTTAGTCAGTGTTCTAAGCATGCAAAGATTTGAATAGAGTTCTAAACCTGCAAAGTTTTGATGAGAGTTCTAAGCATGCAAAGTTTTGATCAGAGTTGTAAGCATGCAAAGTTTTGATCAGAATTCTAAGCATGCAAAATTTGATCAGAGTTCTAAGCATGCAAAGTTCTCATCAGAGTTCTAAGCATGCAAAGTTTTGATCAGAGTTCTGAGCCTGCAAAATTTTGATCAGAGTTCTAAGCAGGCAAAGTTTGATCAGAGTTCTAAGCCTGCAAAGTTTATATCAGAGTTCTAAGCATGCAAAGTTTTGATCAGAGTTGTAAGCATGCAAAGTTTTGATCAGAATTCTAAGCATGCAAAATTTGATCAGAGTTCTAAGCATGCAAAGTATTGATCAGAGTTCTAAGCCTGAAAAGTTTTGATCAGAGTTCTAGGCATGGAAAGTTTTGATCAGAGTTCTAACCATGCAAAGTTTTGATGAGAGTTCTAAGCATGCAAAATATTGATCAGAGTTCTAACCATGCAAAGTTTTGATGAGAGTTCTAACCATGCAAAGTTTTGATGAGAGTTCTAAGCATGTAAAGTTATGATCAGAGTTCTAAGCATGCAAAATTTGATCAGAGTTCTAAGCATGCAATGTTTTGATCAGAGTTGTAAACATGCGAAAATTTTGATCAGAGTTCTAAGCCTGCAAAGTTTTGGTCAGAGTTCTAAGCCTGAAAAGTTTTGATCAGAGCTCTAAGCATGCAAAGTTTTCATCAGAGTTCTAAGCATGCAAAGTTTTGAACAGAGTTCTAAGCATGCAAAATTTTGATCAGAGTTCTAAGCCTGCAAAATTTTGATCTGAGGTCTAAGCATGCAAAATTTGATAAGAGTTCTAAGCATGCAAAGTTTTGATCAGAATTCTAAGCATGCAAAGTTTTGGTCCGGATTCCAAGCCTGAAAAGTTTTGATCAGAATTCTAAGCATGCAAAATTTGATCAGAGTTCTAAGCATGCAAAATTTGATAAGAGTTCTAAGCATGCAAAGTATTGATCAGAGTTCTATGATTTGAAAGTTTTGATCAGAGTTGTAAGTTTAGATAAGAGTTTGCAAGTTTAGATCAGAATTCTAAGCATGCAAAGATTTGTTCAGACTTCTAAGGATGCAAAGTTTTGATCAGAGTTCTAAGCATGCAAAGTTTTGATCAGAGTGCTAAGCATGCAAAGTTTTGGTCCGGATTCCAAGCCTGAAAAGTTTTGATCAGAATTCTAAGCATGCAAAATTTGATCAGAGTTCTAAGCATGCAAAATTTGATAAGAGTTCTAAGTATGCAAAGTATTGATCAGAGTTCTATGATTGGAAAGTTTTGATCAGAGTTGTAAGCATGCAAAGTTTAGATCAGAATTCTAAGCATGCAAAGATTTGTTCAGACTTCTAAGGATGCAAAGTTTTGATCAGAAGTTCGATCAGAGTTCTAAGCATGCAAAGTTTTGATCAGAGTGCTAAGCATGCAAAGTTTTGATCAGAGTTCTAAGCATGCAGAGTTTTGATCAGAGTTCTACGCATGCAAAGTTTAGTCAGAGTTCTAAGCATGCAAAGATTTGATCAGAGTTCTAAGCATGCAAAATTTTGATCAGAGTTCTAAGCATGCAAAATTTGATCAGCGTTGTAAGCATGCAAAGTATTGATCAGAGTTCTATGATTGGAAAGTTTTGATCAGAGTTCTAAGCCTGCAAAATTTTGATCTGAGTTCTAAGCATGTAAAATTTGATAAGAGTTCTAAGCATGCAAAGTTTTGATCAGAGTTCTAAGCATGCAAAATATTGATCAGAGTTCTAAGCCTGAAAAGTTTTGATCAGAGTTCTAGGCATGGAAAGTTTTGATCAGAGATCTAAGCATGCAAGGTTTTGATCACAGTTCTAAGCATGTATAGTTTTGATCTGAATTCTAAGCATGCAATGTTTTGATCAGAGTTCTAGGCATGGAAAGTTTTGATCAGAGTTCTAAGCATGTAAAGTTATGATCAGAGTTCTAAGCATGCAAAATTTGATCAGAGTTCTAAGCATGCAATGTTTTTATCAGAGTTGTAAGCATGCAAAAATTTTGATCAGAGTTCTAAGCCTGCTAAGTTTTGATCAGAGCTCTAAGCATGCAAAGTTTTCATCAGAGTTCTAAGCATGCAAAGTTTTGAACAGAGTTCTAAGCATGCAAAATTTTGATCAGAGTTCTAAGCCTGAAAAGTTTTGATCAGAGTTGTAAGCATGCAAAATTTTGATCTGAGTTCTAAGCATGCAGTGTTTTCATCAGAGTTCTAAGCATGCAAAGTTTTGATCAGAGTTCTAAGCATGGAATGTTTTGATCAGAGTTCTAAGCCTGCAAAGTTTTGGTCAGAGTTCTAAGCCTGAAAAGTTTTGATCAGAGCTCTAAGCATGCAAAGTTTTCATCAGAGTTCTAAGCATGCAAAGTTTTGAACAGAGTTCTAAGCATGCAAAGTTTTCATCAGAGTTCTAGGCATGGAAAGTTTTGATCAGAGTTCTAAGCATGTAAAGTTTTGATCAGAGTTCTAACCATGAAAAATGTTGATCAGAGTTCTAAGCCTGAAAAGTTTTCATCAGAGTTCTAGCCATGGAAAGTTTTGATCAGAGTTCTAAGCATGCAAAGTTTCGATCAGAACAGGCCTGCAAATTTTTGATCAGAGTTCTAAGCATGCAAAGTTTTCATCAGAGTTCTAAGCATGTAAAGTTATCAGAGTTCTGAGCCTGCAAAATTTTGATCAGAGTTCTAAGCATGCAAAATTTGATCAGAGTTCTAAGCATGGAAAGTTTAGATTAGAGTTCTAAGCATGCAAAGTTTTGATCACAGTTCTAAGCATGTATAGTTTTGATCTGAATTCTAAGCATGCAACGTTTTGATCAGAGTTCTAAGCCTGAAAAGTTTTGATCACAGTTTTAAGCATGCAAAATTTGATCAGAGTTCTAAGCATGCAAAGTTTTGATCAGAGTTGTAAGCATGCAAAGTTTTGATCAGAGTTGTAAGCATGCAAAATTTTGATCAGAATTCTAAGCATGCAAAAATTTTGATCTGCGTTCTAAGCATGCAGTGTTTTCATCAGAGTTCTAAGCATGCAAAGTTTTGATCAGAGTTCTAAGCATGGAAAGTTTTGATCAGAGTTCTAAGCATGCAAAAATTTTGATCAGAGTTCTAAACCTGCAAAGTTTTGATCAGAGTTCTAAACCTGCAAAGATTTGATCAGAGTTCTAGGCATGGAAAGTTTTGATCAGAGTTCTAAGCATGCAAAGTTTCGATCAGAACAGGCCTGCAAATTTTTTATCAGAGTTCTAAGCCTGGAAAATTTAGTCAGAGTTCTAAGCATGTAAAGTTTTGATCAGAGTTCTAAGCATGCAAAAATTTGATCACAGTTCTAAGCCTGCAAAATTTGATCAGAGTTCTAAGCATGCAAAGTTTTGATTACAATTCTAAGCATGCAAAATTTGATCAGAGTTCTAAGCATGCAAAATGTTGATCAGAGTTCCAAGCCTGAAAAGTTTTGATCAGAGTTCTAGGCATGGAAAGTTTTGATCAGAGTTCTAAGCATGCAAAATTTGATCAGAGTTCTAAGCATGCAAAGTTCTCATCAGAGTTCTAAGCATGCAAAATTTTGATCAGAGTTCTGAGCCTGCAAAATTTTGATCAGAGTTCTAAACCTGCAAAGATTTGATCAGAGTTCTAGGCATGGAAAGTTTTGATCAGAGTTCTAAGCATGCAAAGTTTCGATCAGAACAGGCCTGCAAATTTTTTATCAGAGTTCTAAGCCTGGAAAATTTAGTCAGAGTTCTAAGCATGTAAAGTTTTGATCAGAGTTCTAAGCATGCAAAAATTTGATCACAGTTCTAAGCCTGCAAAATTTGATCAGAGTTCTAAGCATGCAAAGTTTTGATTACAATTCTAAGCATGCAAAATTTGATCAGAGTTCTAAGCATGCAAAATGTTGATCAGAGTTCCAAGCCTGAAAAGTTTTGATCAGAGTTCTAGGCATGGAAAGTTTTGATCAGAGTTCTAAGCATGCAAAATTTGATCAGAGTTCTAAGCATGCAAAGTTCTCATCAGAGTTCTAAGCATGCAAAATTTTGATCAGAGTTCTGAGCCTGCAAAATTTTGATCAGAGTTCTAAGCATGCAAAGTTTTGATCAGAACAGGCCTGCAAATTTTTGATCAGAGTTCTAAGCCTGCAAAATTTAGTCAGAGTTCTAAGCATGCAAAGTTTTGATCAGAGTTCTAAGCATGCAAATTTTCATCAGAGTTCTAGGCATTGAAAGTTTTGATCAGAGTTCTAAGCATGTAAAGTTATGATCAGAGTTCTGAGCTTGCAAAATTTTGATCAGAGTTCTAGGCATGGAAAGTTTTGATCAGAGTTCTCGGCATGGAAAGTTTTTATCAGAGTTCGAAGCCTGTTAATAATAAGTAATATAGAAAGAAGCAAGTCCGAGGGTATTATTACGCTGCCTGACTAGTCGCTGTCGTTAACGGCTGTACTCGACTGCTCGTAAGAGTTCTAAGCATGCAAAGTTTTGATCAGAGTTCTAAGCCTGCAAAAATTTTGATCAGAGTTCTAAACCTGCAAAGTTTTGATCAGAGTTCTAAGCATGCAAAGTTTTGATCAGAGTTCTAACCATGAAAAATGTTGATCAGAGTTCTAAGCCTGAAAAGTTTTCATCAGAGTTCTAGCCATGGAAAGTTTTGATCAGAGTTCTAAGCATGCAAAGTTTCGATCAGAACAGGCCTGCAAATTTTTGATCAGAGTTCTAAGCATGCAAAGTTTTCATCAGAGTTCTAAGCATGTAAAGTTATCAGAGTTCTGAGCCTGCAAAATTTTGATCAGAGTTCTAAGCATGCAAAATTTGATCAGAGTTCTAAGCATGGAAAGTTTAGATCAGAGTTCTAAGCATGCAAAGTTTTGATCATAGTTCTAAGCATGTATAGTTTTGATCTGAATTCTAAGCATGCAAAGTTTTGATCAGAGTTCTAAGCATGTAAAGTTTCGGTCAGAGTTCTAAGCATGGAAAGTTTTGATCAGAGTTCTAAACCTGCAAAGTTTTGATCAGAGTTCTAAGCATGCAAAGTTTTGATCAGAGTTCTAAGCATGCAAAATGTTGATCAGAGTTCTAAGCATGCAAAGTTTTGATCAGAGTTTTGATCAGAGTTGTAAGCATGCAAAATTTTGATCAGAGTTCTAAGCATGCAAAATTTGATAAGAGTTCTAAGCATGCAAAGTTTTGATCTGAGTTCTAAGCATGCAGAGTTTTCATCAGAGTTCTAAGCATGCAAAGTTTTGATCAGAGTTCTAAGCATGCAAAATTTGATCAGAGTTCTAAGCATGCAAAGTTTTGATCAGAGTTCTAAGCCTGCAAAATTATGATAAGATTTCTAAGTATGCAAAGTTTTGATCAGAGTTCTAAACCTGCAAAGTTTTGATCAGAGTTCTAAACCTGCAAAGATTTGATCAGAGTTCTAGGCATGGAAAGTTTTGATCAGAGTTCTAAGCATGCAAAGTTTCGATCAGAACAGGCCTGCAAATTTTTTATCAGAGTTCTAAGCCTGGAAAATTTAGTCAGAGTTCTAAGCATGTAAAGTTTTGATCAGAGTTCTAAGCATGCAAAAATTTGATCACAGTTCTAAGCCTGCAAAATTTGATCAGAGTTCTAAGCATGCAAAGTTTTGATTACAATTCTAAGCATGCAAAATTTGATCAGAGTTCTAAGCATGCAAAATGTTGATCAGAGTTCCAAGCCTGAAAAGTTTTGATCAGAGTTCTAGGCATGGAAAGTTTTGATCAGAGTTCTAAGCATGCAAAATTTGATCAGAGTTCTAAGCATGCAAAGTTCTCATCAGAGTTCTAAGCATGCAAAATTTTGATCAGAGTTCTGAGCCTGCAAAATTTTGATCAGAGTTCTAAACCTGCAAAGATTTGATCAGAGTTCTAGGCATGGAAAGTTTTGATCAGAGTTCTAAGCATGCAAAGTTTCGATCAGAACAGGCCTGCAAATTTTTTATCAGAGTTCTAAGCCTGGAAAATTTAGTCAGAGTTCTAAGCATGTAAAGTTTTGATCAGAGTTCTAAGCATGCAAAAATTTGATCACAGTTCTAAGCCTGCAAAATTTGATCAGAGTTCTAAGCATGCAAAGTTTTGATTACAATTCTAAGCATGCAAAATTTGATCAGAGTTCTAAGCATGCAAAATGTTGATCAGAGTTCCAAGCCTGAAAAGTTTTGATCAGAGTTCTAGGCATGGAAAGTTTTGATCAGAGTTCTAAGCATGCAAAATTTGATCAGAGTTCTAAGCATGCAAAGTTCTCATCAGAGTTCTAAGCATGCAAAATTTTGATCAGAGTTCTGAGCCTGCAAAATTTTGATCAGAGTTCTAAGCATGCAAAGTTTTGATCAGAACAGGCCTGCAAATTTTTGATCAGAGTTCTAAGCCTGCAAAATTTAGTCAGAGTTCTAAGCATGCAAAGTTTTGATCAGAGTTCTAAGCATGCAAATTTTCATCAGAGTTCTAGGCATTGAAAGTTTTGATCAGAGTTCTAAGCATGTAAAATTATGATCAGAGTTCTGAGCTTGCAAAATTTTGATCAGAGTTCTAGGCATGGAAAGTTTTGATCAGAGTTCACGGCATGGAAAGTTTTTATCAGAGTTCGAAGCCTGTTAATAATAAGTAATATAGAAAGAAGCAAGTCCGAGGGTATTATTACGCTGCCTGACTAGTCGCTGTCGTTAACGGCTGTACTCGACTGCTCGTAAGAGTTCTAAGCATGCAAAGTTTTGATCAGAGTTCTAAGCCTGCAAAAATTTTGATCAGAGTTCTAAACCTGCAAAGTTTTGATCAGAGTTCTAAGCATGCAAAGTTTTGATCAGAGTTCTAACCATGAAAAATGTTGATCAGAGTTCTAAGCCTGAAAAGTTTTCATCAGAGTTCTAGCCATGGAAAGTTTTGATCAGAGTTCTAAGCATGCAAAGTTTCGATCAGAACAGGCCTGCAAATTTTTGATCAGAGTTCTAAGCATGCAAAGTTTTCATCAGAGTTCTAAGCATGTAAAGTTATCAGAGTTCTGAGCCTGCAAAATTTTGATCAGAGTTCTAAGCATGCAAAATTTGATCAGAGTTCTAAGCATGGAAAGTTTAGATCAGAGTTCTAAGCATGCAAAGTTTTGATCATAGTTCTAAGCATGTATAGTTTTGATCTGAATTCTAAGCATGCAAAGTTTTGATCAGAGTTCTAAGCATGTAAAGTTTCGGTCAGAGTTCTAAGCATGGAAAGTTTTGATCAGAGTTCTAAACCTGCAAAGTTTTGATCAGAGTTCTAAGCATGCAAAGTTTTGATCAGAGTTCTAAGCATGCAAAATGTTGATCAGAGTTCTAAGCATGCAAAGTTTTGATCAGAGTTTTGATCAGAGTTGTAAGCATGCAAAATTTTGATCAGAGTTCTAAGCATGCAAAATTTGATAAGAGTTCTAAGCATGCAAAGTTTTGATCTGAGTTCTAAGCATGCAGAGTTTTCATCAGAGTTCTAAGCATGCAAAGTTTTGATCAGAGTTCTAAGCATGCAAAATTTGATCAGAGTTCTAAGCATGCAAAGTTTTGATCAGAGTTCTAAGCCTGCAAAATTATGATAAGATTTCTAAGTATGCAAAGTTTTGATCAGAGTTCTAGGCATGCAAATCTTTGATGAGAGTTCTAAGCATGCAAAGTTTTGATCAGAGTTCTAAGCATGCAAATTTTGATCAGAGTTCTAAGCATGCAAAGTTTTGATCAGAGTTTTAAGCCTGCAAAATTTTGATCAGAGTTCTAAGCATGCAAATTTTTGCCCAGAGTTCTAAGCATGCAAATCTTGAACAGAGTTCTAAGCATGCAAAGTTTTGATCAGAGTTCTAAGCATGCAAAATGTTGATCAGAGTTCTAAGCATGCAAAGTTTTGATCAGAGTTCCAAGCATGGAATGTTTTGATCAGAGTTCTAACCCTGCAAAGTTTTGATCAGAGTTCTAAGCCTGCAAAGTTTTTATCAGACTTCTAGGCATGGAAAGTTTTGATCAGAGTTCTAAGCATGCAAAATTTTGATTAGTGTTCTAAGCATGGAAAGTTTTGATAAGAGTTCTCAGCATGCAAAATTTTTATCAGAGTTCTAAGCATGCAAAATTTTGATCAGAGTTCTAAACCTGCAAAGTTTTGATCAGAGTTCTAAGCATGCAAAGTTTTGATCAGAGTTCTAACCATGAAAAATGTTGATCAGAGTTCTAAGCCTGAAAAGTTTTCATCAGAGTTCTAGCCATGGAAAGTTTTGATCAGAGTTCTAAGCATGCAAAGTTTCGATCAGAACAGGCCTGCAAATTTTTGATCAGAGTTCTAAGCATGCAAAGTTTTCATCAGAGTTCTAAGCATGTAAAGTTATCAGAGTTCTGAGCCTGCAAAATTTTGATCAGAGTTCTAAGCATGCAAAATTTGATCAGAGTTCTAAGCATGGAAAGTTTAGATCAGAGTTCTAAGCATGCAAAGTTTTGATCATAGTTCTAAGCATGTATAGTTTTGATCTGAATTCTAAGCATGCAACGTTTTGATCAGAGTTCTAAGCATGTAAAGTTTCGGTCAGAGTTCTAAGCATGGAAAGTTTTGATCAGAGTTCTAAACCTGCAAAGTTTTGATCAGAGTTCTAAGCATGCAAAGTTTTGATCAGAGTTTTGATCAGAGTTGTAAGCATGCAAAATTTTGATCAGAGTTCTAAGCATGCAAAATTTGATAAGAGTTCTAAGCATGCAAAGTTTTGATCTGAGTTCTAAGCATGCAGAGTTTTCATCAGAGTTCTAAGCATGCAAAGTTTTGATCAGAGTTCTAAGCATGCAAAATTTGATCAGAGTTCTAAGCATACAAAGTTTTAATCAGAGTTCTAAGCCTGCAAAATTATGATAAGATTTCTAAGTATGCAAAGTTTTGATCAGAGTTCTAGGCATGCAAATCTTTGATGAGAGTTCTAAGCATGCAAAGTTTTGATCGGAGTTCTAAGCATCCAAAGTTTTGATCAGAGTTCTAAGCATGCAAATTTTGATCAGAGTTCTAAGCATGCAAAGTTTTGATCAGAGTTCTAAGCCTGCAAAATTTTGATCAGAGTTCTAAGCATGCAAATTTTTGCCCAGAGTTCTAAGCATGCAAATCTTGAACAGAGTTCGAAGCATGCAAAGTTTTGATCAGAGTTCTAAGCATGCAAAATGTTGATCAGAGTTCTAAGCATGCAAAGTTTTGATCAGAGTTCCAAGCATGGAATGTTTTGATCAGAGTTCTAACCCTGCAAAGTTTTGATCAGAGTTCTAAGCCTGCAAAGTTTTTATCAGACTTCTAGGCATGGAAAGTTTTGATCAGAGTTCTAAGCATGCAAAATTTTGATTAGTGTTCTAAGCATGGAAAGTTTTGATAAGAGTTCTCAGCATGCAAAATTTTTATCAGAGTTCTAAGCATGCAAAATTTTGATCAGAGTTCTAAGCATGTAAAGTTTTGTTCTGAGTTCTAAGCATGCAAAGTTTCGTTCAGAATTCTAAGCCTGCAAATTTTTGATCAGAGTTGTAAGCATGCAAAGTTTTGATCAGAGTTCTAAGCCTGCAAAATGTTGATCAGAGTTCCAAGCATGGAATGTTTTGATCAGAGTTCTAACCCTGCAGAGTTCTAACCTGCATGCTTAGACCAGAGTTCTAAGCATGCAAAATTTTGATCAGTTCTAAGCATGCAAAGTTTTGATCAGAGTTCTAAGCCTGCAAAGTTTTGATCAGAGTTGTATGCATGCAAAGTTTTGATCAGAGTTCTAAGCATGCAAAGTTTCGATCAGAGTTCTAAGCATGCAAAGTTTCGATCAGAATTCTAAGCCTGCAAATTTTTCATCAGAGTTCTAAGCATGCAAAATTTTGATCAGAGTTCTAAGCATGCAAAGTTTTGATCAGAGTTCTAAGCATGCAAAGTTTTGATCAGAGTTCTAAGCATGCAATGTTTTGATCAGAGTTCGAAGCATGCAAATTCTGTTATTCCTCGGTCTAAATAAACAGTTATACGGTGCTACTAATGGAATATATTTTCAAAGTTTGAAATCCTGTCATAAATTCTGCTCCGATGAACTTAGCCCACTGGTACCCCCTATATATGAATTTACTCGAATCACAAGGTTAGCAACTAGGTTCCACCCTTTTACTGTGAAACCAATAAAATATAAACGCAAATTCTACTCCAGCAGCTTCTTTTCTCCCACTTTCCATTCGTGGAATTCCCTTCCGTTTACTTGCTTCCCCAACAGCTGTAATCTCCAAGAATTTTAATGGAAAGTCATCTCCTATTTCACTAACATCCATCCTCTCTCTCTCATGCTCCTTTCTCCGTCAATTCCACTTTCATCAGTATTCTCATCCTTCTCTTACCCACTTCCTGACACTCCCTATAACCTGTTATTCTTTCTCATAACTTGACATGCATGTAACCCCCTGCAAAAAAGTGGCAGTAAAATGCCTTGCTTGGGGCGATATGATTATACAAAAAAAGATAAAAAAAGATAGATAGATAGATAGATAGATAGATAGATAGATAGATAGATAGATAGATAGCCCGACATCAACAATCTCCAAGAATTTAAATGCAAAGTTCATAGTCATCTCCTATCTCACTAACCTTCATCCTCTCTCTCATGCTCCTTTCTCCGTCAATTCCACTTTCATCAGTATTCTCATCCTTCTCTTACCCACTTCCTGACACCCCCTATAACCTGTTACTCTTTCTCATAACTTTACATCTATGTAACCCCATGCAAAACAGTGGCAGTAAAATGCCTTGCTTGAGGAGATATGATTATTAAAAAAAATTAACCTCTTTGTAATAGAAAATCAAAGATACAATGGTTCATCATTTAAGGAAGAAAAAAAAATGCAACACGAGCTTAAATCGGAGATATAAATCACAAGTTATTATTACATGCAAACTCAAATATAATTCAATTCTTCTGAACTGCACACCAGATGTTATACATATTGAAACTAAAGTCACCATAGAAGAAAATTTCTTGGAAGTTTTTCTTCTTATAGCAGAAACATTTCTTCCTTCAACAAATGCGAGTTACTGTTGAAAAAATGTGTGTTCAAGGTTATGATAAAGAAATACGAACTAAATGGCACATGTGATGAGTTTAAGCCTCGACAGAGATTTTTGGCTGTATAAGAAATAAGTAATAAAAGCAGGTGACAGCAGCAACTGGCCGATGGCTAAAAAGTCCATGCTTTCAATAAATCAGTCAGTTAAGTGCCATACGTGATACACGCTTGGGCGAACATGTGCTCGAAAGAGAACATGACTGACTGGGCAGAGGATTATCCCACAGTAGGTTGCCATTGCTTTCTGCGGTAGACTGGTTGCCGACCAAGGCTATAGAACCAATCTGTCCTGTTATTTAACCCATAACTGGAAGGAAGAGACGGATTAATACCTTTCCCAAGGGTATTTGCGCAATGAATTCGCCTGGAATTCGAACTCGGCTCCCCGATATCTCGTTCCGAGTCGATATCCAATGCACCACAATGCACCTCAATTTCTCTCATTTCCTTTAACGTCATCTAATGTATAGGTGCAGTTGGTATCGACTGGAAATGACAAATCGGGGAGCCGAGTTCGAATTCCAGTTGAATTCCTTGCATTCACTTACGCACAAATACCTTGGTAAAGTTATTAATCCGTCTCTTATCTCCAGTTATGGGTTAAATAATAGGACAGATTGGATTCTATAGCCTTGGCTGGCAACCAGTCTACCGCAGAAAGCAATGGCAACCTACTGTGGGATAATCTTCTGCCCAGTCAGTCATGTTTCTTTCGAGACATAATCGCCCAAGCGAGTATCAGGTATGACACTTAACCGACTGAATGTGTAGGGTCATCTCCCCTTTGCAGTCGGTCATCTAAGTAGAACTTTTCTTCGGCCAGAAATGTAGACACTTAAGCTCTGCCGTTAACCAAAAGCGTACATGTTCCACAGCAAAACCTTTTATTGTTTTATTCTTGTTTTATGGAATAAGTATTTCATCAATTTTTAAGAAAGTCAGTTCTCCGTGTAGTGCCAGGAAGTTTTTTTTTTTTTTTCAGCCTGAAACAAACCTGCACATACATAAATCTACTATCCGCCCGTGCATTGAATACTGCTGCCATATTTGGTCGGGCACTTCTGCTATCTACCTAGGTGTCCTTAACAAAACCAACGGAGAATCTGTAATGTGATAGATCCCAACTTGGCAGTTCAGATACAGCCACTTTCTCATCAGCGCAACGTGGCTTCCCTGTGTCTCTTCTACAAACACTTTCACGGTTTCTGCTCCGATCAACTTAGCTCACTGGTGTCCCTACATATAAATTTACTCGAGCCACAAGATTAGCAACTAGGTCCCACCCTTTTACTGTGAAACCAATAAAATGTAAACGCAAATTCTACTCCATTAGCTTCTTTTCTCGCACTTCCCGCCTGTGGAATTCCCTTCCATTTACTTCTTCCCCGACATCTACAATTTCCAAGAAATGTATAGTCATCTCTTATCTCACTAACCTGCATCCTCTCTCTCGAGCTCCTTTCTGCGTCCACTCCACTCACATCAGTATTCTCATCATTCTCTTACCCACTTTCTGACACCCCCTATGACCTGTCACTCTTTCTCATAACTTTCCTTCTATGTAACTCCCTGCACAACAGTGACATAAAATGCCTTGCTTGGGGAGATATGATTATAAAAAAAACTCACCCTATTTTGCTTTCGTTCTGTATCATTTATCTGGAAGTATCCATACCGCTTCATGTGAACAAACGTTTTGTGGATATAAACCAACGTTCAGTTTAGTGTCCTGCAATTTATACTCTTTAAGTTTGGTGGTTACTGCTGCGAACTGTTGTCAAGAAGTAATTTCTTCATGCTTATTTAACAAAACTATAATCATTTTTATGCTTCGATTGAGCATCCGTAAATTCTAAATACTCACATATCTATCACACACACACACACACACACACACACACACACACACACACACACAGAGAGAGAGAGAGAGAGAGAGAGAGAGAGAGAGAGAGAGAGAGAACTTACGGTTATATCTAGACATCACAACTGTAAACTGATGAGACATTGCTGCTAATCTAGCGTCCTTTTCTTCAATATATAATTTCAATTGTCTCTTTCTGATTGTCAGTATAAGTGTTTTGGTTATTTTTATTTTCCGTAAAACTTCCTCGTTTATCACATGTTCTGTCTATGGTATTCTTAGTATTCGTCGATAGAACGATATCCCTGTCGGTGGTACACTTATTAAGTTTAAACTTGTGGCATTTCTGGTTATCTAACTTTCTTTTTGAAGTCAATCTCATGAACTGTTGTGGAATTGTGGCGAAACTTCGCCACAAAGTTGTAGTGACCGGTTTGTGCCGGAAGTAAGGCACAGAACAAGAAGGTAGGTACAAAACAGTGTATTAGTATGACAAGAAATAAGATATTCAAAGAAGTGTTAATAATAAGTAATATAGAAATAAGCAAGTCCGAAGGTATTATTACGCTGCCTGACTAGTCGCTGTCGTTAACGGCTGTACTCGACTGCTCGTAACTCTGCTGTTGATTGTCCTCTTGTACTTCAGTATTTAGTTGCCTTCCCACTAAGACAAGATGTGGCACAAGGCCTTTTAATGTGAGTTATCCGGGTCATATAGCTCGGCCAAAAGTTCCTGTCTAATTTTTCCAGACGAGACGAAGGCAGAGAGTCCGACAGTGCGTGAGGCAGTCAAATGTACTGCCGTGACCTTCGTTATAAGAAGGTCACGGAACTGCTCCCCGGAAATCACGCAGGCAATCTATATGTAGCGTTTCTCGTAGGGGGACACCATAACATAAACAAAGAATAAGGAAACAGATTTAAATTCAGTCACAAGACAGTTTAAATTTTCCCACAATTACATTATGAACTCCAGTCACTGCATTTCGTGCAATAAAGCTACTATAATGATAGGGTTTACTATGAACTGCAGTTGTAATGAGAGTTTTCATAAAGATTTTCCCAGATTTTACTGCAATTGTCAATGAATTAGTAGTACGACCAACCTTTGAACTAGAACAATTTTTTATCATTTCACTCTAAGCAAGTCATTAAAGCCCCTAAGACGCAAGGTAATTAGTCAGTGTTAGAGAATATGAGGAAAAAACCTATCAATGGGAGAAAACAATAAAACAGAAATTAAGAAGACAGAAGATAACGAGTAACATTGCTTTTAAAGTTTTGAAGATCAAACTTGACTTAGCAGCAAAAAGCCAGAAGAGAGTTCCACAGCGAGAAGCGCGTGGGAAGAAAATATTAACATAGAACTTCCAGTTGCATCTAGAAATTTCAACTATAAAATGTTGAGACTTTGCCTCCAATCTAATACTGCACTTAAATTCATTAAGTCTAGATGCCATAGAGCAAAGTTCATCAAAACAATTATTATGAAAGTATTTATAGAAAAGACACAGGAAAGATCATTACAGCGGTGGGAAAGTGAATGAAGACTTAGACTGAAATTAGAAAAAGTAGGAAGAAACGACAGTTTCATTATTATGTTCAGGAAGAAGCACCATGAGATTAGGTTACTCACTTAAGTGCATACGTGATACACGCTTGGGCGATCATGTCTCTTTCGAGACATGATTGATTGGACAGAAAATTTTTCCTCAGTAGGTTACCATTACTTTCTGCGCTAGACTAATTGCCAACTAAGGCTATAGAACCCAATCTGTTCTACTATTTAACCCATAGCTGGAGGAAGAAGAGACGGATTAATACCTTTTCCAAGGGTATTTGCGCGTAAGAGAAAGCAACGAATTCAACTGGAATTCGAACTCGGAACTTGGAGTCTCAAATAGTGACCGGACCCGTGTGCGAAAAATTATAAATGAAGAATGTTTTTTATTCGCCAATAACCAACAGAATTTGTTAATTTTTGTTAATGGCATCTCGTATGGAATATCAAGTTTGAAGCGAAAACATGAGTCTGGTTTCAAAAGCAATCTTCTGGTAGCTATATATGATGAAGTCAGTAAGTTGGTTTTGTGAGGAAACAGTCTTTGGATATGTGTACAACGGCCGTTGAAATTTGTGGCATGGCGAATAATAATGCTGAAAAAAATTAAAGGCTTAGGAATGTGGGGAGCGGAGGTACGTGAGGAATGTCTTTGAAGTAGTCGCTCCTGAGGTCAGTAAGTACTTTTGAGACAGCGAAGAAGTAATGCGAGGTGAAGGGAGGCGAATGTAGTAGCCGCTCAGCTTAAGTCAAGGGGATATTAATTACATTCTTCTCCTTGGTCTCTACGTCAGTCTGTCTGTCTTCAAGTCAGTCTACCTGTCTGCAGGGGTTTTGTCAGTATCCGCCTTTTATATCTGCTTTTTGGATCAAAATCAGCTCGTTTTGAATTTCACTCTTGTATTTGATTCTGAGCTTCCCATTGGCTGGTAAATAAAATTCGCGTAGGCTCGCGAAATGGAAATTTGATATTTGATTAATTTTTATTTTTCAACCGGAACATCTGCGCGAACTCGGATGCGCAACGACGATTTTTGGTCATTTGCCTTCTGGTCGGTATAGAGCAAACATCCGGTCCCTCGCTTTTGCTCGGTCGGTATCACCATAGATTCATTTAAAACGATTATTAAACGAGAAAAGAACATTCATCACTCTCACACCACCAATGATAATACATTTTTGTGAGTATATATTTATAATGATGCCTACGCGAATCTGTTTTAGATTCTAGCCTAAGATCCACAGACGGCTTTTATGATGTTATTTCAGACAAAGCATGCATTATGTTGGAGTGAAATTTCAACTCCAACAGTATCATTTTTTAAATGCGATTTCCATTATATATAAATTAACGAGGATTAACGAAACTGGTTATAAACAAACCGACAATTTGAAATGATTTGCTTGAACATTATTTTTGATTGATACTCTTATTTAAGTAGATATTCTGTTTATAATCAAACAGTATTATATATTTATTTCTACCGGCTTGAATATTTACGATACATTTCAGAGCAGATATGATCATTACGATGAATCGAAAATTGCGTTATATAGGCTTGATTTGACTTCGTTTAGACCGGTAGAAATAAATATATAATACTCTTATAAACAGAATATCTACTTAAATGCGTGTATCGATCAAAAATAATGTTCAAACAAATAATGTCATATATATATATATATATATATATATATATATATATATATATATATATATATATATATATACAGTGAAACAGGCTTGGATGTGGATGAATAATATATTATGCTCTCTTTACGATTGAGCTATCTAGAAAAGAAAATTTTAAAATTTCCACTATATAAGCGTGACTCTTCAGAAATGAATTGAGTTCTTTCGGTCACTGGCATGTGTATACACTGCTTCTATACAACACCTTAAAATTTCTCTTCTCTAATTCCATGCGCCTATGGCTTAGGGTGTAGCGACTCCGACTGACATCATTTCGGTCGAGTTTCGATCCCGGCCAGAAGCAAGTGGATGTGTTCTATTCACACTGATGAGCTGTGATACAGCGAAACAGGCTTGTATGTGGATGACTAATATACATACTGTATATGTATGTTTGTCGTCCAATATAAAGGCCAGAATCACACCCGGGAGTGAATTCCCAAACAAAATAAAAAGACGAAACGAAACTACATACAACAAGGATTACTACGAACTCTATCCTTAACTCCTTAATAATGTTTCTAATTGAACATTAATTTCTAGAATTCATGTTATCCTTTTCTATCAATAAATATCTATTTTAACATACAAAATGTATATATTTAATATACAAACTATATATATATATATATATATATATATATATATATATATATATATATATATACTGAAGATATGTTTAAGAATTTAAACAGAATTATAAATAGACAATGAAAAAAGATATTAGTGAGAAAGACGCGCTGTGAGCCTAATAACTTGAAGACATTCAGCGTTTATTCCGCCACAAGATATATTTCTTTTCGTACTAAAAACTTCTGAATAATGTGATGATTGTTTCTGTTGCTCAAAAGATTTTTCACACATAGTATAAGTGGCAGATGGTGGCAATAGTTTTTCAAAACTCAAGCTTATTAAAATGTGCATATATTTTACAATGTAAAAAATATTATTTTATTTAGCAACTATATCGATCGAACGTGTCTAAGCCTCACTCAGTACTGTTGGACGATGGGAATGTCATACAAAGTAAGGTTTTGATATAAATTATATTTTTATCAGATTTTTAAAAAAATTATTTGCTTAGTTTGCTTCTCTGACAGACTGTAGGCAAAAAATTGTGGTAGTGTAACTGGTTGGTAAGGCCAATTAACTTTATATACATTTAAAGGTGTGTGAAGTTAAAAGTCTTACTATGGATTCGTGAAATGGATTCATGAAATTTAGTTAAAAAATAATTTATATACTAAAATATTTTTAACAAAAGATATACACAAACTGATTTTTAATTTTCAACTAGTTTAAAATAAATAAGTAGTTTTGACGTTTTCGATATCATATGCGTCCTTAAATAAATTTGGCAATTTTGTGTGGAAAAGTCAAAATTACTGGTTTAAATCGTTAAAAAGTCTGAAGCCGTTCTTAAATGTGAGTCATAAATAAATCTAACATCCCCATAACAATTTACGAAGCGTTGCTTAGATGTGATACAAGGTTGAATCTGTGGTGATACCGAACAAAAGCGAGGGACCGGATGTTTGCTCTATAACGACCAGCAAGCAAATGACCAAAACTCGTCGTTGTGCATCCGGGTTCGCGCAGATGTTCCGGTTGAAAAATAAAAATTAATCAAGTATCAAATTTCCATTTCGTGAGCCTACGCGAATTTTATTTACCAGCCAATGGGAAGCCCAGAATCAAATTCAAGTGTGAAATTCCAAACGAGTTGCTTTTGATCTAAAAAGCAGATATAAAAAGCCGAGACAGAAAGCTCCCAGCAGACAGACACCAAGGAGAAGAGTGTAATCAATATCTCCTTGACTTAAGTCAAGTGGCTACTATGTTCGCCTCCTTTCACTTCTCCTTACTTTCTTCCCTGTCTCAAAAGTACTTACTGACCTAAGGAGCGAATACATCAAAGACTTTCCTTACTCACGACGCTCCCACATTCCTAACCCTTAAATCTCTTTCAGCTTATTATTTGCCATGAACATTTTAACCTCCGTTGGACTTATATCCAAGTATTACTTTAATTGTAAAAACATTAATTGATATGTGTATATATAAATGTTATTTTCACTTCAATTTGCTTTTCTTGATTTTATAATCATTTTATGACTTATAGTGGGTTATCTACAACAAGGGCAAATTCCGTTAACCTGCAACAGTATACAACTATCCTTCTCTAGAACGGACTCTTCACTACAACTAGAAAAATAGTAGATAAGCAGATAGCCGCTATACATTCAACATTCCGATAGATAAAAAATGGAAACATATGAAATGGTATCATAGGAATGGATAAAAGATATCCTTTTCTATAAATAAATTTCTATTTTAGCATACAAACTGTATATATTTTATTCTTCCACAAATCCACACATTCCAACCTGCTGATAACCTTCCGATGATAGCAAATAAATCCTAAGCTGTAGGGAGTTCGTTTATGTATGACACAAGGCCGAATCAATAAACATTAACCATATCCCTATAGCTTCAGTACGAACCCCTCTTTCCCTACAAAAAAATTAAATATGCAACCAGGAAGAAATACGTATAATTTAGACATAATTACGATGAAACATTTTAAATTATTCTCTTATTAATCGAATGGTCACTAGGCATCCTGCTACTAAACTCTATGTTAACCAATGGTTGCAAATTACAACAATAAATAAAATTCATCGTCAGGTAGTGATTAGAAAGTTAATCTTATAGATCTACTGGGCCTACAAATTTCACTTTCTTACTGGGTGTTATATTCTCCTTCATGTGCCGTGTCCCCCTCAGAAAGTAAAGATAATGCTCTCCACAACTTCCTATCCCTTTTAAATTGTGTCTTTCTGCTATTTCGCCAAAATTATCCCGCCATCCATTTACCAAAACTCACTGAGTACATTACCGGCCATTATTATTAGGCCACCCCAGTTTTTTAAAAGAAATGATGTATTTCATACAATTTTAGTATTTATTGCTAAGCGAATAATTCTAAATGAAAATAGAATGGTTCTTTTGTTATTATTACTTTGAAATGATTTGTTTGAACATTATTTTTTTATCGATATTCGTATTTAAGTAGATATTCTGTTTATAATCAAACAGTGTTATATATTTATTTCAACCGGCCTGATTATTTACGATAAATTTTTGTTACGAAAATGTGTGTCATTCGGCAAGATTATTATTACTTTGCAAAATTTTACAAAGCAAGGAAGCAAAGATGAACCCGAAATCTTTTTCATTGTTTCATTGATGAAACTGCAACATAGGTAATTATTAAATATTTATTAATTAATTTGATCCACATGTTATTGTGCAGTATTAACAAAAGAACCATTCTATTTTGATTTACAATTATTCACTTGGTAATAAATACTAAAAAATAGAATGAAATACATAATTTTTAAAACACTGGGGTGGTCTAATTATGACCGGTAGTATATATATATATATATATATATATATAATCTACAGGGTGCGATGAGTAAATGGTCGCTATTTGCCTTGTAAAATTTTGCAAATGAGTAATAACAAAATAATCATTCTATTTTCATTTACAAATATTCACTTGGCAATAAATACTAAAGAATAGTATGAAACACATCATTTTTAAAACGCTGGGGTGGCCTAATAATTATGATCGTTGGTATATATAAAATCTACAGAGTGCGATGGGTAAATCGTCGCTATTTGTCTTGTAAAATTTTGCAAATTAATAATAACAAAAGAACCATTCTATTTTAATTTACAGTTATTCACTTGGTAATGAATACTAAAAAATAGTATGAAATACATAATTTTTAAACCACTGGGGTGTTCTAATAATTATGACCGGTAGTGTATGTCGTGCGCTGTTTTCCTCTGACTCACTTGCTTTCAATCTGTTCTGTAAGTATCAGATTCTCCAAGCCCTTCGTCTTCATTATGTGCCGTAGAAATCTCATCTGTCTCTTCATGATGTTAAGTATATTTCCTTTTTATTTCCATTTTCTTGTTGCTCCTATATTCTATCGATGATAATCTCAGCATCCTTCTGTAGAACCATATTACTGTTGCTTAAATATTTTCATCTTTGAGGAAATTCTCTAACACTTTTACTGACATAGAAGAGAACAATTGTCACGTAACAGTTTAGTATTTTTTTTCCTGTTTTTAGAGAATTTTTTTCTTCTATTTCTTATTAATCTGCTTAGCCTTTGAAATGCATCTTTGGCTATCCCATTGCGCCTTCAGATTTCAGTATCACAGTTTTCGCCCTCTGCTAAAACATTTGTTTGATTTTGATATCTTGGATTTGCAATTTGCATTTAGGATGTTCCTTTTGCTAACAACCATACATTTTGTCTTCTTACAGTTGATGTTGTTACGTGTTGGAAGTTGTAATAAAAGAAAAGAAAATGATTTACCAAAACATAGAGCAAAATCACAAACAAATATTTAATTCACTAAAAACACCAAAATGAAATATATACAAATATACAATTGTGGTATTCAAAACAGAAAACATAGAGTTTACTGGCGAAGTGTTACGAAGGAAAAGAAGAAAGGGTAAAATATTGTATGTGCTATTACTGGAAATCCTTAAATGTGTACATATAGATTAATTTTTTAGTTTGTTCATTGAAAATATTAAAAAATTCTATTTACCAATTTAGTTCCATGAGGTTCTCTTTTGGGTTTTTGTTGGTCGGCCACTTTTCATAGAGATTCTTTCGGCTGGATGTACAGATCTGCGAATCAAAGCCGAAGTTGATAATGCCAGAAATTCCTTTTTTACAACAAATATTTACCCTTCTCCCCCACTTGAGAGAGATGTGACACAAGGTCTTTTTTAACGTGGGGAACCTGAGCGCGTACGCCCAGGTACTGGTCAAAACATTACTTATCCACCGCGGTGGATAGGTTCAAAGCCGGTCTAAACTGGTTTTAAACCGGTCTTATTCGGTCTTAATTTGGTGACCCCAGCCTGAAGGTCGAAGACAACTCCTTTTTTTACAACTGACAACTCTCTTCCCAAAATCTATTTTTATAGGGGCTAGCATCTAATTAGCATATTTCTCGAATCATCTAGATTTTTCACGAATATAGTAGAATGATCTAGAATCTTCCAAACGTTCTATTTTTAATTTCTCTATTTTACAACTACTTCATGAATGAAAACTTTTTTTGTATTAACAAGTAGGACTTAGTAGAATCCCTTACTATAACTTTTTAATCTTTTTGTTGACTTTATTAATATTTTTATATCGAAATGTACCCTCGTAAAAATGTTCAGTTGGTCCTTTTTGTAGCTTTCACTACTTTCTGTAGAAGTTTTCGTAGTTTTCTTTCTGTGTCTGCTATCAACACTGTCATCTGTATATCTTATGTTGTTAAGATAGTGGCTGTGAATAATGAATCTTGGTAGTACTTCTACTTTTTCTCAGGATCACCTCGGTGTATAGGTTATATAAGTATGGTAAGAAGACAACTGTTTTACACTACTTTTTATTTTTGTATATTTGCGGAACTCATTTTCTAACCGTATGCAGGCGGTT
Source organism: Ascarosepion bandense (assembly GCA_037127315.1). NCBI lineage: Eukaryota > Metazoa > Mollusca > Cephalopoda > Sepiida > Sepiidae > Ascarosepion > Ascarosepion bandense. The sequence goes on from JBBBDQ010001458.1 coordinate 182,880, forward strand.
AGCTGCCAGTATAGTCACTTTTTTCTTTTTACTTTTATTTGTTTAAAGAATTAACGTAAAAATATCATAGTTTGCATGCCGTTGAATTGTCCTCACTCTGAGTAGGTTTGTGGTGAGTTGTTCTGGTGTTGAGCTGTCATGAAGATGAGTCGGCGGTGATGAGTCGTCCTGCACCCATCGATGGAACCCTCCACTCTAACCGTTGACTTCAATCTATGATGCCTTCCGTCCAGCGATACCATGTCATCACCACTATAGAGCACAGTCTACCCCATTGGGCTATGTGGCTGCTGGTCCCATAAAAAAAATCCATCAGGAGCTTTATAGATCTTGTGTCAAGTCACCTAACTCACCACAAAAGCCTGGTGGGGGAACCGATTTAGTCGCCGATGATCTGACCATGCTGCAGGTAGTACTAGTTTACATTGTAGCACTCATGACATTATTATCAATATTATAGTTATTCATTGATTGAGAGAGATATATACTCCACCCAAAGAAAAGTACTGACTAGAGTACACCTATACAAAGCCCAATAAACCCACCACGACACCTAGTCTGATAAGGACATACCAGGTACATGCATCCCAAACAAATGTTCGCGATATGGAACCAGATTATTATTATTATTTAGCTATAAACCGTAAAGTGTCTAGAAGGTTAGGGTAAATTTGTGAATTTTATTTTTCTTGCTCAAAATTCTCTTTTAAAGTGGCTGCTCCTCTGAACACGCGTAAACAGTAAAAAGCTGTCATAGAAGTTTTTTGGGGGGGGGGCGGACAAGAAAAGTACTGAAAGCATTCACCGCAGGTTAGTGGATTTTTATGAAAAAGTAGAACTTGGTGTAAGCAGAGTAGGAATAGTAAGCAAAGTCAATAGAGCTAATGGTAATCATAAAAAAATGAAGCCTGACCTCGGTGAAAGGCTCTGCAGTGGCTGGCTAACTGCTGCTGTGAATGAGAAAAAGCTAAACTAGTTTATGTTCTCATTACAGATTACTGTTTAAGTAAAGTGCAAAGTGGTCTCCCAGAACGTTGACACACCCAAGAGTGGTTGTTGCCCATGAAGGAGGCACTCAAAGTGCTACTCTAACGACGGTAATATGAAAGAGGTAACTCCCACATGACCAAGAAAGCAACCAAGAAGTTATTCGTTTCAATGGTGGAGTACTACGTTTGAAAAGCAAGGAGAGTGTATTGAGTACTAGATTTCATTTTGGTATGCTTTGTGCGCTGTTGAGACTCGAGTCTTATAATCCTTGATAATGTGATGTCTAATCCATGTATTTTTTTAATCGTGTTGCCCTAAGCAAGGTACTTCACTGCCACTGTTGTGCAGTGGATTACACAGGAGGAATGTTATGAGAAGTGAGAGGTTGCAGGGGGTGTCAGGAAGAGAGTAAGAGAAGGAAGAGACTACTGATGAAAGTGGGGTGGATGTAGAAAAGCATGAGAGAGAGAGAGAGAGAGAGAGAGAGAGAGAGGATGCAAGTTAGTGAGACAGGAGATGACTATTGACTTTACATTTAAATTCTTGGAGATTGTAACTGTCAGGAAATCAAGTATGCACAGGCGGGAAATTCAAGACAAGAAGCTGATGGAATAGAATCTGCGTTTACTTCTTATGGTAAACATGAACATGTTCTTAGTAGCATCTCTAATTTTTTTAAATGGCATTCATCCTGGCCCTTATCAAGAGACTATAGTTGTCAGAATCTGGTCATTTAGACCATTTAAAACAATACATTAAACAATTCCCATTAAAATAAACAGTTGTCGCAATTTTCAATAAAATGTTTTAAAAAAATTATCTTATTGTGAACTAATCACTGCCGTCCCAAATCATTTAGCCCCGATTTCAATTTTAATTCGGTTAAAGACTATGTAGCAGTAGCGATTATATTGTAGCTGTGATAAGTTAAAATATCAAAAGGTTTTAAAAGGTAAGGATCATTAAATCCACGTCATCTTTTTGCTGACCTAGTTTACTTGATTTTAAATCACCTCATGTTGTATAACAGCAGCTGTCTAAGTATAAAAAGTAAAATAAAATCAATTATATCTGTACACTGAGAGTGAAAGCATTATACCTAGCGACATATGACAAAATGACCACCTCTCTCTCGTAACTTCTTTGTATATCAAGATCAAAATGTATCTTGTAGAATTATTATTTTCTTTCTTTCTTTAAGCTGACTATGACAATGAATATTCCGCTAACAGTATTCTTCGATCAGTAAACAGTCATTTATTGAAACAAAATAGATAGATAGATAGATAGATAGATAGATAGATAGAGAGAGAGAGAGAGAGAGAGCAATTGTCATGGGACATAAGATTTACATTCGTATACTACTGTAACTGACTAAAATATTTTTTCTTTCTCTTTAAACCACCACACATTTTCCTTGGCGCAAACATTTAACTCAAATCGCAAAGAATGTGTAAAGCTTTGCTCTCAACGACGTCCGCACGCTACGTCATAAATAGTTCGTCAAAAATGCTTAGGAGGCATTTCATCCAAGCCAGCCGAAAGGAACGGGCATCCGAGACGATGCACTCCACGGAATGTGCACGTGCGCCGACGGTCAGGTCAAAAACTACTAACAACCACTTCCAGCGACACCAGAACATCCAGCACACTACAAGTACAGTACTATAAGTACAGACTCTTTTCCATATGCAGATACACATACACGCGTCGCATAGGCGCTTATCAATGCTAACGCACACACGTGACGCGGATACGCTTGCCAATACGCACGGGCTTCGCACATACATGTATCTCATGCCCATGTTCACGTCTCAATAAATGTATTTTGCATTTGGTAAACCGTATTTTTTACCTTGTTTTGAATTGTTGCTTGTCTAAATGATATTAAATCGTAACTATGTTCAACACTCCTCTAGCTGTCCAAATTTCATAATGTATTAGAAGATGCGTGTTATTTGGTGTATTTGTAGTTGTTGCGCAATTCTTAATTTCTTACTTATTATTATTATTATTATTATTATTATGTCATTTTTCATCATATTTCGATTTCTGCTTTGGTCTCACTACCAACCAAGTCTGCGGGGAGACCTAAGGCAGGTCGTGGCCTGTTGTTACGGCTCCATTTCATGTTTTTCTATCTTCCCTATCATCCCTAGCATTACATAGATAACGTTTTCCTTAGTGTGTGGGCTGTACTTAATAAGACAATTTTTTGTATATCTCTTAAGCTGGGGTTTCCAGGGAGTCCTTCAATGTGTTGTTTTGTTCCATTTTTTATCATTCCAAGTGCACCTACTATCACTGGCACAACTCTTGTTTTCAATTTCCACATTTTTTCTATTTCAATTTCCAGGTCTTTATATTTTGACAGTTTTTCAAATTCCTTGATTGCTATGTTACAATCCGCTGGACAAGCCATATCAATTAATAGACAAGTTTTCTCCTTCTGGTTTTTAACAATAATGTCTGGCATGTTTGCTTCAATTTTTCTGTCTGTGTAGATGGTGTAATCCCATAGAATGGTTACATCTTCTATTTCTGTAACTGGTGCTGGGTGATGCTCATACCAGTGTTTGTTTACAGATTTTCCATAGTGTTTGCACATTGCCCAATGTAAATATTGCCCAACTCTATCGTGGCGATAATTTCTCTTTTTTTGGAGAAGACCATGACAACATTTTGTTAATAATATTCTTTGACTGGTAAGTAGGTTACTGGGATTAAAGAGAAAAAATTAATTTTAAAATTACTTTTAATTTTTGATATTAATTAAAGAGAAAATGTATTGAAAGTGCACTAATTTCGGGATCTTCTACTGTACTTTTATGTTCAGACAACAAACTTTCTCCCTCACAAAATGTGGGATAATTAAAAAAGAAAATGATAGGAACAAAAATCAAATCAAAGGAATTTAGGAAATTGAATGAGAAAGACGAAGTTAAATGTCTTGAATACACCACCAGTCATCAAAATTTAAATCAGAGAGTTTCTGTTTCTTTAACGTTTCGATGTAAAGTGAAACCGGCATTTGTTACATTTCTCGTCCAACTTTCCCTCTTTATATATTAGGGAAGAAAAAAAAAGTATGTATTCCCTAAAAATAGAAACTACTGGCGAAATTTTAAAGTGACTCTTTATTCTAATTAGTTAAAAGAAACACAGACATAAATTTTATATCATTCCACATACATAAATAGCAAGTTAATTGTTTTTTGTATTTAAATGTAGTTATTTTCACAACCAACATCGAGATAGAAATCTCGAAACAAAAATTTCCGTGTCATAATGTACTTTTAATTCATAATTATATATATATATATATATATATATATATATATATATATTGAGAGAGAGAGAGAGAGAGTTATCCCTCGATAAAATCGTGTTATTAGTCTGAAGAAGTTCTTTTATCAGAATGAAACGTGTCACTAACAGTTTTTTTTTCCATTTTATAATTAACTTACTCCCAGTTATAGATATGTTGAATTCTTTATCATGAACGATAAATGAAGGTTAGCGGTGAATGGTCCCCTTTGTTTTACACTTATCCATTTTTATTTTTTTTAATCATATCACCCCGGGCAAGGCGGTAACGCCACTGATGTGCAGGGGGCTACATAGGTGTGAAAAGATTGGAAAAGAGAAAACCGGAAACCGCATCCTAAACAGGGAACAAGGGATGAGCCTCTACACCTGTTCAATAGACGTGGGTGGAGTGTGAACCGGGCGATAGTTTAGTCTATCTACTCCAATTGGAAAAAAAAGAAACCAAAGTGAGAAGATTGGAAAAGAGAAAGCCGGAAACCACATCCTAAACAGGAAACAAAGGATGAGCCTCTTCACCTGCTCAATAGACGAGGGTGGAGTGTGAACCGGGCGATAGTTTAGTCTATCTACTCCAACTGGAAAAAAAAAAGAAACCAAAGTGAGAAGATTGGAAAAGAGAAAGCCGGAAACCACAACCTAAACAGGAAACAAAGGATGAGCCTCTTCACCTGCTCAATAGACGAGGGTGGAGTGTGAACCGGGCGATAGTTTAGTCTATCTACTCCAACTGGAAAAAAAAAAGAAACCAAAGTGAGAAGATTGGAAAAGAGAAAGCCGGAAACTACATCCTAAACAGGAAACAAAGGATGAGCCTCTTCACCTGCTCAATAGACGAGGGTGGAGTGTGAACCGGGCGATAGTTTAGTCTATCTACTCCAACTGGAAAAAAAAAAAGAAACCAAAGTGAGAAGATTGGAAAAGAGAAAGCCGGAAACCACAACCTAAACAGGAAACAAAGGATGAGCCTCTTCACCTGTTCAATAGACGTGGGTGGAGTGTGAACCGGGCGATAGTTTAGTCTATCTACTCCAATTGAGTTATGAATGGAATAATCGTAATGGATGATGTTCATCTAGCATTTAGGCGAGCAAGTCAATTATTATACCATGTAAAACTTACTGTTTAGTTTATTCTGGCTTCCATTTTCATGACAATTTATTCTACTTTGTTGGAATGTTACCTGAAGCCTGATCATCTGGACCTTGATATGTCTGACTTAGAGTTTGCTGACAAATGGTGTCACTGGAGAAAAATGTTTGAAGGATTCCTCACAGTGCTACTGTTGTCTTCAGACACAGCTTTGACAGGTACTGAAAAATTTACTCTTCTATTACATCATTTTTCCACTCCAATTTATAGAAATTTGTTGGAATGTGAGAATTATGAAACTGTCATGGATATTTTAGAGGACATGTTCATCAGGAAAAAGAATGCTATTTTTGCTAGACACTTACTTGCTACTAGGCATCAACAGCTGGTGGAAAACCTTGAGTAGTATCTTCATATTCTAAAGACATTAAATCGCAAGCATGAATTTACAGCTTTAACCCTCTAGGGCCATTCGTATCATATTTGATACAGTATTTCCCTATAAGGAAATATTTGGTATTTCCCTATAAGGAAACATTTGGTATTCATTGACTGAGCAGTCAGTACTGCTTTCATTTGAAATTTATAAAATATTTCTCTTAAAAAATTTTTCAGGAAAATATTTCTTTCAAGGCTTGTTTTCATACTGTATCAAATATGATACGAATGGCCCTAGAGGGTTAATAATATAATATGATTAAGGCTTCTACTTGTCATAAAGTGGGGGATCAGTTCTATATTGTTATGAAGTAATAAACAGATCCCCAACTAATTACTACTTAACCCTCTAGGGCCATTCGTATCATATTTGATACAGTATTTCCCTATCAGGAAACATTTGGTTTCCCTATAAGGAAACATTTGGTATTCATTGACTGAGCAGTCAGTACTGCTTTCATTTGAAATTTATAAAATATTTCTCTTAAAAAATTTTTCAGGAAAATATTTCTTTCAAGGCTTGTTTTCATACTGTATCAAATATGATACGAATGGCCCTAGAGGGTTAAGGCTTCTACTGGGCATAAAGTGGGGGATCAGTTCTATATTGTTATGAAGTAATAAACAGATCCCCCACTAATATGATACGAATGGCCCTAGAGGGTTAACTGTGAACCAAGTGAGAGATGTTTTCATCAGGGATGTATTCATTAACAGAACACAGTTAATTGTTTATATTTATTTAATTCTTTAATTTTCTTTCACAAATATTTATTTCTTCAACAAGTAGCCCGAATGTTTTTCTGAAACAATTTATTTAAATCTGTGCCTTATCATTTATTCTGTATAATGGCAATCCTTTTTTTGAAATGATATTTTTACATTGTAAAAAATAGTGTTAGATTTGGTTAAGTTTGAATTAGTGTGATTTGTTTACAAAATAAGAATGTAGTTTGTGTGAAAGCACATTCCTAAAATTTAACATCACAAGTAAACTTTGTCATTAGAAAGTATTGAAAGTGTGAAGTAGGGAACTTGAGCAAGTTTATTAAACAGACCTTGCAACAAACATAACGGAACTCCCCACAATTTACTCCAGATCAGAAGGCTGAAAAACTGATTCATTTGTAAAAATAAATGAAAATTTATTTATAGAACAACATAACATCAGATTGTATATATGAAATTATTATTTGTCTATATTTCTGAGATGAGGTAGTATTTACACTATTTATATTATTCGGACTATTGTCCTCATATTTGTTGCCATTTGTACGACGTTTAATAATAGATCATTCTATTTGTCTATATTTCTGAGATGAGGTAGTATTTACACTATTTATATTATTCAGACTATTGTCCTCATCTTTGTTGCTATTTGTACGTTTTGGCTGTTGTACATTCCGGCCTTCTTCAGGTAGGAATTTCAAACCGAACACTTTATTACACTCACTGGGGTATATCATTCTCATTCCATGCTAGAGCCTCTTTTCGTAGTCATGAGATATCTCCCTCTAACCCTACTTGTTCACTACTCCTGTCGCCTGATATTGAACAATTCTTTGGGTCAAGTCACAGGAGCTAACCAATGTCTGATATTGAACTCACAACTCTTTGGGTCAAGCCACAGGAGCTAAGGGAGATAGCAGTGAATGTTGGACAACTTCCTCACAGATGAATAAGAAACCTGAACTGACAGAGATGTGTTTCTAAATCTGTCACGGCCACAAACAGCCGCTTCTAAAAAGAAACGACTATAACAGCAGCAGCAGCTATTAGCCGTCTCCTGACCTTAAAACGACCATAACAGCAGCAGCAGCTAGTAGCCTTTCTCTGACCTTCACAAACAATGGCGGACTTTTAAGACCCGCCGTCAAGAAAATTCAACTACACGTGCGACACAAAGAAATTTAGCAAATACGCCCTAGCCTAAAACTATCGAAATACACATAGAATTGGGCTGCGCTCCCCAAAACACCAAATGACGTGGGGAGCAATTATTATTTAGCGCTTTTCTACTCCTACCGATATGGGAGTAGTGACTGAACACCTTTCGCTTATCACAGCCTCGTTTCGTCCCAAAATTTCTGGGAGTTATCTGGCATAACACCCCGCGCTTTCAACTCTGATCCTGCCTCCTGGTGGTCGCATCTTCCATCTAAGTCGCAATACCCGCTTCTGGCATTGATCCTGCTTTCTGACAGTAGATCAGCCATCGAGGCCGCTACATTCGCTTCTGGCATTGATCCTGCTACCCGGCAGTTGATCAGCCATCGAAGCCATCACACCAGCTTCTGGTCCTGATCCTGCTTCGGCAGTTGAATCGACCACTCGGAGTCGCAGCCGAGACGACTCTACTTCTACTTGGCCCTGTTTAGGGATTCCATAACCCCTCAGTTCAGTCTCGCTTTCCGCGCAGACCTTAACTCGACTTGGCTCTGTTTAGGAATTCCGCCGCTGTAACGTAACCCTTCGGTACGGTCTCGCTTTCCGCGCAGACCTTAACTCAACTTGGCCCTGTTTAGGGACTCCACTTCTCGTCAAGTATCTTCCACTGGCACGAGCTCGCTTCCACGCTCGCCGCTTCAACCTAGACCCAAAGACGGAACGTCCCGAATCAACCAGGCGACTCATCCAGCATCTACAGCCGACCAGCTACTGCTGTGAATGCCCCATCTCGACCCGGCACTAGACGAGGTCTCAATGCTCGCTGCACCAACTCCATAGAGGCTACTACCCTTTGGACCTGGAGTGAACCCGAACTACATCCTGTACCAACTTACGTAAATAAAAACCATGGTTGTTATTGTTTTTACCTCTGCCTTTGTCTCCTCATTGTCTTTGCTGTTTCACACTTATCAAGAATTCAAGTTTGCAGGGTCGACTTCCTCCAACGACCATGTTTGCTTTGTGTAATTGTGAAGAAAATCCTGTAAAGGGAAGACATTTCAATTATGCTTTCTTGAATGCGATACTAGCCCAGCCTTGCTGCGTGCGACAAAGCCACATTAACAGATGAAATTTGTTGAAATGGGATTTTGATGGCATCTCAGCTTCTGAGCTTGGACGATCATGTCTCGAAAGAGACATGACTGACTGGGCAGAAGGTTATACCGCAGTAGGTTGCCATTGCTTTCTGCGGTAGACTGGTTGCCGACCAAGGCTACAGAACCCAATCTGTCCTATTATTTAGCCCATAACTGGAAGGAATAGACGGATTAATACCTTTTCCAAGGATATTTGCACGTAAGTGAATGCAATGAATTCAGCTAGAATTCGAACTCGGCTCCCCGATTTCTCGTTCCGAACCGATATCCAATGCACCACAATGCACATAGTCTTCAAAACACTTCAACTGAATGAGACTTGCGCCACTCCCTTTGGTCTTTCCAGGTTTTCAGATCAAAGTTGAGACGTTTCAAGTTGTCTTTAAATGTGTCGTTGTAGCGTAAGAGTGAACGTTCAACTGAACGCTTGGAATTTGTTAGTTGTTCATACAGCACCTTTTTCCTCTTCTCTGTGCACTTTTCTGTTATGCTTGAAAGGTCATTGCCTGATGTAAGTGAAGGAGTCACTGTTGAATTCAGAACAAATGGAGGTCTATGCAATCAGTAGCGTTTTAAAGCACAAAGGAAACTTGATTTGCAGCTGGTACGTGATCTTCACTTTGCAAATGCTGCTACTCTATTAGCACACAGTCTAGAAGACATTCAAATTATGCTTGATAAATTCTCTGAAACAAATTCTCTGTAAAATATATTGTAAAATGTTTTTATGGACAAATTTTCTTAGTGCACTAAGAAAATCTGGCCATAAAAACATTTTACAATATAATTCTCAACCAAACAGAGAAATAAAAAACGAAAATAGAAAACGAAACATCATCTGGTTCAACCCACCATTTAATTTAGCGGTAATGACTAAAATAGGACAAATATTTTTAAACTGATAGATAGACACTTTCCAAAAGGCTCAGAACTAAACAAAATTTTCAATAGAATAACAATCAAGCTAAGTTATAGTTGTACTAGTAATTTAGATAGTTTCATAAAAAAACAAAACACCAGAAATGTATTACGTGAGCGTTTTCAAAAAACGGTAAACGGTAAAATCAGTTATTGCAAATCGCCTGAAAGCACCACTCATGGTACAAAACCTAGGTCGCGTAATAACTCGTTTAAAATGAAAAATATTCAAATATTTAAAAGTTCTACAATATAATTGTATTGAACGCTTTTTAATACAAACGTACACTGGTCTAATTTTACTATGACCAAAAACTAAGTAATTAAACAATATATATATATATATATATATATATGGGCATTGACGACAAAAATATGGCTTCCGTTTTGCTAGTTCTACCGCTAATGTGACCATCACTGAATATATATACCAGACACTTGATAAAAACGGAGAAACTCGAACTGTTGTGCTTGATATCTCGAAAGCATTTGACAGGGTTGCCATGCTGGCCCCCTGTGCAAGCCCCAGAGCTACGGTAGCACATCTCTCAATAAGTCCCGGGCCTGACATATAGATGGCGCCACTAATAAAAACATCCATATAATTTTTATGAAGTACTGATCTTCAAACGGCACGTGACAAAATTTGGGCCCAGTCGGATTATTAGTTCACAAATTACAGTTATTTAAGTCAAGCTACTGTTGCAAATTTTCAAAACAATGGAAAAATCTGAATTTCGTGTGTTGATGAAGCATTGCTTTCTAATGAGAAGATACTGTTCAAGCAAAGCATTGGCTCGATAAGTGTTATTCGAAATCTTCTCCGTCGGAAACAACGGTGTTCTGACTTTAAACGCGGTCGTACAGACACAAATGATGCTGAACGCTCACGTCGCCCAAAATAGGCAGTTGTCCCTGAAAACATCCAAAAGAAATCCACAAACTTGTTTTGGCCGATCGTACACACACCTTGCCTTTTATATATATATATATATATATATTTAGTATATCGAGGCAGCAAGTAATTTTCTAGACATATGCTATTAAATATAAGAGACAATGAATGTCTATTATGTTTAATCATGAGCCGTTCTAAACGTCGTATTTTTGCTTTAATTTCAGTTGAAAATAAAGACAAAAATTCTCCAACATTTGGATAATTATTTATTGGTTTTCTTCTAAGCTTTCGGCTCACATGAGCCATCTTCAGAGAGGTAGTTTAAACTGAAATATTATAAAATCCACCATCACCGACGATTTTATTTTGTGTTGACATAAAACTCCGCTTGGCAACGGCAATAGTTACCAAAAATAATAAACGCAGTTCTTAAGTTTGCGATGCGGTTTTATGACGTCACACCGCAACACTCAATAAAATCAACTTTAAAACAGGAAATAACATATTACATTGCATTTGACTAGATGGTTTTGTTGTCATTTCGCGCTATCCCGCGGTGTGACGTCATAAAACCGCATCGCAAACTTAAGAACTGCGTTTATTATTTTTGGTAACTATTGCCGTTGCCAAGCGGAGTTTTATGTCAACACAAAATAAAATCGTCGGTGATGGTGGATTTTATAATATTTCAGTTTAAACTACCTCTCTGAAGATGGCTCATGTGAGCCGAAAGCTTAGAAGAAAACCAATAAATAATTATCCAAATGTTGGAGAATGTTTGTCTTTATTTTCAACTGAAATTAAAGCAAAAATACGACGTTTAGAACGGCTCATGATTAAACATAATAGACATTCATTGTCTCTTATATTTAATAGCATATATATATATATATATATATATATATATATATATATATATATATATATATTATCGATTTTCTGGACTAAGAACTGTAACCTTGAAACTTCTGAATATCGTTTCTTCTGTTTTTGTCTATGAGTGTATCAAATTTGATTAAAATCGGACCACTCCTTCTATAACCCGATTTTTTCGATTATCGATTTTCGATATTTATCGGGGGTACCTAGACACAAAATAACTAGCTAATAACACTCGCAGACGTATATTACAACTGTGTATATTTTCAAGAAAATCGGTTCAGCCTTTTCGGTAACGGACACACAAACAAATTTCCATTTATAAATAAGTTTAGATTATATATATATATATATATATATATATATATATATATATATATATATATATAGGGAGAGAGAGAGAGAGAGAGAGAGAGAGAGGGAGAGAGAGAGAGTGAAATAGAGAGAGATAGATAGAGAGACAGAAAGTAGTTGAGCAAACATCGTTTATTAACAATTTAACATTAACAATAACAGACAAAGAATTTGTTTACAATTTTTTACTAAATCTTTATTCTTTCCTATCCTTATACCAGTAAATAAATTTGTTATTAGTTAGCATATGTGAGAACAGTCTAAAAAGTTGTGATATATATCATCCGGGTTTTTATTTAACCTCTTGAGGTAATTAACTAATTTAACTTGCAACCCTCTTCTTGGAAGAGCTTTTTTTGGGGGTTACTTTTTTTGTATGTCTCTTGTTTCACTTCGCACCGGACATCACTTGATGGATACATGACCGTCGATTTTTCCCTGCTTTTCTTTCAGAAAATAGACACATCAACATTTATCCTAAAGGTACGAACATTGTTTTCCTTTTTTTTTTTTCAATGTTTATTTTTTTGGGGTTTGTTTGTTTGTTTGTTTGTTTTCAATGTGTGTACGATTTACATCACATGAACTAATATCGCTATGGATTTTTTAGTAAACTACGCAACGTTTATGCTGTTAAAAGGAATGTTTCTTTTTGAGTGTCACAGAATCCAATTGATTCTACTCGGGTGTGTGTCAAGAACCGTATAAGTTTTAATTTATTCATAATCCAATACTGAGAAAGTACGATATGGGTGCCACTGGCTAGAGACTAAATCAGCTGCAACATTCAACTAAAAATTCTACCATCATTGTCGACACAATAAAAAAATATGAAATTAAATCTCTGGAAAACTATTAAAGCTAAGTTGCTATGGCAACCGGTGATTCGTCCTTCAATGCAACCAGAAAAATGTCCCTGTGAATTTGAAGTTTCTCGTTGACGCTTAGCACATCAGTAACAGTTGCAATAAAGTTTTAAATTCAACATAAATGAATTTTTTCATGGAGAAAGTAGGTGAAAAGAGAACGTCACTTGTATCCACTCAAATATCTAAGAAAATATGCAACAATAAATCATATAATAAAATTGATTTTTTCTTAATATTATGTCGTTTTACGTTGTCTTTTCTTACTGAATTCTTTCAATGAAAGTCGCGAGATAATTCTAAACCAAATTGCCAGCAGTCACTATTTTATGTTATTGTATCGAATCCCGACACTCCGAATTTTGACGCTTAACAAAAACCCAAGTAGACTAGAGGAAATTCCTACAGACTCTCTTACCTCGGATATTGAATAGGGCGTATACAAAAAACAAACAAAACTCGAAACTTTAGAGTGAAATGAGAAAGAAACAGACATTTATTTATTACAATAACATTAAAAAAGCAGAATACAAAGTTTACAAAGTTTTCTTTTTGTGTGCCTTTAAAATATTACATAAGGCTCACAAAATCATTTGAGTTAATCTACAAAACTTTCAACAATCAAAAAATAAAATTCCTTAAAAAGATTCTAGCAATGCAATTTTTAAAAAAAAAAAAAGTTACGTTTACTTTGTAGCGAACAAGAAATTAATTAAAAACAACCTTCTTCACTTTTACAAAAATTCACAATGATGTGTGAAATCCTGGTTTTCTCAAATAGAAAAAGAATTGACCATGTGCTTTTCGCAAGTAGGTGTTAAAATGATTTTTGACTAATGGGAGCGACTTACAAGACTTGAGGACTTAGCGATCGAATACTAAATTCAAAAAGACTATGTAAATGACCCTCGGCGTCAGTCAAGAGTCACAGATGGGAACCGATAGACCACAGAACTAAAATGTAACCAACTTCAAATCGACCCGGAGATAAGGTCAGGTCGCACCTTGTTCTCTTTTTCCTTATCTCTTTCAACAATTACTACTAGAACATTTTGTACGAACTCTTGATACTCTTAACATTCTCATTGAACGTTAATTTCTACGAATTCTTGTTATTCCTTCTTTTAATAAATTTCTATTTTAACATGAAAAATGTATATTTTATTATTCCACCATTCTACACATTCCAACCTGCCGACAATCAACCTTCTGATGAAAACCTTCTGATAATTCTGATGATGATAAATTCTGCATAAAACTTGTAAGCTGTAGGGAGTTCGGTTAAGTTTGACACAAGGCCGAATTAAAGAACCATTAACCAGCTTCAACTTATTTAAAAGTCCAAACTGAGATGGTTGGCAGATTCACCAAAGTCGATGGAACTTTAAGTATTTTCGGCGGGTTCTTTTCCAGTCATACTTTTTAGAAAGTTTAAAGTACAAATAACAAACGCTTCGCAAATTTATTAGTTAATATTTTTTTTACTAACCGTTTCCCTTTTTAAATATTTTAAACACTTCTCTTAAAAGCAAGACTATTACAATAATATTTATTTTATCTTCGCCTTTTTATTAATTATTTAATTTACTTTTTTTTATATCAATTTTGATATTCTCCTCTCAAGAGAAAGAGCAATCAACAAACTTATTTGTTTCGGAAAATCCCGAAGATTAACGAAATGGTTTAACAACCGACATTTCGTTAATCTTCGGGATTTTCCGTAACATTGTCTGTTTACATTTGTTGACATTACGATACATTTCAGAGCAGAGATGGTTATTTGCGTAGAATCGAAAATTGTGTTATATAGGCTTGATTTGACTTCGTTTAAGACTATATAGTATGATTCGTGGTCGAGTGATCTAAGACGCGCCAGATCAATTCGTGACTTCCCGTATATTGATAGGGGTCGCAGGTTCGAATCTTGCCGAATGACACATATTTTCGTAATAAATTTTATCGTAAATAATCAGGCCGATAGAAATAAATATACTGTTTGATTAAAAGCAGAATATCTACTCAAATATGAGTATCGATTAAAAGTAATGTTTAAACAAATAATTTCAAACTTATTTGTATTATTTCTTATTTTATATTCACAGTTTATTTATTATTTTAGATTAATTTCTTATTAAAGTCACAAGAAACGTACAAAGATATATTGTCTTTTATGGAAGACAGTACCACAATAGAAATACTAAAATTATGACATTTGTTTAACTGACAGCTGTTACAGCTGATTAATCCGTTATTAGCAACCGATTTTTTACGCCATTTTGGCCTAGTCTTGAATTGTAAAGAAGGCAGATTAATCGGTCAGAAAACACAAATCCGATTACAATTATGTGGAATACAAACGAAAAGATCCACTCAACGCATTTTAAACAACAATAACAAAATGATGGATCTTATTTAGTTATTATTAGAAATACTCTACATTACAAACTCCGACAAACAAATTATCGAAACAGTCGTATATAACTTGTGGTGATACCGAGCAAAGCTAGGGACCGGATGTTTGGCCTCGGAGGTCCAGAAAGCAAATGACCAAAACTGCTCTTTGTGCACCCGGCTCCACGCATATGTTCCGGTAGAAAACGAAAAATTAATAAATATCAAATTCCAGTTCGCGAGACTACGCGAATTTTATTTATCATCCAATAAAAAAGCCGACACAAAAAGCATTGCTAGAGTTGAGAAAGTGCGAGCATAATTAGCATGTCCATTGACCTCGTCAAGCGATCCACTATGCTCGCCTCGCCTTTCCCTCTCATCTTCTTCGCTGTCCCCTGAACTACTTACCCGAGCAAAGGAGCGGAAACGTCAAAGGTATTCCTAACTGACAACGCTCACACATACATACCCACAAACTCTCTTTCGGCATTTAGTGCTATGAACATTTTAACGTCCTTTGGACCCATCCTAAAGACATTACTTTATTTGTAAAAAAAACCGTAATTGATATCTGTGTATATATAAAATGTTTCTATACTCAATTTGATTTTCGTGTTTTATAACCCCTTTTATAACTTATAGTGGGCTATCAACTAACGAAGCCAAATTCAGTTAATCTGTTTCAACATACAACTATGTTTCACTAGAACGAATAACCCACTAAAAACTCATACATTAGTCATCTTATTTTGTATTTAGATACATTTACAATAAACAAGGCTAGTCTTCACTTTCCGACACCACATATGAAATGAAAAAAGAATTGTTTGTGGAATCCACTTTGCAAAGTTTATTAAAACAAAGCAGATACAACAATTTACCTCTCGCATAACATGTGCGTGATGAAAAAAAGTTGAGCGACAATTTTTTAATCGCACGTAATGATATTAAAAGATTTGTGCAAACTGAACCCCAAAAGTATCAGACGGCTAATTTTAAGAATAACCGTCGCTGATTGGTCTATTAAACATGGAAACGTCATAGATTGTTTAATTCCGCCAAAACTTACAGGTGTTCGTGATCCACCTTTGCCAGTATTTAAGGATGAAACCCAGCAAGAAACTAGGCTTGGGAAGGAAGCAAGCAGATGTCCATGCAAGTCACCATGTAAGAGACATAAGCCTTATCGCCTGCTTCGTTCGTCATGCGGCGCGAACCTGGATTCTCAAGTGAGAAAATTACTTTTCAACTATCACATTTACTTACTTCAATTTCAACTAATACGCGTCCATTTCAATTGATAGTCACCACATAATATCAAGAGAACATTTTATTTAACAAATTAAATAACTTCTGCATCATTCGAACTGTTCCTAAAACAAAGCACACCACGTGGAAGATTTATTGTGAAAGACATTCAACCTTAATTTTCGTAAACATGTCGTGAACACGAAATTAAAAGTAACTTTTCTCTTCTTTACTTTTACAAAAATTCACAATGACGTGTAAAATCCTGATTTTGCCAAATAGGAAAAAGGATTGACCCCTTACTGAAAAAAGACAAAGCCAAATTTCGCGATGAGATGTTAAATTAATTTTCTAACCAATGGAAGGAAGCGATTTACAAAACTGAGAGAAAGATTAATAAGTCTATGTTAAAAGGTCTTTCGGTATAAAAAGAAAGCCGAATCAGTCAGTCAGATGGGAGCAACAAGAGACGATACGCTAAAATGTAACAAAAGAAACTTCAAGCATGATTTGGACATATAAAGGTCCCGTCACACATTCGTTCTCCTTCACTCATGCTAATTTTTTTTTATGGACATTCAGATAAAAAAAGATAAGTTTCTTCAATAACTAAACATTTTTAAAAATATCCCTTTTCTTGTATATCAAGTTAGCTGACGAAAAATATAGGTGAATAGGCAAACCACTCTTTACTCACTGCTTACTAACAGCAGGATCAACAATAAAAATATTACAGTGAGTACATCCACTATGATTCAGGATATGGACTAGTCATTCTAAGCAAATATCACTGGGAACTAGTTAGCGCGTCTTACAACAGGAGCCAAACAGGACATTCGAATCTCTCCCATTTTTTATTAAGAGTTTTAACACTAGGTCATGTGATTCTGCTTTATTGCTATGTTCTAGCTCAGCAATTCCCAAACTGGGGGAAATTTGAAGCTACTAGGGGGAAATAATTACACTACCTACTAAATAAAAAATTTCAGATGGATTTTCTCATGTCAGAGAGAGAGAGAGAGAGAGAGAGAGAGAGAGAGAGAGAGAGAGAGCGAGAGAGAGAGAGAGAGACTGTTGCAAACAAAAGTCCTTTTATTTGTTACCAACCGCTCTCTATGGCTATGCTTAGTTGTTACTAACTGCTCTCTATCCACTTTACTCTGTAACTATAAGTTTATCAGTATATTTGTACATTCCTGTTTAGCATGTGGTTCCCGACTTTGTTTTTGTTTTTCCCAATCTTCTTTCACTTTTCTTTTCTCTTTTTTTCTTTCTTTCTTTCCTTTTTTTTTTCTCAATTGGAGTAGATAGACTTAACTATCGCCCGGTTTCACACTCCACTCACGTCTTTTGAACAGGTGAAGAAGCTCATCCCTTGTTTCCTGTTTAGGATGGGTTCCCGGCTTTCTTTTTTTCCTATCATTCTACTCTTAAGTAGCCTCATGCGCATCAGTGGCGTCACCGCCTTGCTTGGGGTGATATGATTAAAAAAAAAATTTGAAAAATAAATTAGTAAATAGTCTCAGTGTGTTTTAAATGTTTTTTTTTCTCTCATACACATGAAGGGGAAAATCTGGATTGTTGAACTGGGTGTAGGGGGAAATGACAGAAAAAAAAGTTTGGGAACCACTGAAACCAAGAAAAAAGGAATAAATGATTTTGAAAGAATGTGTGCAATATACACTTGAAGTATATCGAAGAATGTATCTATAAACGTGTTAATAATAATAATAATAATAATAATACATAAAATATATGGAATAATGAAATTCATGAAGATTTATCTGAAACAAACCGGAAACCATCGATACTCGCAACCTAACAAGTTAAAGACAAACCAAACGTTCAATTAGACATAACTGAGAAAAAGCAAAATTAAAATTCATACATACTTGAAAATATCCAAACAAAAATGACTGCTACAAAAAATGACTTCTCACAACCCAACACATGGCTAGTAAGGTAAAAAAAAATTCCTTTTTAACATTTCGCTAGAACCATTCAAGAAGTAGGGAGAGGTGGAAGCCCGTATGTGACCCGTGGGCAAGGGAAAAAGAAGGAAAGAAAAAACTCCAACAGCCACAGAACTTTCTAACAAGTTAAAGGAAAACCAAACGTTCAATTAGGTATAACTGAGAAAAAGCAAAATTAAAATTCATACATACTTGAGAATATTCAAACAAAACACACCTGTATTCCCATCCTTATCTTGCTCCTTTCTCTGACACCCCCTCTAACTGGTTCGTCTTTCTCTTTATTCTCCTTCTTTTTAATCTTTTACTCTTATGTAGCCCCTGTGCATCAGTGGCGTTACCGCCTTTCATGAGGTGAAACGATTTAAAAAAAAAACGCATTTGACGTCTTTAATGAGTAGCCTCTCCACGTCTATCATTCATGCCCACAATCTATATTTTTAGTGTCTTTCATCATCTGAACGATTTCACTCACTGCTTATCTATGCTAACCTGACCTACACGTGGTCTTTATCACAATCAACCTCCACATTACACTGATATTAGCAGTGACATTATCATGAATTCCAGGTGATCAAACCAGTAAAAGGTAGACTGCTCAGACGATTTTCAAATAGCTGTAATAAACTTAATAATAATAATAATAATAATATTCAACGAGCGGAACCCTTGGAATTTCCACGGAAGGATAATTATGATTTCCTGGAATAAATTTTACTTTGTCATACTACAAATGATAGTAACGTCTTCAAACATAAAGTTATTGGATAATAAAATAACGATAACACAAAGTGTAATTTTAATTAAAATATCTATAAAAGTAATGTCCATAGAAGCTACTTTACTGTAATCTTATATTATATTAAGCGGCGTATATACAGACCATAACCAAAATACTGTACGCTATTTTGTGAGAGAATTTTTTTTTATTACTGAAAAATCATGGCCTCTGTGTCCATTGTAAACAGAAAAGACCAACTGAGTAATGGCCAAGGGTACAGAGGCCAGAAATTTCGTTATTAGGTCGCGGGATACGACAACAAAACTACCTATTTTTACTATATTGTGCACCACACACACACACACACACACACACACACACACACACACACACACATACTGCTACAACCAACAAATTAAGCTATGCTATAGTCTCTCTCCTCCTACTTTCTCACTCTTTATTACCATTCTGTTTGGCAAAGGTGAGAGAAAGGCTGAGGAGAGTAGTGTTTATAAATTATAAAAAGATAGAGGGGAAAGAAAAACTCGTGTAGAGAGTAAATGTGTTATATTTATTCAGTGACGTTAATCTACTTTTTGTGTTTCAGTTAATTGTTGGATGATATAGACTTTGTTTCCTATACACCTTATGAATGTTTGTTTGTTTTTGTTTTTTCTAAAAAGTGCTCAGTGGAAAATGCTATTTCATTTTTTACCTCAGGTCTCTGGTTGTGACCCGGAAAGAAATGAGTATACACTACACTCAAAGGAAATAAAATAATAATAATAATAATAATGATAATAATAATAATAATAATAATAATAAACTGTCAAAATATAAAGACCTGGAAATTGAAATAGAAAAAATGTGGAAATTGAAAACAAGAGTTGTGCCAGTGATAGTAGGTGCACTTGGAATGATAAAAAATGGAACAAAACAACACATTGAAAGAATCCCTGGAAACCCCAGCTTAAGAGATATACAAAAAATTGTATTATTAAGTACAGCCCACACACTAAGGAAAACGTTATCTATGTAATGCTGGGGATGATAGGGAGGATAGAAAAACATGAAATGGAGTCATAACAACACGCCACTACCTGCCTTAGGTCTCCCCGCAGACTTGGTTGGTAGTGAGACCAATGCAGAAATCTAAATATGATGAAAAATGACATAATAATAATAGGGGCAATATTTACATTGGACAATATGCAAACATTATGGAAAATCTGTAAACAAACACTGGTATGAACATCACCCAGCACCGGTTACAGAAATAGATGTCACCATTCTATGGTATTACACCATCTACACAGACAGAAAAATTGAAGCAAATAGGCCAGACATTATTGTTAAAAACCAGAAAGAGAAAACTTGTCTATTAATTGATATGGCTTATCCAGCGGATTGTAACATAGCAACCAAGGAATTTGAAAAACTGTCAAAATATAAAGACCTGGAAATTGAAATAGAAAAAATGTGGAAATTGAAAACAAGAGTTGTGCCAGTGATAGTAGGTGCACTTGGAATGATAAAAAATGGAACAAAACAACACATTGAAAGAATCCCTGGAAACCCCAGCTTAAGAGATATACAAAAAATTGTCTTATTAAGTACAGCCCACACACTAAGGAAAACTTTGTCTATGTAACGCTAGGGATGATAGGGAAGATAGAAAAAAACATGAAATGGAGCCATAACAACACGCCACAACCCGCCCTAGGTCTTCCCGCAGACTTGGTTGGTAGTGCGACCATAGCAGAAATCGAAATATGATGAAAAATGACATGATAATAATTACACTGTTACGTAATCGCTAGACAATTAAGTTTGAGGTGACTTATTTATATATGAAGTCACAAAGACTTTTAAATAGTCATATCTATTATAAGTGAGAAAATTGAGTGCATACTACTTCCTGTGTGTAGGTAACACTACACAACAATGGCATTGCCGACATCTAATAAACCGGACGAATGATTAGAACACTTGATAATTATTAATACGCATAATCGGGGCTTAGATTAGTAGCAGCTAAAGCCAGAACAAAAAAGTTAAAGGATTCCAAATCAATCAGAGGAGAAAACCAAATAACGGATTATCTTGTTAGTAACTGCCGGTTATGAGGTCATTATAAAATTATTAGCAATTACACATCCAAGACAAGATCAGATAAAACTAGAGAGTGATATCGAGAGTAGTATAGATTCTGGAAATGAATAATTATTGGAGGAACCCTCATATGAAAATGAAAAAGATCTCCTATATCTGGACAATTTCTTAGAGACGGGAAGGAAGATAGTGAGGACACTGTAGTGGATAAAAAAAAATTAAGAATTAAAATCAACCTTCTTCACTTTTACAAAAATTCACAATGACGTGTGAAATCTTGGTTTTTCCCATATCAATCCGCACTAACTCTACCCAAGAAAACCAGACCAGCAGAATATCATACTGCTACCAAAGAGCCGACTGGGACTCGTTCAGGGACTTCCTCTGCGACGTCCCCTGGAACAACGTCTTTGATCTTCCTGTCGAAGACTGTGCCTCCGAAGTCTCCTCTTGGGTTAAGGCTGGCATCGATGCTTTTATCCCTGCCAGAAAATTCCAACTAAAACCAAATTCGTCCCCCTGGTTCTCACCCGCTTGTTCGGCCGCTATTGCCCACCGGAACCATTTCTTCCGGCTCTATCGAAGCTGCTCGTCGAACCAAAACAGGCGCCTTTTCACCTCAGCACGGAACAAGTGTAAAAAAGTACTGAACGAAGCCAAGAGGGCGTTTGCTACCAGAATTAGGCAACGCATAGCATCCTCTAAGTTTGGCTCCAAAGATTACTGGCGTCTCTGCAAAAGCGTGCTCAGCAGGAACAAGACTTCAATACCCCCACTAATCAATGAATTTGAAGTTCTCACCTCCCCAGCCAACAAGGCTGAATGCTTTGCCCGTAGATTCTCAACCAATTCGACACTGGACTCGTTAGGAATACCTACACCAGACTTCCCACCCAGAACTAAGGCTCAACTAAATAACGTCCACATTACACTCTCGCTGGTCGCCAAGATAATTGCGCAACTTGACCCACACAAAGCGAGCGGCGGTGACAGAATCCCAGTCATAGTACTGAAGAAATGTGCCCCAGAACTCTCCTCTGTCCTCTCTAAACTCTATAACCTCTGCCTATCTGCTTCCTGCTTTCCTGCCTGTTGAAAGTCCTCCTGCGTAGTACCTATATTTAAGAATTCTGGCGAACCCTCAGACCCCGCCAATTACCGTCCTATTAGTCTCCTTCCAATCTTTGGCAAAGTTTTCGAAGCCATTATCAACGCCGAGGTGATTCAGCATCTTATGGCCAACGGGCTTCTCTCTGGCAAACAGTATGGGTTTCGCTTCACCAGGTCTACTGCTGATATGCTAACGACCATTGCCGAGTACATATACCAGGCACTTGACAAGAATGGTGAAGCCCGAACCGTTGCCTTGGATATCTCCAAAGCATTCGACAGGGTCTGGCATGCTGGCCTCTTGTGCAAACTGCGGAGCTATGGGATAACTGGACATCTGTTTGACCTCATCCAGTCTTTCCTCTCTAACCGCACATTGAAGGTGGTATTAAATGGGCATGCCTCCCAAAACTACCAGACGAACGCGGGCGTCCCTCAAGGTTCTATCCTAGGTCCCACGCTCTTTCTGATCGACATTAATGATCTCCCCGACACCATTAGATCCCAAGTTGGCATGTATGCCGACGACACAACAATCTACTCCCGCATCGATCAGAAACCAGGTCTGGACGACAAAGTGAACCTCGCTGCCGTACTTGAAAGGGACCTCCAATCCGTAGTGACCTGGGGTAGGAAATGGTTGGTAAATTTCAATGCCTCTAAAACAAAGCTGTTATCAACTAATCACCATAGACAATCGCATCTACCTCCCATTAGCATGGGACAGGCTAGCCTCCCAGAGAGTAAAATACTACGCCTCCTTGGCCTTACACTCTCGGCGGACCTCAAATGGAATGACTATATTGAATCCATTGCCAAATCTGCTGCTATGAAAGTGGGCTCCCTGTGCAGGGCCCGGAAATTTTTCCCACCTGAATCTATTCTGCACATATACAAATCTACCATCCGCCCGTGTAATGAATATTGCTGCCATATCTGGTCGGGTGCCCCTGCTGCTCTCCTTGGGCTTCTTGACAAAATACAAAGGAGGATCTGTAACGTGGTTGATACTGACTTGGCAGACCGGCTGCAGCCGCTCTCACACCGGCGTGATGTGGCTTCCCTGTGCCTCTTCTACAAGTACTTTCATGGCTTCTGCTCCGATGAGCTTAGATCACTGGTACCGCCTAAGCACGAATTTACACGAGATACTAGATTAGCAACTAGGTCCCACCCTTTTACAGTTAAACAAATAAGATGTAACCGTAAATTCTACTCCAACAGCTTCTTTTCTCGCGCTTCCCGCCTGTGGAATTGCCTTCCACAAGTCTGCTTTCCCGACAGTTACAATCTCCAGGTGTTTAAATGTAGGGTCAATAGACACCTCCTATCACACTAACTCCCAACTATTCTCAGAACACTCTCATCTACCCAACCCTCATTCTCGGTATCCTTACCCGCCTATCACCCACCCTCTGTCATTTCCTATATTTAATCAGCCTTTCTCCACTCTACGTAGCCCCCTGCACAGTAGTGGCAGTGACATGCCTTGCTCGGGGTGAAACGCTTATAAAAAAAAAAAAAATAGAAAAAGGATTGACCATGTGCTTAAAGAAAAGGTCGAAACCAGACTTCGCAAGTAGATGTTAAATTGATTTTTGACCAATGGGAGCGACTTGCAAGACTTGAGAATTTCGCGAGTCAGTGCTAAATTCAAAAGGACTATAAATGACCTCCATCAGCGTCAACCAGTCAGTCAGATGGAAGCAGCGAGTAAGACAAAACTAAAATGTAACTTCAACTTCAAATCGACCCGGAGATAAGGTCAGGTCGCACCTTATTCTCTACCGATTCATTTTCTTCCTATTTTTCCATCCAAAGACGGCTTACGGCCATATCACGTTGAATACACCGGTTCTTACTCGATCACCGAAGTTAAACAACGTTGAGCCTTGTCAGTACTTACATGGGTGATCGCTTGGGAATACCAGGTGCTGTAAGCGTATAGTGATGGATGTGTGTTGTGGTGCAGTGGATATCGGCTCGGAAAGAGAAATTGGTGAGCTGAGTTCGAATTCCAGTTGAATACCCTGCATTCACTTAAGCACTAGTACCCTTGGGAAATGTATTACTCCGCCCCTTCCCTCCAGTTATGGGTTAAATAACAGGGTAGGACTTGGGGAACCTTGCCCTTAAAAAATGAATCTTGATACTCGAAAAGAAAAAAGTATTACTAGACACAAAACTTATATAAAAACAAAAATAAATTGTCGAAAGAAAAAAAAAGGTATTATCAGCAATAAATAAATAAAATTTAGTTGGCAATAAATGACCTACCGAGGTTAATATGCCATAAAACAAAAACAAAAAAAAAAACATCCGAAGACATTCCTATTGAATACATACATACGTACGTACGCATATACTCTTTCAACAATTACTACTATGAACATTTTCTACAAATTTTGATACCTAAAACTTTATCATTGAACACGAACTCTACCCTCAACTTCTTAATAATGTTTCTAATTGCACATTAGCTTCT
Organism: Ascarosepion bandense; assembly: GCA_037127315.1. Lineage (NCBI taxonomy): Eukaryota > Metazoa > Mollusca > Cephalopoda > Sepiida > Sepiidae > Ascarosepion > Ascarosepion bandense. The sequence continues at coordinate 207,732 of JBBBDQ010001458.1, forward strand.
ACAACTGGTGTTTCATTTCTTTTAATAAATTTCTATTCTAAAATGCAAAAAATGTATATTTTATTCTTACATTATTCCACACATTCCAACCTGCCGACAACCAAACTTCTGATGAAAACCTTCTGATAATTCTGATGATGATAATTCTGGATAAAACTTGTAAGCTGTAAGGAGTTCGGTTAAGTTTGACGCAAGGCCGAATCAAATAAACATTAACCAGCTCCCTATAGTTTCAAGACAAAAGCTCCCAGAAAAAGTACCAGGGAAAATAACGGGATAAAATCTCTTCGGTACTGGGAGATGTGGAAACTCATTTACATACGAAGTCATTTATAAATAGCTAAGGCATGAGACAGTTGAGTGCATGTTACTTATTACTAGTAAATAGCACTACACGATAAAGTTCAGTTCAGTAATGATGTATAGTAGAAAAAACCCTTACCGGACAAACTTTTAAGCTAGATGCAATGCAGGGTTTAAAGAAATCTTATTATGCATTTACACACCCACTTCAAATTGTTATAACCGTAATTCTGAAAGTAACGCGGCTCGTATTTAAGTTGTTCCTAGCAGTATAGCCCAGCGTTGCTCGGGTGTAATGAAAGCTTCAAAACTAATCCATGGTTCTGGAGCTCAGACTCAACCTAAATAATATTTGAAATAATAAAATAATTGCGACAATTTACCAATCGCACCTATATATATATATATATATATATATATATATATATATATATATATATATATATATATATATATATACACTAGCAGTATAGCCCGGCATTGCTCGGGTGTAATGAAAGCTTTAAAACTAATTCATGGTCCTGGAGATCAGACTCTTTGGACGTTGGCACGAAAGACTAAAAAGCAGTAGTTGTTTCCAGTTAATGCGAAACAGTAGACTGAAAGAAAAATGAATGGATGTAAGTGAAATTTTGATTTCCTGGAATCGATATCAAATTTTCTGCACCATTGTAAGAACTGCAACCTTGAAACTTCTGAATATTGTTTCTTGTGTCTTTGTCTATGAGTGTATCAAATTTGATTAAAATCGAACCACTCCTTCTTTAACCCGATTTTTTTCGATTATCAATTTTTGATATTTATCGGGGGTACCTCGACACAAAACCTAGCTAAGAACACTCGCAGACGCTTATAGTGCAACTGTGTAAATTTTCAAGAAAACCGGTTCAACCGTTTCGGAGTCTATAGGTAACGGATACACACACACACAGGCAAAGTTCCATTTATAAATAAGTTTAGATTTAGATTAGATAGATGATAGAATCAGTGGTTGGTACTTGCAGACAAATTTTTGTTCGGCAACTTGGTGGCAATCTGACACTTTATATGAACGTATGTACATAATAAGGAGATGCCACTGACTTTCTACATGGTTATAGTGTAGAAGTAGGGAGATGCTTAATGTTTATTAAATTGATCATGTGTCATACGGAACCGAACTTACAGATTTTATCAGATATCATTGGAATTATCCGAATGTTATCGGCAGGTATATTTGTGGAAGAATAAAAATATACCTTTCTTTAAATAGAAATTTATTAATGGAAAAGAATAACATGAATTGGTAGAAGTTAATGTTCAATGAGAAACGGTTTTAAGAATTTAAGGGGGTAAATTTTTGTTTTGTTCCCCGAAGGCCTTTATCCCTTCAAATTTTTCCAAAACATCCTTATTTCCGTTCAAATGTATATGCTGAACTCAAATCGATAATTGTTTATTGAAGAAACCTACCTTTTTTCCCTGCTATCGAGCAGAAAAATATGAAACTTCTTGTCGATGTTTATCTCACCCCCTAACCACGGTTAGAAAATGTTATTCACTGCAGACTGAATTCACGCGTAGTTTTCCGATTTTTCAATCTTTTTACTTCCTTTTTGCAATCACTACGCGCAAAATGAGTTCCGAAACTAAACAAATCGGGGAATAATTGCTCAAATGGAGTAAATCGAGCGAAATAAGTATCCTACGCTTCAAATCATTCAGCGGTGACTCAGAAATGAGAACGGTGGTAAAGGGCGAGATATAGTCTGATGTATTTATGGTCGATACCATGAAAGAAAGGTAGGTTTCTTCAATAAACAATTATCGATTTGAGTTCAGCATGTACATTTACACGGAATTAAGGATGTTTTAGAAAGTTTTGACGGGGTAAAGGCCTTCGGGGAACAAAACAAAAATTTACCTTTAAGGGTATCAAAAGTTCGTAGTAGTAACTTGTGAGGATGTAGGCAGGTGTCTATGTATGTATGAGCGTTATCTTTGGGCAGGATTGTCTTTTAAGTATTCGCTCAGTTTTAAAAGGTTCCGTTCGGTTATCAAGTATCAGAAAAGGCAGACGGAAGAGAATCAAGAGGCAAGTGAGAAACTGCAAGAAATTGGTATGAACACAAAACGAGAATAAAGAAGGGAGAAAGAAAAAGATAATAATAATAATAATAATAATAATAATAATAATAATAATAACGATTACTTGACGTTTTTCAAGGGTAAGTGTTAACTACGCTCATCTCCTTTCTCTCTGGCGACAGTCGAATTTGCTCCGTCTTTTATTTCGTTTGTGGGGCTCATAAAGGTCATTTGGGAATTCACTCCAGGGTGTGATTTTGGTCTTTCCATTGGACGACGAACAAAATTCGCGTCGGTTCGCGAAAAGGGTCCATAAAAAGAATTTGTTTCTGTTCATTGAAGATTATTTGGATTTTGTTTTTAGATGTTTTCTAGTTTTCTCTTGGCCGAAAAACATTTCGCATCAAGGTGCGAAATTTAACCAGTTTTGTTTTGGATTCGCTTTTGCGTGTGTATTAAGCAAGGTTTGTAATTCAAGTCATTTTTTCTTTATTTTTTCGAACAAACTCAATGAGTCAGCATTTGAATTTTTAATCTAGATCTTGTTTTGTTCACTACAATAGAAACTCAACAGTGGATATGAGCACAGTTAAACACTAGATAATGAGTTTAAATGTGTCTTTGAAGTTCTTCGTTGCCAAAACCGTGTTATTTTGCTTAATGCCACAGTTGTAGTTTCTTTGAAAATAAATAGGATGCATTAAAAATTATTCAGCTTATATAAGCTGACCAAAATTGGTTGTTTCTTAAAGTTATCAACTTTCCAGTCTTAGATGTGTTTTGTGTGTTTAAAGTCCTAGACGTGTTTGGTCTTTTATGTTACCAATAAATATTTCCCTGTTTAGAAGTAATTAATTTTTAAATAAAACAAATGAACTTTAGACAAAATTTAACTCTAGCCAAATTTTTAGTTACAAACATATTTCCATCCCAATCCAAAAATTCTGTTAAAATGTAAATGATAGTCAAGAATTTCGAACATTTGAGTGACGAAATTAGATATTTAGGCTTAATGTAATTAAATCTGAACAAAATATGGTTTTTGCATATACATAATAAATTCTAACATTTATTTAGAATATTTTGATAAAGGTAAATTTACATGCAAACCACTTTTGGGGAATACAAAAAAAATGCTATTGACTTTTTTCACGGTCGATGCGTACAACTGTGACCTCCGTTAACGGAGGTCACGGTACTACCTTCGACCGGGGAGCGAGGTCTGACTCTGGGAGTGTTTTGTGACCTTGGTTAGCTTATCAACATTTGCTTTTTTTCTACTTAAATTTATAGACGTTACAAATTAAACTAAGTACAACTGACTGGAGTGTAAAAGGATTAAAAAATTTCCACCACTTCTTGTTTCTTTTCTGCTCTCCACTTGACAAATCTCTTACGTCAGTAATTATCTTCTTCTTCTATGTGCCCTGTCCCTTCAGGACGTAGGCGATCATGGCTCTCCACGTCTCCCTATCCCTTGTGGCTCTTAGTATATTTGCTCCTGTTGCTCCTGGCAACCCCCGTTCCGCCATCCACCTGATCAGGCCCTGCAAATATGTTATCCGCTGCCTTCCTCTGTCTCTCCTTCCTTCTATCTGACCAGTCAGTATCAGGTTCTCCAGGCTCTCCTTCCTCATTGCATATCCCAGGAACTTCAGTTGTCTCTTCCTGATGCTCAGCATCAATTTCCTTTTTGTTGCCATTCTTTCTAACACCTCGTCGTTGCTTGTATGCTCAGTCCACGATATCCGTAGCATCCTTCTGTAGAACCACATTTCGGCCGCTTCCAGTTTTGTCCTCATTTTCGATGATATTGTCCAGCATTCACTACCGTATTGAAGAACTGACATCACGTAGCAGTCTAGCACTCTTTTCTTCGTTTCTATTGAGATTTTCCTGTGTGTTAGTATTTTGTTCATCTTCTGGAAGGCGTCCTTTGCCATGCCAATTCGCCTTCGGATCTCCGTGTCGCACTTTCCATCTTCTGTTAGAACACTTCCTAGGTACTTAAATTCTTGTACTTGTTTGATTCTGTTATCCCCTACCTGTATTTGGGATTTTGGGTTGTATCTTTTGCTGATGACCATGCACTCAGTTTTCTTAAAGTTTATTTGTAGTCCCTTCTTGTCACTCTCCACTGCTACTTTCTGTATGAGGTCTTGTAGTTTCCTTTCCGTATCACTCATTCTTATTCCATATTAAAAAAAATCCTTAGTTTATTTTTTTCGACATTAGCTGTCATTAAATTTAAAAAAAAACGATAGAAAAAAGAATGTTATATAAAATTATTGCTTTCCTGACGGCTACAACCTCCAGAAATTTAAATGCAAAGTCAATACTCATCTACTAACCACTGGCCTCTAGCTCTCTCCTCTCCCCTGTCTAACCTTCCCTTTCTCTCCACCTATGTATCTGTCATCGCACCGGCTTTCTATTGTTCCTTTCTAACTAGTTTGTACTCCTCACTCTTTTCTAATTAATCTTTTTACATTTATGTAACCCCCTGCACATCAGTGGCGTTTCCGCCTTGCTCGGGGTGAAATGATTAAAAAAAAAAAGGTACGTTTTTAAAACTTACCGGATTACTTATAAAATTTTTATTCCGACAAAATCCAAGCTCTTCTGCCAGGCACAAAAACTTAGTAAAAATATAGCAAGACACAATAATAGGCGGTAAATTATATCACAAGACAACTACTGCGCAAATTTTTAAAAGTAATAATACATTTATTTACAGTTTACATTACAATTATTACGAAGGAACAGACAACATTTGTACAAAAAATGCCTTTCGTGTGCCTATTAAGGCAGAATAACAATTTATGATAATGGATCACCAGCGAAAACGGAAAAAAATACAATTCGGGAAAAGACAAGGATTAAAAAAAAAGAAAAAAAGAAAAGAGAAAATAATATGGCCTCAAAAAACAAAGTTGCAAACATCTTTGATAAAACCCCAAAAGATTTACTTGCAAATTGACCCACGGGCTCACTGGGACACAGTGATTTGTAAAATTCATTTTTACACAGTCCGTTCTTAAAAAAAAAAAAAAAAAAAAAAAAAAAAAACTCTTAGAAATCCTTTCGTTTTAGGCTGTCTAACATTGGATGTGCATTGCAGTGCAGTGGATATCGACTAGGAACGACAAATCGGGGAGCCGAGATCAAATTCCAGTTGAATTCATTGCATTCACTTACGCACAAATACCCTTGGGAAAGGTATTAATCCGTCTCTTCCCTCCAGCTATGGGCCAAATAACAGGACAGATTGGGTTCTATAGCTTTGGTTGGCAACCAGTCTACCGCAGAAAGCAATGGCAACCTACTGCGGGATAATCTTCTGCCCAGTCAGTCATGCCTCTTTCGAGACATGATCGCCCAAAGTTCCTCGGAGCAGAAGCCATGAAAATATTTATAGAACAGACAGAGGGAAGCCACATCCCGTCGGTGAGAAAGTGGCTGGAGCCGAGCCGGTAACTATCACATTGCTGATTCTCCTTTGGAGTCTGTCAAGAACACTGAGATGAACAGCGGGTGCACCTGACCATATATGACAGCAGTATTCCATGCACGAACGGATGATTGATTTGTATATGTGCAAGATGGATCCAGAATGGAAAAATATCCTGGCCCGACACATTGACCCAAACTTCCTAGCAGTGGATTTAGCTATTGACACGCATGATACGTTTTTTGTTTAATATATAGTTATAGTCTTGTAAATTGAAATTTGTTTCAATTCTAAGTTGGATTTTATTTTCAACGTTTTACCAGAATTTTTCTCAATTCAAAACAAGTCAATCTGACATTTAAAAAACAAGAACAATTTGAAGTGTGGTTAATTTTTTTCATATTTTTCGAGTTTGTTTGGTACTGGATAAATTGTTTATTTTTTATCAACAATGTTAGCAATTTAGGCTGCTCAAACAAACAATATAAATCTTTATTTAGTTGGATAAAAATGTTAGATGACTTATTTAAAAATATATTATTAGGTAATGAGATCGCGTAGTCTTATTTGTATAAAAACGTGACCACCTATTAAAATAAAACATTTCGATTTCTTAAATGAATCTGGTTTCTACTGCGTGTTACGTAGCTGATAACTTGTGGTAGGGATGGTCAGCCATGTCTGGCACAAGGTCAATTCACAAACATAGCCGACACTTCCTGCGACATAAGATTATTGGAATCATCGGGAGGTCGAAGGTAGGCAAATAAAAGTATCTCTTTGGCATGTTTAAAGTAGAATTTTATTAACAGAACAGAATAACATCAATTTATAGGAGTTAAATGTCCCAAGAGAAATAGTAGTAAGGAGTTAAGTGAATCTAGAGCTTGTAAGTAGCGAAGGTGTTTATTAAAGTCCGTGTTCCTATCCTTTTTTATGACGACGCCCGAATAGCCCCTTTCAGTCAGTCAGTTAAAGTGCCATACGTGATACACGCTTGGGCGATCATGTCTCGAAAGAGACACGACTGACTGGGCAGAAGATTATCCCGCAGTAGGTTGCCATTGCTTTCTGCGGTAGACTGGTTGCCGACCAAGGCTATAGAACCCAATCTGTCCTATTATTTAACCCATAACTGGAGGGAAGAGACGGATTAATACCTTTCCCAAGGGTATTTGCGCGTAAGTGAATGCAAGGAATTCAACTGGAATTCGAACTCGGTTCCCCGATTTCTCGTTCCGAGCCGATATCCACTGCGCCACAACGCACACCGGCTTACTTCTTAGAGTACTAGTACAATAATTTATTAAAATATATTTTGTGGTGCCATTTGATCGCATTTAGATGTTTAGAATATTATTGAGAGCATTCGTCCTGACTTGGAGCATTTTATTGATACTGAAACTATAGGGAGATGGTTAATGTTTATTAATTCGGCCTTGTGTCATACATAACCGAACTCCCTACAGCTTACTATTCATTTATTTTCATCATCAGAAGGTTAAGAAGGTTGGTGTGTGTGAGTGTGGAATAGTGGATTAGTGTGGAAGAATAAAAATATATATTTTCATATTAAATTAGACATTTATTAAAAGGAAAGAGTAACAAGAATTCGTAGAAGTTAATGTTCAATGTAATGAGTTAAGGGTATCAAGAGCGTAGAAATGTTCGCAGTAGTAATTTGTTAGGAAGAGTTTATGCGTACGTATGTATGAGCGTTTCTTTGGTAGGAACGTCTTTATGTCTTTAGCTGAATAGGAAGAAGAAGTAAAAAGGAATCAGCACATGAGAAATAAGGAGAAAGACGACGAATGTCCGGGTCAACTTGAAGCTTCTCCCGTTACATTTTAACTTGTCGTCTCTGCTGCTTCCATTCCTGACTGATTGACGCTGATCGAAGTCATTTATATATCCTTTAGATTTTTCGCACTAGATCGCAAAGTCTTTTTTAGTGTTGCAAATCGGAGAGCCGAGTTCGAATTCCAGTTGAATTCCTTGCAATCATATACGCGCAAATACCCTTGGGAAAGGTATTAATCCGTCTCTTCCCTCCAGCTATGGGCCAAATAACAGGACAGATTGGGTTCTATAGCTTTGGTCGGCAACCAGTCTACCGCAGAAAGCAATGGCAACCTACTGCGGGATAATCTTCTGCCCAGTCAGTCGTGTCTCTTTCGAGACATGATCGCCCAAGCGTGTATCACGTATGGCACTTAACTGACTGACTGAATATAATAGATGGAAACATAATTAAAACTTCTACCGGGCATAAAGTGGGGGAGCGGTTTTCTGTTATCATGAAGTAATAAACTGATCCCCCACTAATTTTATTTAATATAATAATGTAATATAATCTATTTCTCCTCCCTCCAACTATGAGTTGAATGGCAGGACAGATTGGGTTCTATAGCCTTTGTCGGCAACCAGTCTACTGCAGAAAGCAATGGCAACCTACTGCGGGATAATCTTCTGCCCAGTCAGTCGTGTCTCTTTCGAGACCAAGCGTCCAAGCGTGTATCACGTATGGCACTTAACTGACTGAAATCGCTCCCATTAATCAGAAAACCAATTTAACATCTTGCGAAATCCGGTTTCGACTTTTTCTGTAAGCACGAAGTCAATCCTTTTTTTAAGCAGCAAAACCAGGATTTCACACGTCATTGTGAATTTTTGTAAAAGTGAAGAAGAAAGAAGATTTTAATCCTTAATTTCCTATCCACAATACTTAAACGGTAAAAGTTGATTTTGAAGTGCCATTGTAGATTTAACTACGTTCATACTGGGAGGTCATCAGTGTGGGTGTCGTGTTCTTGGTAATGTCTATGGAAAATATCGAAAATAAAGCAAACTAATTCAGGGGTATAAAATAAACAATATATTTGTTTTTTATTTTCTTTGAGTGAATCCTTTGGTATTCGGTGTAGCAAAATATTTGTTTATATTGGTGCCAGTCTAGAGAAAGTTCGGTAGTGGTAGTTTTTAAAGGTAGACCGTTAGGGATAGTAGTAATATTTGAAATAGGTCTGTGTCATTCTACTATATTTTTAATCGGCCGTAAGCTGGTCAGAAATGTCATTAGCAGGTCATAACTATTTCACGCATGGCTGTTCTTTTGTCCTGTCCTCTCCTGTGGCCCTTTAGGCGTCACTTTTCTTGTCGTCCTTTCTACTTCTGCTTTTAAGTTCAGTCAGAGGTGTCAACTTAGATCCTTTTTTTGACCAACGTTAGTTTCTGCAAAAGTCTCTTTGTGTCAATTTTTTCCCTTTAAGAAAGAAAAACCGGAAAATAAAATAATTTTGTTATTTTATTTTCCAGCCTTTTTTTTCTTTTTACACATTTTTTAAATAACGGAATTTTTGCATGGAACCTCACTGATTTTTTTGGTATTTTTCAGTCACAAATAAATTCGCTCTGACCCTGCAAACTTTGGCGTTTTTCAGTCGGGTTTATTTATTTTTTTATTTGAGGGTTGCCTTTTCGTTAGTTGATATATATATATATATATATAGAGAGAGAGAGAGAGAGAGAGAGAAAGAGAGACAGACAGAGACAGAGACAGAGACAGAGAGAGAAGGGTAGTAATCGAAAGTGCAAATGTCTTATTTTAATTTTTTTTATTTTTATTTACATATTTTATTTTTATATTTTATTTTTGAAGATGCGTCAAAAAAGATTATCTTGTGGTGTCATTCTTTTCTTTTAGCTCACTTGAAAATACCAATTAGTGTGTTAAAAAACCTGAGGCCATGTACTTTAAAAATTGCTTTGTTTTTTTGTTTTTGTAATAATCGTGTATAGACAATTTTAAAAGAAAAAGAATGTTCATTCCATTGTCATAATTAAAATTCCTCCCAAATAAAATAAAATATTTCAAATAAAAGATCGCCTTCTTGCTGAATACCATAATTTAAATTAGCAGTATTAAATATTAATTGTATTTTTGAACTAGAGTCGCTCCATTTTGTATTGTGAAGATTGTTTTTTAGGGAGCTCATAATGCATGTGGATCAATCACATGTTTTAGATACTGGCACAATTTTGGTGCCATGTCATAGGCGTCACTTTCCTCAGATAAGGCTCTGCGTATTTTGGCGTTGCCAAATTTGCTTTTATTTTCATTCAGAGACTTAAGAGACCGATCGTATGATTCCTTTTTCCTTCTCTTGAGTAACTTTCCCTCCCTTCCTTTCTATGTATGTGTGTAATTATTCCGGAATAAGCGAATAGCATTCCATCAACGCTGTTGGCCTACATACGGGGTTTTCGTATAAACCTTGACGTGGCTTTGGTTCGCGATTGTCGCAAAGTTAGACTCGCCGAGCGTCGATCTAAGCGTTAACAACAGTTTGCTTCTCGCTTCCTTAGTACGGACCATCAAAAATAATTTCAAAACAAAAAACCTCAGGAGGGAAGCTTTTTCATACCAAAGCACTGTGTTAATCGTAATTAATTACTCACAACGCTTAGTAGAGCTTGTTTACTTTTCTTTTTAATAACTAAATATTATAAAGGAAAAAACAAAAAACAAACTCTTGTGGCCAAGTTGAATTGTGAAAGACGAAAAACACAAAAAAAACCCCCCAGTTCATTTGTGATATTTTCAATTTTTCTCTTTTTTTTTTATATATACTTATTTAATTATTAACCAGTTGTTATTTACTCTCTAGTCCAAGGTTGACATTTGTTTGTTTTGTTTATCGATCCAAAAACGTAAGTAATATTTTCTTATTTCTGTATTTTTATTGTATTTTTCTGCTGAAAATCACCACCTTTTATCGCTATTTGAGCAAAAATTCTTTCAGATGTTTAAGATTAAAAACTTAAAACCGGATTTCGATAATTAGTCAAGACTCAAGTGTTTTTGTAAGCGAAGTTGAATCTTAGAAATAATTAAAAAAAAAAAAAAATGTAAAACGAATATGTAGTTTACTTCCTGGATTTCCAACTTGTTTATTTGTATGAAGAATCCTGTTAGGAATAAAATTTATCAGAAAAGTCGAGAGAAATTATTTAAATGTCCATTTTCCTTTTTTTTCTCTTATGTCCATTAAAAAAAAACCCCCAAAAACAAAGACATAAGTTTTTATTTCACAATTAATAAATAATCAAAGCATCTCCCAGATTTTTGTATTAAATTTTGATTGAATTTATTATTAATTTAACGTATCACAAATAAAAAAAAAACTAACGTTAAAAAAAATGTATCAATTCTTGTTTTTATTGCTAAAAAAAAACCGAAGACTTTTTTTTCTCAGACAAAACAAAACACACTTTTATAAAAATGTGGCATTTAAAAAAAAAAAAAAAAGGATATTTATGATCCTGATGTTTCTTAACATTTGTTATTGTTTGAACATGATTAACTTGACACTTACAGTAAAGTTCCATTTCCCCAGTAAATTTATACAAAAAAAAGGACATTTTTTATTTTAATTTTTAAAGTTGTACTTAAATCCTAGGAAATTAAAATAATTCTGTAATGTTGCAAATTGAGTTTATGAACAAAAATTTAGAATAAATTTTAATTTAAAATCTTTTGTATTTTTAAGATGTTTCTGTTTGACATTTAGGATTTTACTTTATTTTGGTTGAACTAAAAATAAAAAAAAACTCGTCATTTTGATTGTTGAATGTTATTGTTGAGTAAATTATATAACTAAAAGATATTGTAATTAAATGTAATTTCTAAAGAGATTTTATTATTATTATTTTTTTTTTTTTAGAAACTGAAGGCTGCTGATTTTTCTTAATTTTCGGCATGAATGTGTGGGTTACCCCCCCCCCACTTTACTTAAAAAAAAAAATCACTAGGTTACGCTCTTAAAGCCTATAAATCGGCAATAAGAGCTGAACCATCCTTTTTTTTTTCTTTTACAACTCTAGAGACTACACATCTTGTAGTCAATGTGGAAATAATATTAAAGACCCCCCCCAACTGGGGGCATGGTTCACTTCACTTTTCTCTCTCGGACTCTTACACAAAAATTCCATCTAGTTTCAAAATTTAATGTTTTTAATTTTATTAACTTTCGTTACATATTGTCGTTTGTTTTACTTTTACTGTTTGTGTTATTTATTTTTTACTAGGACTCACATTCGAGTCCACAATAATATCGTTATGGGAAAAATATACCAGGAGACACGTGTTTTCTATACAAACACAACAATCATTCCAGCAACAAATGTTTTCCTTTTTTACATAAGTTTACTTCGAATTTGAAAATGTTTTTCATTTTATAATCAACAAATTTTATTTTTTAATAATATTTACCTAATAATTTTTTTAACTAACTTCAAAGTGTCGTCTTAAGATGGCGATATAAACGTTTCGTTGTGGGGGTGAGGATTAAACTGCAGAGAAATGTTTGTATTTTAGAGATTCGACGAGGGGTGGGGGAATGTTGAAAATTTCTCGGCTCAACACATTTTCCAGTGTTTGATCATTGTAAGATATTTCTTGATTCCACAACCATTGCCCGGTTTTCTCATTTTCTGAATTGATGAAAACGAGCATTTTTTTTAAAAATTAGCCTATTTGTCACAATGAACAAAAAATGAAATTGTTTACGTTAAGTAAAAATTGAAAGAAAACTTTCGTTTTTATATTGCTCTTTTTGTTGTTGTTGAAGTTTAACTTTAGACAACGTTTGCGGTTTAAATGTCAAAGTTTGGTGTGGTTTCTTGTTTAAAATCTTGTTCTGACCATTAATTTGTGTGATTTGATAGTTTGGTAACGGGTAAACATTTTCGTTATTTTTTCTGCATCAAAAGCCATGTATCTTGACTTCATTTTTATGACGATTCTCACTTATTTTAGTGATTTTTTTTTAATTTATTTATTTATTTTTTGTTGCTGTAAAAATAACATTTTCAGTAATTTCTAAAATCCTAACTTTCGTATTAAACAAAAATCAATTAGTTATAAAAATAAATCTGAAATCCACACAATTTCAAATTTTAACCCTTGTAATTTTTTTTCATTTTTTTTTTGTTTTTAGAAGCATAGGGATCTGAATGTAAATATATAGAAATAGAAAAAAAAATCATAATGCCTGTTGCTATTATTGTTTTTGTGCGTACAGCTCGTGTTGCTAGTGTTTACTGTTTAGTGTTACTGTTAGTGTTCTTAACCAACATACTTTTTCCAATTGAGAAATAATTTCCAAGAGTAAGACTTACAAAAAAGTTTATAGAATTCGTTGATTGCAAATAATTTCGATATCGCCAAAAACAGACCTTTTTTTAAATTTAATTTAATTTTATTTTTTAACATTATTATTCATTATCAGCATCCCGACTTTCACTTTGTTTGACTTGGTCACTTATGCACTTAGTGTTTATTTAAAGGAAATAAAATAGTCACTAGTGTTCTTGAAATTGTTTGTGCAGCCAGCTTCGTGCTACGATCTTATCATTGTCGGATTCTGTCAAAAAAATGTTAGTTTATTTTTTGCTCAAGGTTTTGTTATTAATGTTGAAATGTGGCCTACACCTAAGCCCGATCGATCAACTTTTAATTTTTAAAATGTCAGATTACGTTTGTTGCAACACCAAACAATGTTTATATCCTGAATTTGAATAAGACATTTTTATTTTTATCTTCTGGTCGCCCTTAATTAATTTTTGAACTTTCTGCGACTGTAGTGTAGTTAAAATTCGATTTTAAAAATCGTATTTTTATGAGAAGTTTATAATTTTAGTGGAGAAAAATGTCAAACTTCAAATAAAGTAACAAGGTACCGCCAACATTTCAGCTAAAAAGAAATTTAAAAACGCATAATTTAAAAAATACCTTGGACAATTTTTTAGTTTTATTCGAAAAAGCTACTCCGTATGAAAAGAAAAATAAATTTCCGTATGACTTATTTGTTACTCATCGAACATCCATTAGATGAAAAATGTAAACAAAAAATAAAACTATTAAATTCAATATTTGTCCTTATGTCTTCAAAATAGCACATTTAAATTTTTTATAATCCCAGTAAAAAATGAATCCTTACTTGTTACTTATAGCATGAGTTTGCGATGTCATAGGTTAGTAAACAAAAGTGGTTTTCTATCATCACCCCCCCCCCCAAAAAAAAAACTCACATACAGAACAGTAACACCAAAAGTGCATGAATCAAGAAATTGGTATTAATAATTATAATTATTTATTAAAAAAAAAAAATCTTTAACTTTGTGTCCCATAAGTTAAGTTACTCATTTTCGATAACTAATTTTAAAAATAAAGTTCTTGAAACTTTTTAGATTTTTTAATTGAAATAAATTTCCAGTAAGCAAAATTTTAATACTTTTATTTCAAACAAATATTGATTGTAATCTTTTCAGATTTTTGTTTTTAATCTTTCAGTTTTTCGGCCATTTTTAAGCGATGGACACCTTTTTGTAAACAAAAGCTAATTCTCGGTTTTAAAAATCTTGCAAAAATAAAATACACATTTGTGACACATGATTTTTGGAAAATGAGCAAATTTAATGTTAATCTGATTAACAAAAGTATTATTTATAGTATGAAATTTATAATAAAACTATTTTTTAAACACAGTTCAACTTTCTGACGTTTCCACGATGTGTTTGTTGACAGATGCGAGATACGTGTATGGCGATCACAAGTGACCTAATTGTACAATTATTTTTCTCTGAAACACATTACCTTTTTACACATAGAAATTACCATATATTTTAAAAATTGGAAGGTCTGATGATTTGTATTAAACTTTTTAATGTTTGATTAGTAATCTTCGTTTAATGAATTTTTAAACTATAAGCCCAACAAATTTTTGAAGTATTTTATTTTTGAAGCTTTATAAATTGTTATAAAAAAAAAATTTTGTAAAATTTCATTAAAATTTTTTTCTTCTTCATATCCTTAATTTATATTTATTTAAACAATTAGACGCCTATCAAATTAATGTCATAGTTATATTGCATTTTTCATTTTATTATTGGGAAATTTTCAGAAATAAAGGCATTATTTAAAAAAATAATAGATGTACATTCCTCAATGAGTTCTGCGTTTAACAAATAAAACCAATTTTTCCAACGAAGTTTAATTTCTTAAGATTTGAATTTACATGGAGGTGGGGGTAACAGATGTAAAAAAAAAAAAATTACGAAAATTTAAAAATTTCATTGATGTGTGAAAAAGTTCTGAAAGTTTCATTAAAATCCGGCAATTTGATTTTTGCAATGATTTCCAAATTGATGTTTGTCACCAGAAAAAAAACTGAGTTATGTAATATTACATTTTCCATTGTAAACTTGTGGTGAATACAGAATTTAAAAGTAACTCTTTTCTCTTTGTTTACAAAAATTCACAATTCCATGTGAAATCCTAATTTTGACAAATAAGAAAAAGGATTGACTAAAAGACAGTCAAATTTCACTTTCAAATGTTAAGTTAATTTTCTAACCAATGAAAGGAAGCAATTTGCAAAACAAATGTTAACAAGTCTGTGCTAAAGTAAATCACTATAAAAGAAGGAAAGAAAGCTGAATCACTCCAGCAGATGGGAGCAGAAATTAGACACAGACCACAGGATGTGACAAAAATGTTCAAGTCACTGACTCGGACATAAGGCCTTGTCACACATTTATTCTCCTTCACCTGTGCTAATTTTCTTTATCTCTTCATTCTCACCATTCTCACAGTCAACAAGGAAGAAGATACTTCAACTGACTCTTAAACATTAACTTCAATAAGTACCATTTTCCTTTATTGTTTCACCTTTCTTTCCACTTTCTCACTGGCCATTTAACAAAAAAAAACACAGACTTTATTAAACACAGTCAGCTATCTGCAACTACAAGCTCTAATTTCCTTACTAATGTTTCTCTTGAAACATTTAACTCCTACAATTGATGTTGTTCTGTTAATAAAATTCCACTTTAACATACAAATGAAATATTTGATTTTTCCACATTTCAAACTTCTGATAATTTTGATGATTCTAATAATCCTAAGTTGTAGTGGGTGTCGGCTATATTTGTGAATTAACCTTGTACCAGATATGGCTGACCATCCTTACCGCAAACTATTTGGTTACCTGCTAATCAAAAGCAGATTTTTTATTGAAACTTTGGAACAAAAAAATTTTTAAAATACTTTGATCTTTTCCTCTTAATATAAACGTTTTGTTGGAAAGTTTGTTTTTACTAAGTTTTGGGCTTTTTTTATTTATACTTATGCTGTTTTTTCATTGATTTAGTGGAGGTACGATATGAAACTTAGAAAAACATATGAATTATTTTTTCTATTTTAATAGGTACCACCACTTTTTTGCTAAAAATAAGCATAGCATGATGAATAAAGGCCTCAAAAACAAAATAAAATTTGTCAAAATATTTAAGAGAAAGACTAAAGTATAGTCATCTACATACAAGCCTGTTTCACTGTATCAAAGCTCATCAGTGTAGCTAGACATTTGCTTGCTTATGTGTGTGTGTATGTATTTATTTAGGTACCTCAACTAAATTGCTGAAAAAAAAAAAATGGCATAGTATGAATAAAAAAAAAAGCCCCAAACTTAATAAAAACAAACTTTTTCCATCAAAATATATTATTAAAAGCAAAAATCAAATAATTTAATTATTTCTTAAAATTTTTTTAATCCCTTCTAACATGTTGGAAATTTTTTTTTTTTTTTTTTTTTTTTTTTACAAAAATTTCAAAAGTGCCACTTTCCCAATAGTGTGTGATGAATAATGAATTTTTAGAATTGTTTCGTTTTTTTTTTTTTTTTTTTTTTTTTTAAAATAATTTATAAAATTGTAAAACCTCATACAAATCATGTTCCAAGATTGAAATTTTAGTTTTTAATGTGTAAAAAAATATGCACTTTTGAAAGTATGAGACAACCTGAAATGATCAGAAAATAGGATCAATGACTATAATAAATTTGAAGTTCTAATTCCTAAAATTAGATTGAGAATATTTCCAACATTTTTAAAATTAATGAGTACTTAAAAATTATATTTAAAAAAAAAAAATCACCCATCGTTTTCTTAAATTATGTTTTTAACATAGTCTCTGTAGGACAGCAATAAACATCTAAATAGATTATTAGTGTTTATCAAGTGTGAAAAGGTATGTAAATCTGTTTTAAGAGCTGTTCTGCTTTTTTTTTCTTTTTTCTTTTTTTTTTTTTTAAATTAAAGTAAATACTTGTTTCAAATCCAATTATATTTTAAATCAGCTAATATTCCTCAAATAGTGTCAGAAAAGTATACTTTATTTTTAAAGAAAATTACCTTACAAGGAAACACGACAAAAAGGGCGCTAATCGGCTATTATACAAAAAATTAATTCCAATCAATATAATTTGTTTGAAAAATAGACTAGACTATTTTGCTTACTGGAAATAGCAAATTTAACCCTTTAGCTTTAATTCAATGAAGCTTTAAAAAAGTTTTTGAATGTATAAAAATTCATTTTAAAACTTAGGTATTGTGGGGGGGGGAGGGTAATTATGAACTAATAAAATAACAATTTAATTGCATCTAATTGAGGTCCTTATAATTTCTCTGATTTTAAAATTTATTAAAAAGGGAGCACTAAAAGTTGGAACTGATAAAACTCAATATTAATCTTCTGAGAGGGTGGTGAATCGAAAAGAATTCACCAGGAGCAGCCCCAACTGACAAAAAAACAAAACGCGCTCCTCCCAGTCATTGGGCACATAAACTGCTATGATCCGAAACTAACTACAGTTCATGCCAATATCGGCCAAGGTCCACTGTTGCACACAGGCTACACAGGTCTTTTGTAGACTTCCCATCCACAGAGGTACATTTGATAAATGGCTTTAAGAGGGCCCACTTCTGAGAGGAAAGGTTTCTCTGAAGGACTTTTATGTCCACTTTGCAGATCTTATCACTTTTTAAATATTCTTTTTTTATTTTCTTGAGGAATAAATGGGGGTGGAGTAGAAGAGTCTCTAGGGGGGAAGAGACTCCTTACCTTTACAGGTGTCTCTTGTAATTTCACAGGCAAAGCAGGGGCAAAATTGGGTCTTTGTGGTAACCAAGGCCCTTTCTACTCTGCTGTGATCACCTTTTTTTTTTTTTTTTTTTTTTCATAATGTGCTGCATCTTTTTTGGCCACAGACAGTGACAATGCCAGTGTAACATTTGGCTGAGGAGACTCTACCATTGCTGATACACCACAGCACAAGTGCAAAAAAATTCAATATAAGCAAATATAAAATTAACAATAGAAGACAGTACAAAATCAGACAAACAATAAAACTACAAGTGACAAAAGCTGAGCACAAATTTACTTAACTTCAACTGTTGTAAAAAAGGGAAACAAAATTCAACGTTGATGACATTCCAAATTCAGACTGCTATTAGTCTTTGTTTTTTATAGCTACCTCGGTCCACAGACCATTGCATCTTGAGAGTGCTAGAGGGGTGTTAGCTTCTCTACAACACCTTCCCCTGAAATGTTTCGTACCATAGATGAGATATTTTCTTTTTGGATTGATCTCAATTGTTCCCGTAGCTCTCCCTTCTTGCTTTGTTGTACCTCTGGAGGCATCAGTACATCAAACATGTCATATATTACTCCATGGGTTCTTTTCTATGCTGTTGAGTAGTGTACTTTTTTTTTTTTGTTTGTGTCTCCTTATAATGCATCTTGGATGTTTTATAAGGTACATCATGTGGCCAATTTGCTTGTCTATAATGCCTTCTTTTCATGACTCTCTACCGAGTTTGTAATTTTTAAAATAAACTCTGTTTCAGTTTATTGAAAACTGATTTGATCTTCTTCGCAAACATTAATTTTGCTGGACATATTCCTGCATTTGGTGTGATATTGTAGACAGATAAATTCAGTAGTTCCTCAGTTCCTGTTTCTAATTCTCCTGCCTTCATTATTGCCCTTTTAAAAAACATCTATAAATCAATCTGCCAATTTGTTAGATCTTGGATGGTAGGGTGTGGATGTCAAATGAGTCGCTGTATGCATTTTGCAAAAATTTGCAAATTCCCTTGATGAGATGAGAATTACATCCCATTGTCTGATATGATCGTATCCAGTACATCGAATCTTGCAAAAAATTTGTTTAGAAATTCTTTTGTGCTTTTTGCTGTTGGTGATTTGCATCTGAATATTTCTGGCCATTTAAAAAAAAAAACAATAAAAAAAACAAACTATTCACCACAACAAAGTAGTATATACCCTTTGTCAACCCTGCATAATCTATGTGTAGCCAGGCTTGTCAGTTTTTGACCATGGGTTAAAGTTTATAGATGGTGGTTTTGCCACTAACTGGTGATTCTTGGAATTTCTGATCAAGATTTCAACGTCCTTATTCATTCCGTTTCAATACATGAAACTTCACATAAGCACTTTCATACATGGGTGTCCCATAGAGAAACTTTGTGGTACATTTTCTGTTAATACTGCCAGGATAACCACCCGTTCTCTGTACAATAGTATGTCTTATACATAATGCTTTTTATTTTTGACTTCCAAACCAATGAAGCTATTACTATTTCTTCCAGGTTGATCAATCTCGATGATCTGTCTGCATGCAATGTGAATATTATTTGTATTTGTATCTGATTAGATTCTTTGAGCATCAGCTCAAGATAAAGATAAGATCTTATAAAATACATTTGATATTGACAGACTCAGCGAAAGGTGGGCAACTGTAGCAAGTCGGGTTTGTGTGAAAGAGGCCAGCCTCGATTTTTCTTTTAAGTCCCTCATGTCACAATGAGGCAGTTTCCTGCAAACCCTCCCTTGGTCAAGTTAAACTCTTTTTGTGTATCTAGTTAATGTGAGTAAATGTTGTTCCTAGCCTGTTCCTGGCTTTCTCTTTTGTTATGATCCACATCAAAATTCCCAACCCTCCCAGTTTGTTTATCCCCCTCCCCTGCATTTTTTTCTCATCTTGACTGGGTCAGTCTTTAATTTTCCAAGTCCATTATTTATTTTTTCTCCTTTCCCTCTCCATTAGTGAGTGTGCTACTTGATTTCACTGTTTGGCAGAATAGAGCAGCCACTCTGGATTTTTGTTGGGTAGACGGCTCTTACTGATATTTATTTTTAGTTAGAATATTTTGTTATATTTTAGTTTGTTTTGGGTTATTCATCTCTCCTCCTCTCATTTCTTTTTTGCATCAATATATTTTTAAAATATATTTTATAAAATTTGTATATAAATAAATTTTTTATCATGGGTGTTATACCCTTTTCTAGGTCTCTTTGTGAATATATGGTATTATAGTATATGTAGGATTGTAAGATGAACAAGTTCTTGTGGTGAATGAATATATTGTGACGTGCGATTGGGTTGTAAATCTCTTTAGCTAGGTATAGGATAAAAAGTGATGACTAGCTTCTACCAACTCCCCTTTTAGCCATGTGCCACACTTATTATAAAATTGTATAATGAATAGATATCTATATTGCTGTCTAGCAGTTCACCACTAGCAGTGGTTATCTACTTCACGCTGCTGGCGAGTATTGTATTTTGTTGGTGTTATAAAGATTACTATTTCACTTTCTGACCTTTGTTTAGTTAATTCTCATTCCGTAACCTTTTTAGGCTACCACACATACACACTATAAGAAATGTTTTGAATTGTTTCATCTTTTAGTAAATGAGTTTTCATTTTGTCTTTGTGTAGGATTTGTGGGTTCAGATGTATTTTTATACAGAATTAGTTGATGCTGTATAATTCTTTATTCGCCAAGCAAAACCAGTTTATTTTGGATTGGAATTACTTAGTTTGCTCCTGTTTGAAATATTTGGTTATCCATTTTTTTTTTTTTTTGTGTTATTAAATGAACCGTCTTATTATTATGTCTGGTTAAGTTGATGAATAATCACTGATCATGTATGAAGTTTTCATGTCTAGATTTATAACAAATTCAGTCTTTCTCTTGCTCGTTACTTCCCTCAGTCTTGTTGTTTTTTCCTTTGCTCACTTGTTTGTTCAACTTTTCTATTTTTCTCTTTCATCTTTCCTCACAGTCTGTTTCAGCTCCACTTTTTTATTTTCTCTTGAACAGGTTAAGAGGCTCATCCCTTGTTCCCTGTTTAGGATGTGGTTTCTGGCTTTCTCTTTTCCAATCTTTTCTCTCTTACGTAACCCCCTGCAGATCAGTGGCATTATCACCTTGCTCGGGGTGATATGATTAAAAAAAAATAAATAAAAAATAAACCAGATTATTGATCACTTAACAAATCAATTTTTTTTCTTTCTCTCTATCTACTTTCTGACTTTGTTGATTACTGATAAATTTAATTTGGGAAAATGTCAGAATGTACTCGGGGAAAACTTCTAACCAAAAATTATTTCGTGCTGAGGTTTTTTCTTTATTTCGAGTACATTACTTAAAAAAAAAAAAAAAGTAGACATACAGGTTATATTCTTTTTTAAGATGTTGACAAATATATTCCGGTTTTGACTGCAAAAATTGAAAGGACTGTCTAGTTTGCCTTGACATTCTTGTTGACTTGTCTTTAAAGTAAATTCAGACAGGACGAAAATGGTAATTAGCAGAATGTTGCTAATATTTCTATTAACTTGTAAATTTCAATTTGAAGCAATGCTTTGCCGGCTGTGTCGAGGCTGGTTGACAGATTAGTGAATTCAGTCCTCACTGCATTTTGACACAAAACTAAACAAAACTTGTTAAATAAGTTTCATTAACATTGCCTATCAGTATTAACGCGAACTGTCAAAGTCAGTCAGTTAAGTGCCATATGTGAAACACGCTTGGGCAATCATGTCTCAAAAGAAACATGACTAACTGGGCAGAAGATTATCCCGCAGTAGGTTGCCATTGCTTTCTGCAGTAGACTGGTTGCCAGCCAAGGCTATAGAACCGAGTCTGTCCTGTTATTTAACCCATAACTGGAGGAAGAGACGGATTAATACCTTTCCCAAGGGTATTTGCGCGTAAGTGAATGCAGTGAATTCAACTGGAATTAGAAACTCGGCTCCCCGATTTCTCGTTCCGAGCTGATATCCGCTGCACCACAACGCACATAATATTTCTTTGGTATTAAAGCTCTTCAATTTCATAGGGTGCATGATGACATTTTGCTAATGGTGTTACTAGCTTCAGGGGAGTTAACCTCACTGAATTTAAAGACAATTCTCTGCAGAAAGTGTAATTAGTTCTTTGTAACCTTTGTTGCTTATATTTGCAATCTGACCATTAACCTGTTGTTAGTGCCTTTTATGTTAAATAATTGAAGGTTATTTGGAATGTAAAGACTTTGGATTATAAAGAAACGTTATTCTTCTCCTTCTTTACATCATGAAGTTAATTATCTCCAGTTAAAAAGCTTTGCATATTAAGCAGTAGAAAAACCAAAGCAATAGTAATTTCCTTATGTTCCTCGTTTTGGCAATTCCACACCTGTTCACAACTAAACTAAGAATATCAATCTACTGCCTATTTTCTTTCACCCACTGCGTGTATCTTCTTTCCCTTGTACCTTCCAATCTTTACTGTGTATTCATATTTTAATATCCGGGTTATATAAATCTAGAGTAATTCCATACGGAGAGGAGATGCACTTATCTTTCTGAATTTATTTATTATTTTTTATCTTTTATTTTTATTTATTTATTTATTTTTCAACAAGCAATCCTGTCTGCATGTCTCCCTCTCTTTAATTTTTGGTATCATTTTTCTTTCCCTCTCTGCTTATGATGTAGGTCTTTCATTGAGAAAGTATGATTAATTCCACTAAAATCTGAAAAACAGCCATGTATGTAATATTAGACAGAATTTAGTCGATAACGCAATAATACTCACTCATACACAGTAAAAAGAACTTTCAGATATTGGGGGCCATCTACATTAAATCAAAGCAATCCACACTCGATAAAATCACATTTCAATCTAGTCATAACACATTAAATTGCATTTAGACATATGGTTCTGTTAACATTTTGGTCTCTCACGCAGTGTGACGTCATAGAACCGCATTACAAATTCACGACCTGCGTCTATTTGCTATTTGGTGACTGTTAGTTTTATGGCAGTGTTTTATGTCAACACAAGATAATATCATCTTTGATGGATGTCTGAAGGTGGCTCATGTGAGCCGAAAGCTTAGGACCAACATAGTAAAATAAAAATATACCCGAATGTTGGACAATTTTTGTTTTTATTTACACCTGAAATTAAAGCCAAAACCCGATCTTTAGAATGGCTGATGGTTAAACATAAGACATTCATTGTTTGTTACATTCTAAATAATATATGTTTAGATAATTATCTGCTCTCTCACTCACACACACACACACACACACACACACACACACAGGAAAACTTAACTTAGCCAATATGTGTAATTCTCTGTGGGCTTATTTTATCAAGGCCGAGGATGAATGTGTTGCCCAAGATAAATTTCCTGTCATCTTTATTCATATTGTTCTTTTATGGAGATCAGTCAGTTAAGTGCCATACGTGAAACTTGCTTGGGCAATCATGTCTCGAAAGATTATCCCACAGTAGGTTGCCATTGCTTTCTGTAGTAGACTGGTTGCTGACCAAGGCTATAGAACCCAATCTGTCCTGCTATTTAACCCATAACTGGAGGAAGAGACGGATTAATACCTTTCCCAAGGGTATTTGTGCATAAGTGAATGCAATTGATTCAACTGGAATTCGAACTCTGCTCCCCGATTTCTTGTTCCAAGCCGCTATCCACTCCACCACAATGCACATCCGGAGATACTCTACCTGAATTCACACGCCAACACCAAAAAGGAATACCTATGCATTTTAAAAATGAAATTTTTTTTTTTTTTTTTGTGAAAGTTTTAGTTTAATTCCAAGCTAATAGGTCAGATTTAATATTCCCAATATGCAAAATACTTTACTGTATTTCAAAATAAATTTAAATTTGATTGGAGTTAATCCCCCCTCCCCCAGCAAGGTAATGAAGATGTAAGGGTTACTGAGTGTTAGAGAATAAGAAAATCAAGAGAATAAGAAAAAATATAAAAAAAAAAAAATAAGAAAAAGGAGAACAATAAAAGAGCTAGAATTAAGACAATGATTGACATTGAATTTAAATTTTTGGAAACCTAAGTTGACTGGGAAGCAAGAAGCTGGAAGAGTTTTATGTACGAGAGAAGGAACTTTTAGCATGGAACTTGGTTACATCTAGCCATTTCAAATGTAAAATGATGATCTTGTTACCAAACTAAATTCATGAAGTCTACGTATCTTATCAAGACAATTACCGTGAAAGAATTTATAAAAAAAGTTAATAGAGAAGCTGTTATAGCGGTAGGTAAATGACCAAAGCCGAGATGCCAGCTGGGGATCATGAAGATTGCAGATTCTTCTTTATATTTTAAGAATCTCTAAATATATGGCAAGCATGCCAGACCAAATGTAGCAGCAATATTCAAAGTTAAGAATGGTAGATAAATATGTAAGATAGATTCTGGCAAAAAAAAAATTCCTAACAAAACATAGTGAATTAACTTTTTTGACTGCAGACTTAGCAGTTGATTCAATATACTTTCTATTTCATATTAGCTGAAAATGTTAGTCAATGAGTGACTCACTTGGAGGTTAGCATCAGCCATGTTGATGGAAGGTAAAAAGTGTTCTCTCGGATGTTTAAAAGAGAGCAGTTTCATTTTGGTGGCATTAAAATTAACTACTCCTTGCCCCATTTAACAGATTGGTCATTTTTGAGATCAGCTGCTGGTTTAACTGCATCGAACTGGTCAAGTAAGTTCAAGGATAGATCCCTGGACAACATCTGCATTTATGCAAAAAGATTTAGAAGGGTGGGTCCTGGGTATGACGGCAAACTGTAACTGGCAGCAAGGCCTCTGATTGGGGGGTTGTGAGGAGCATGGAACCACCTCTTAATTGCTGTTATTCCCAGGTTCGCTCTGACCCAGAGTGGTAGCACCTGTTAGGGTCCTAGCTATGGGCAAATAGTTTATCCTGAAACACTATGAAAGTATAAAAATAGATTATAGAAAAATAAGTGTGAGAGAGAGAGAGAAAATATTTACAATAATACATTTTGAAGAAAAATGTTTTACCATAACACTTTTTTTTTTTTTTTTTTTTTTTTTTTTTTAATAGAAAAAAATTTACCAGCAATACATTTTTGAATACAAAGCTATAAGACATCTTCAGTTTTCTTAAAAAAAAAAAACTTCATCAAAATCTGACTAAATCAACCTTCTCACTATAACCAAACACTAAAAAAAAAAAACAAACCTTAAAATCTCACCTTTTTGGCATTAAATAACCCACAGAGGTTGATATGCCATTAAACAAAACTCAAACTCAAAACTTAAGAAGGGTGGCCATTCAAGACAACTTTCATTTTATGATTTGATAAGACTAAATTAGTTAAAAGAATCCCCCCCCCCCCTGGAAATACCATAACCTCTCAGATTGAAGACCAATATGTCAAACACTGTCTACTACCTTAAGAGATATTCAAAGCAACAGCCTGAGCTTCACTATTCTTATCTAAAGTTGATAGTTTTGTAATGCTAAAATTTTATTAGATCTGAATTTCCTAATGAAATTTTCACTGCAAAAAGACTCAAATTTCCCAGACTAATTCATGGTCACTTATTAATGCAAGAAAAACATTTTAAACACAATTTCAAAGGTTCTAAAAAGGATTAAAAAAAATAATAATGAAAAGTGTTGGTCTTTCTTAATAATAAAGATTTTGCCGATAAGATTTTGTGGGCTTTTTTTTTTTTTTTTTTAAATACTGTGAGATGTCTGTGCATGATGCAATCTCTAGCAAATTAACTTTACTAATCTCAACAGCTGGTGATTTCGTCAAGAGAATTTGTGTGAGTTTGTATATTTTTATGTCTATATTGATCATAAAAATAATTAGATTTGTATGTTGTTTTATTTATCACTTTAGTTGAAAATTGAATTTCTCAGTTCAAGCTAAAATTACTTTCTGTTCCAGTTACTTGACCGAAAGAGTTGAGAGTTCAATACCAGGCTACAGTAGTGGTGAACAAATAACTTAAAGGGAGATAACTCATGGCTACTAGAAGTGGCTTCACACAAGGAATGAGAATTATATACCGCAGTAATTGTAATAAAGGGTTCAGTTAGAATTTCCTAACATCTGAAGAAGGCCAGAGTGTACAATGGCTGAAATGTCGTAAGCATGGTGACAAAGATGAGAACAATAGTCCAAAACATGTAAATAGCATAAATGCCACCTCATCTGAGAAGTTTGTAAAATTGAACGTAAATATTAGTAAATTTAAAATAAATTAGTCTGTCTACTATAGCCAAGTAATTTTAACAAGTGTCTTTTCCAATCTTTTCACTTTTCTTTTTTTTTTTTTCTAATTGGAGTCAGTCAGTTAAGTGCCATACGTGATACACGCTTGGGCGATCATGTCTCGAAAGAGACTTGACTGACTGGGCAGAAGATTATCCCGCAGTAGGTTGCCATTGCTTTCTGTGGTAGACTGGTTGCCGACCAAGGCTATAGAACCCAGTCTGTCCTGCTATTTAACCCATAACTGGAAGGAAGAGACAGATTAATAACTTTCCCAAGGGTATTTGCGCGTAAGTGAATACAATGGATTCAACTGGAATTCGAACTTGGCTCCCCGATTGGAGTAGATAGACTAAACTATCACCCAGTTCACACTCCACCCACGTCTATTGAACAGGTTAAGAGGCTCATCCCTTGTTCCCTGTTTAGGATGTGGTTTCCGGCTTTCTCTGTTCTAATCTTTTCACTCTTACGTAGCCCCTGGCACATCAGTGGCGTTACCGCCTTGCTCGGGGTGATATGATCAAAAAAAAAAAATTTGCTATTTAACTTTACAAAATCATTTTACTTTGTCTTAGAGCAAACCACATTGAAATCTTTTCACTCTTACATAGCCCCCGGCACATCAGTGGCATTACCACCTTGCTCGGGGTGATATGATTAAAAAAAAAAAATCAATAGTCCAATGTAGTGTAAAGACCACCAAATTGTAAACATCTACATTTACAAGTAAATTTAGATTACCTTTTTTTTCCCGTACTCTGTTAAAAACTATAAAAATATAATTAAAATGCATTTATAAATAAAATACAGAACTGAGAAAGGTTATCAGCCTAGTGACCAGCAAATTCGATTTTATTCTTTTAGACTCAGATTGCCTCTCCTGGAACAAATGACCAATGTGAGATATACCTGTACAGAATTAGAACCACTGTCTAATGCTGTAAAGTGTTGCATATTTTCTGGTTTTAATATTTTTAGTTCTGCTCAATTTGAGATAAACTGTTTAAGTTTTCCAAGGCAATGACAATGTTGGATGCCTTTGTACTGCTTGTCAGGCAGGTATTGGTATTATTGCAGGTTTCATAAAACAAAAAAGATGTACAAATTAATGTCTTATCCTTCAACCAATTGAATCTGGTGAGATCTTTTGACACTTGTTGATTATGGGCAGTCTTTCTACTTATTCTTGCATACAATATTGTTTAATATCATAATTTAATGGTCTATTTGCTCTGATTAGATGCTACTTAGCAATTCTGATATTGTTGAAAAATGATTACAATTTCAGTGGCAAGATGTCGAGTGGAGGTTATGATCCCTGTGAATGTGTCTGGAATCATGAACATGCTCTGAGAAGGCTTATTCATTTTGTGAGTATTGTTTTTTTTTTTTTTCTTTCTTTTTTTCTAATCTAATTCTTTTAATTTGCTTATAAAAATGGCAAGAAGACCCCCCCCCCACTAAAACAGGATTGTTTTCTTGTCTGAATTAATGCTCCTCTCTTATATGATCTAGAAATGTAATTTTCCTATGTATACATTCTTAAATTGGAAATAAAAATTAACATTAGCTTTCTCAAGCAAAGTCCTACCACACTCCACACTGCAAAAAAATCCATATCATTTTATGATAAAACATTATTGCATAGATTTCCTCTTTTAAGACTTTAAGCTTAATAGATTTACTAATTGCATTAATTGTGACTAAAGTAGTTATTCTGTTCATCACCATACTTTTTTTTTTTTTTTTTATTCTGTTCCTTTCTTTTTCAGTTGCGATCTTCTCAAAATCAGTGCACAAATGACCAATGTTTTCAAGAAAGTAAGTTTCTTTAATGTTATTCTTAATGACATTTATATATTGCAGCCGAGCATGACCGAGTGGTTAGAATGTTCGCTTTCTGATCATGAGGTTTTGGTTCAAATCTCATCATGGTCAATTTATCAAGAAAGTGACCTTTTGATTTTATCAGTGTGCTGCACCTTTTGGAAAATACCTGAAAATTGACCCAAGCCTTGAGTGAAATTAGGTAGACATGACTATTTGGGAGCTATTTGTGACTGAGGTCTTGGGTGTAGTGGCCTCATTCAAACTGTTGATTATGCCATGTAATGCATTCTCTCCCAGAAACTAATATCTGTTTAACATTGTTGCTGTATAAACCAGTTGGGCTATTATGGGTGTTGAGCAAACACAAATTTACCTGAGCAGGCATCTGCAACAGGGATCGGTTAGTTGCATTAATAGACTAGCATTCAAGTGGCCAGCCACTACCATATTGCAGTCTTAGAAAATTAACTGCTAAGTTTTGGCACACAAAAAAGATGTTACATCTTTACATCTAATTTTGTCTGTATTAACAAAAGATTTTATGATGAAAATGCATATTGAAATCCAGTTTTAATATTCTCATCAGTTTGTGTCTTTTTTTTTTTTTTTTTTTTTTTTTTTTAACTTGACAGCATCTTGTGAATAATGGGAAGAAAAAAAAATTGCTTGTAAATGTGATTACTTTTTTTTTTTTTTTTTTTTTTTTCCAGTGCCTGGATTGTCAGAATGTCCAGATGGAGGTTTTAGTAGCATGATGATGATGATGCTTGGTTGGATTGTGGTGGCCACAGCCTTATTTCTTTTGCGTCCCCGCAGTCTACGCAGTAGAGGTGACATGAAACCCAACAGAGAAACAGATGTAAGCAGTAACTTTTTTTTTCTCTCGGGTAGTTCTTTTAATTTTTGTTTATTTCAAATATAAACAAATGAGCTCATAATTTGGGTATCATTGGGGCTATGGTGGATTTCCAAAGGCATTAAAAGTAAAGCAAAAACTGAATTGAATGTATTCTTAGGCTTATAATACAAGAGTGTCTTGATGAAGAATTAATTTTTCTTAATAGGTGTTGGGGAGTGAGCCAGAAAATAATTTAACTGGTGCAAAATTAAATGGCTTTTTTTTTTTTTTTTTTTTAAGGTGGAGGGGTGGGGATCACTGCCTCCTTCTCTTTTAAGCACCTAAGAGTAAGTTACTTTATCAGTTTCTCATTGAAATAATGCTTATCAGAAATATTTAATAAGTCAATTATGATTTTAACTTGTCCTTTGTAATTTAGAATTTCATACAGCTTAATTAAATTTTGTTAAACCCCCAATGTGATTTTTCAAAGATTCCTGTTAGCAGAGCTGAACACCTTTTTTCTATTTTTAGTGGTGAACTTGGCATTGACCAAATTTAAAATCACAAAATTGATTCCATGTCACTTTGTAGTTGAGTAGGGAACTAGTCATAACTTATAACATTTGAAAGTGTTTTTTTTTTTTGTTTTTATAAATTGTAACACAGTTTTATCATTAGCTTCTGGAATAGCTATTTTTGCGGGCAGCAAAAAAATTATCAGATCATTTGTTTGTGAATCTAGAATAGATTTTATAACTGCCTTTTAAAAATAAATGTTAAAAAGATTTGACAAATCTGCCAACATTCTTTACATTATATGGCTTTTCTTGTCATTGAAGTTAAAATTAACCCTATCCAGACGACTTGAAGAAGTCATCTGTTTAAATATTGAAAACTAAGGATGCTTTTGTACTGGTTAATGTATAATTTTTATCTTTAAGCCACATGATTTATAAAAAAAAAAAAAGAAAAAACCTAATGAAATTGAAGTGTAGTTTTTCACACTGCTTTCCTCTCCTTTGATGTTGAGACTTTGAATTTTTTTAATGTTTTTCAGAGATCTGGTAATCCTCCACCAGCCCCTCCCACTGCATAGAATTGCTTCAGGAAACCCAACTAAAAAAGGCTGCCATAATTGTGCTGATTGTTTGAGAAAGGCGAGCACTGCTGATGGATTTGTCATGGGACCTTAGACTTTGGACGCTGTTAACATAATTTAATCATGGTTTAAAAAAAAAAATAATAAAAAAAAAAAAAAAAAAATAACCCTAATTCTCTTGGTTCTAGGATCTGTCATGATATTAATGCATAAACTAATGTTTTCATATTCTTAACTCACTTCATGGTGGTGGTGCTCATGACTTTCAATAAACATTTAAGTTGCAGTGTTTTACCCCCCCCCCCCTCTTGTTTTGAGGTATACACACAAAATTCTTTTGGTTCTACTTCTATTCATTTACTTATGTCTGGCCTTCACTAGCTCTTTGGCAAAACTTTACCAAAATCCCTAAAAATAAGTGGGGGTAGAGTGCTGCTTCACTGGACCCAAAACCCATGTGGCACAAGTCCAACTAGTTAATGCTTGTTTTTATATATATATATATATATATATATATATATATATATAACTAACATCTCCAAGCAAATTGAAGTATTTCACTTTCATAAAATAAATTTTTAATTTAGATACCATAAGTTAGGTACATTTTCTTGGGCGGGGGGGGGGGGGGGGCATATAATTCCTTTACCCAATAAAAACAGGGTCGCTTAAAAAAAAAAACACAAACAAAAAACACAATCTTGTTATTGCAACAAGTGAAAAGTGGCTTTTCTGTCTCAGTTGAAAAGATTTCTCTTCACATTGAATGTCCTTTTTGTTGCTTCATTTTGTAAATAAAACTAGATCATTAAAAGCAAATTTAACAGGTGAAATTTTAGTTCTTTACTGTGAAAATAGTAATTCATTTGTTTGAGAATTTTCATTTTAGATGAAAATTGTACTAAAATGTTACTGTCTCTAAGTTTTTGCTAGACTTTAACTGAAAATATATAAATGATTATTAAATGTTCAATGAATCACTCGTGGGATTAAAACTGATTAAAATGTTTTATTGATTTGGTATTGTTTATATTTTGAAAATTCTTGGTCAAATAAGGAACTTACAGAATTTAGATGTGATGAAACATTTAAATATTAAGCAAAAGATTTTTTTCCTACTGTTAATATATATATATATTTTTTTTTTTTTTTAAGATCAAGTTTGTGCTTGGCATTATCTATTTGTAATAATCTTTAACATCAACTTGGTATTTCTACTTTTGGTAATCACTTTCAACTGATTTAAGTCAACAGCTTGAATAGGATAAAAAGCACCTGGTCTCCAGGGAAAAGGATTTCAATAAAGAGGACTCTTGGTGTCGGGATTCATTTTAATTACTGGTGCTTGAGGTAAATTTTCGAATATTAGTATGAATTTAGACATGATTAATTTACTTTATCCCAATAACCTGTAATTGATCTGAAGACACCTGATTAACTATTTACCCAAAATTGAAAATTTCCATTGCTATGGCATATTGTGTAATCCATAAAAATATTTTAATTTTCCTCTTTTGTCTTTTTTCTGGAATGGAAGAAAAGACAGCAAGAAAATCTAATTTTTCTGTCTTTTTATGGACATGGCAAATTAAGTTTCAAACTTGACACCATTCCCTGAAAAGTAATTTATTCTTGTTTTTGTTTCCTTTGGTTTCATGATTCTTCAGGTGTAGATAGGATTTGTTGGAGAAAGTGATGAAAATTTATTTTATTGCAATATGAATAAAAAAAATATATATATTCTAGCAATTTCTTTGCTTTTTTTTTTTTTTTTTTTTTTTTTTTTTAAATATCATTTATGCATTATTTATTTTATGTATTGGGGACAAACTTATTGAGGCTTCGAATTATAGCTTGCATATTACAAGAATAAATTCATCTCTTATTCTGAGCCCAAGTTTAGTTTAATATTTTTACTTGGTTAGTGTAGCACAAAACTTATAAAGAAAGTTTTCCAAAAAATTTTTTTATTTTACACTTACAAATACTGCCATGAAATAGTTTTATTATATTTAAAAAAAAAAAAAAGTGGGGGTGAGGGGGGTCAAGTTAACAAGACTTAATCAGTAATGTTCATCTATCAATTTAAATAATGCCATACGTTCATGCTTACAGATGAAGCATATCCTATACCTGAAGCTCTTGTTCGTTTAATGTTGATTTAATCTACCTTTGCAGTTGGATGTAATGTAATATGCATTACACGTCTTCATAAAACATAACCTCCTCTTTGTTTGCATGAGTTTAATCAGATTTGTTTGGCACTTGACATGAGAGTGTGTTTCTCTGGAACTAAATTGGATGCTTTTAATTAAATGCATCCAAAGTTGCTTGTTTCTAAAACTTATCAATTTTCCAGTCTTAAATGTTTGTTGTATTTGAAATCCTAAGTTTGATTGGCCTTGTTACCAATATTTATCTCTTTGGAAGCAGCAGTTCTTGCTCAAATTTAATGAGTTACAAAGATACTTGGTCCTTTCTTGACTCTGACCAGAAATTTTAGAAAATGTAAGTTAAAATATTTGAGTAAATTTTTGGTATTTCAGCCAAACTTGATCGTTTTTATATAGAGAACTAAGATTAGGGTAAGAAATGTTACTACCCCTACCCCCATTGTTCTGGTAATTGCTTGCTTATTCCATTAAGAGAAGCTAAGAGGGCCACAGTTGCAGATAGTACTTTCATTTACAAAGAATAAACACTTCGTATTTTGCTATATAAGCCTTTTAAGGAAGGAAGAGAGGAGAGGAAAAATTTATGTTGGTGGGTGGGGAGTAAAAAAAAAAAAAAAACTAGTAAAAGGTAGTTTAGAAAAAATAAATTCAAAGCAATGTCTGATTAACCAGTTTATTACAATGAAAAAAAAAAACTGTTTGCTATGATGATCATTGAATATTTCATAACCATAGATTGGTCCACAAAATGAGGGTAACTGCCATTGCTTGACATATAAAGTTAAGCTTGAATATTTAATGTGATAAAATATCTAGAAATTTTGTTCTATAACTCAATGATTGAATAAATTCAATTTAAATCAGAAAATTCAAATAAGAAAACTAGAATTTTTTTAGGCATTTCTAACACATCACTGAAATCCCTGACTCATAGATGGTGCCACTAAAAAAAAAAAAAAAAAAAAAAAAAAACCCCATACAATATAAGTACTAATCTTCAAATGGCATGTGACAAAATTTAGGCCCAATCGGATTATTAGTTATTTTAGTAAAGCTACTGTTGCGAATTTTCAAAACAATAGAAAAATCGGAATTTTGTATGTTTGCATTGTTTTCTGATGGGGGTGGGGATACTGTTCAAGTAAAGCAATAGCTTGATAAGTTATTTGAACTCTGCTTCATCAGAAACAAGTTAAGAGGTGGTATGCTGAATCTAAATGGTTGCACAGGCACCAAAGGTTCTGAATGCACAGGTTTCCCAAAATCAGCAGTTGTCCTGGAAAACACCAAAAAAAAAAAAAAAAATCCACAAACTCATTTTGGCCAATCATAAATTGAAGTGTCATGAGATAGCAAGAGTTGAACATATCAGAAGGCAATATATTCACAATTTTGTGTGTTCAAAGTGAGTGCCATGTTTGCTGACAGGTGATCAGAAACAATGCGTCAACAATGCACTCCAAAATCAAAGCAACCAAAGACGCAAACATTTTGTTCAACTACCTTGATAAAGGAAGAATCAACCCCCCAGCCACAAATGAAGAAAAAAATCTTTCACTAAGACAAAATGACATGAAATCAGATTCTGTGTGAATTTTAGCAAGAGAAGGCAATTCTAACACTTTAGCAACAAATTATGAGTTTAGAGAAAGACAGTCAGTTACATTTGGCAAATAAATAAAACCCCCTTAAGAAAAAAACAAACAACAATCAAAACAATTATTGGCAAACTAGGATTGGCATTGATTTTTAAATAGTTTATTTCTTTAGCAATTGAAAAGACTTTCCAGATTGTATACAGACTGGACAATCATTCTCTCATAAACACAGTTGTTTTAAGTTTTCAAATATTGCTCTAAGGAAGATAGACATTTTTAACAGCTTAAAGGATTTTTTTTTTTTTTTTTTTTTAGCCATTGCACATCCTGTAATAAATTGATAATGAGAAAATACTGTGGTGGCCTGAACTTGTATAATGACTACAAACAGGTCAGGTTTAAAGATGAACAGCTAATACTTGTGGCCAATCAATATAATAGTAAAAATTAATTTAAGCTGTGATATTTGAAAAATAACTTTCAAGTTAGAATTTTGGAACTACTTTGAGCAGATTACTAAATGCTTAATCTTGGGATTCAAGAAAATCTTTTTTTATTTGATTTAATGCCAGCATATATTTGCAGAATGAATACTGGCAATACAGGATAACTTTGGTTTTTACAACAGCATGGCATAAGAAAACGGCAAAGAAATTTTGCCATTTTGTGATCACATGATTGTAGCATTTCACAGCCAATTTCTACTGGTAAAAAGAAATAACGACAATGCAGTAGAATTGCATACACAAATTTTCAAGAAGCAAAGATCAGGCAGGCAGGCAGATCCAAAGCCATGTATATTTTTAATTATGGGCACTTAATCATTTTGTTAGTTTCCAAATGCAATACACGCTATTTATTACCAAAAAGGTTTCAGGATGTAATTGGTAACTGAATTATTCCAATTCTAGACAAGATTGCATTTGGAGCAACGACCCAAGCAATCAAGATTTTCTGAACATTCTCATCCTTCTTGAGAAAGAAGGAAAACAATTGCTTTCATCATCTTAAATGTTTTCACTTCCCAAAACTAAATGAAGAATTTGTTCTCTTCAGTTTTTTTTTCAGAACAAACGAGTTACAACTCAATGCATCTGAGCACGTTACAAACAAACAATTTTCTTTTTCACATCTTGCCAGGCAAATCAAGACATGTTTGTAGACGTGTTTATAACTCCAGATAGCATATATCATACCACATATTTTTAGAATAATTTTTTTTTTAATTTATCTAAAAAAATATATTTCTCAAATTTCCAGTGTTTTGAATGGAGAGAATAGCAGCATTTGTCATATAGACAACAAATAGCACATTAATTTTTAAATTAAGCAAATTTATGACGGATTAAAAGCAAGATTCAGTGAAGTAAACTAGTAATGTTAGTAAGAACTAAAAATTAGTAAAAATAAAAATGGCATAGAAAAGGTTGGGGTGGAAGTACAACAGATTTGACACCTGCTTAATCACCCCGACCAGAGAAGTTTTAGTGATCAAGATGACTGTGAAAGATGGGTGCTCAAAGTGCAAATTTCATTAGGAGCTATTTTATTTCCAATGGTGTGCTCTTAGCAAAGTCTTAAGATAAGGAGAGAGAATAAAAAAAACAAAACAAAAAACCTCAACTAAAAAAGAAAAAAAAATTCTTTTTAACACTGAATTTGTTAAAGTTTACATAAAGACAGGATTTTTTTTATTTTGCTATAAGATGTTCATTCTGACTTCCTGAAAATAAAAAATAGATTTAAATATTTCAAATAATTAAAAGAAGGTAGGGTGAGGGAATATCTCCACAAACACAAATATCTCAACACAAAAACAAGAAATGGAGTTTAGATTTTGCAAGTATACACAAATGTTCACTACTTAAAATGATAGATCTTACACAAGTCCTGTAACTATGTAGTTACTATGCCAACCATTAGTATTTAATTGAATATTAAAATACTAAACAGATTAAATTGAAGCAATTTTGGACAGAAGGAATGTAGATTTTACAAGGATATAAATATACTAAGGGCAGAAAAAAAAATTTGTGTTGGGTTATAAAATGGCTGCCTCAATAGAAGCAGACATTTTATTAAAAAGGAAGAAGCAATGTTATTGGATGCTTTATAACCTGCAATCTGTCTCAAGGTTTTATA
This sequence comes from Ascarosepion bandense, assembly GCA_037127315.1. NCBI lineage: Eukaryota > Metazoa > Mollusca > Cephalopoda > Sepiida > Sepiidae > Ascarosepion > Ascarosepion bandense. Next base: position 243,519 of record JBBBDQ010001458.1, read on the forward strand.
AGATTGCAAATGTATTCACTCCTGATGAGAACTAAGGGACACGAATGGTTAAGATTTACATGACCAATGCAAGATAGCCATAGCAAATACATCGGACAGATGAGGAATGAAAAAGCTGCAGCAACGAGGAAATTTACACAAAATCTAGATGCATTCTTTCCTGAAAACCAAGCTAAACATTTGGACCAATATGTGACTTGTCTTTATGTTATGGTGAAATACACCTATTCCTCAGATAATGGACACTCCCTCTTATATTAATAAGAGTTAACAGGAAGTGCGTGTTTGTGTATATGACTGAGATCTGCGAGCCCCGCTAGAATTTCGCCCAGCTAACTAATGTTTCTGTCACAATTAAAGATGGTGGTGGTGGTGGTGGTGGTGGTGGTGGTGGTTTATTACTAACATCAGTTTTGTTTAGTTTCTGTATATATTTTCATTCATTGTATAAAAATCATTGGGAGGGGGTATCATTTTTAAATTTTGTACATATGGGTTTAGTTAGATTTTCACAGAGTGTATTGAGGCATTATGGTGTTTGTAGCAAGAATGGTATGTAAGAATGTGATGTTTTGGTGCAAGGGATATTGTATTCTCTGCTTCGGTCAGTGAATGAGGCTACCTAATTTAATGTAAGACAGATGAAGACCAGTCATTCCCCATCCCCCTTTCAGCCTTGTGCCGCATTTTTTGTATTTTACAAAAATAAATATTGAAGTTCTTGGGAATTTCATAGGAGTTCTTAGAAGTTCTAGAGTGTTCTTTAGAGTTCAGTAGAACAACTAGGCAGTTGATATTAGTCGGCAGTTAACCGAATACGAAGGAGTCAGCCAAGTTCCTAACATTTTGGGTGTGTTAAGTCGATTAGCAACTGACATAGTAAGATTATAATTTTCAGTGCGGAAACTACTCCACAACAATAGGTGCGGCTCAAAGCTTCAAGGGAAATATTTCCAAAAAGTGTTAGTTGACTGACCAAGAAAGTAGTATTTCAAATTATCTAAAATGTCACATGATTTAATTTAATCCTTTCTAGTTTAGGATTTTAAGTTTTTGAAGAAAGAAAATATATATATATATACACACTGTATAGGAACAAAAATAGAATTTTAGAAGCAGGGTAATATTAGGAAAGAATTTGCACTGTCTTTATAAAACTAACCCTTACATTGTTCTCTTATTCACTTATTGAAATTTTAGACCAAAAGTTACTAGAATCATGCCAACTCTTGTCAAAGAATTAGTACCAAAACTAAACAGATAAAAGGAAGGACAAAAATATTAGAACCAATAATTAACTCCTTTTGAGCCAAATTTTGGCATCAGAGAGAAATGTCATATGCTTTTACAGCCCTGAACAGCCAGACCCAAGGAAAAATTTAAAGGTTTGCAATATTGTGTGTCATAGAATGAATACTGATGTATTGCAATATATAATAAAAACTATTTTCCAAGCAGTCAGCCAATTCACAACAACTGATAACAAAAACAGGAGAGAAAGTAATTTGGGAAGAGAGAGAAGACAACATGAATAATTTCTGCTTTCGACTTAAATTCAGTTTTCTGTGTGTATGTGTTGAAGGAAAAGCTAAACCATTTTAAGTCACAAGGCGCTGCAGAAATTTCCTCTCCAGAAAAACAATGATTTGCAAGATGACTAAGTAAAATAGAACTTCTGTTTGATAATAGCTGTCACATTAGTGTATGAAATGTATGTACAAATATACTTATTATGGGACAGAGATAGTAAATGCTTTGAAGTGTCAGCTATTTGCAAAAACTATCAGAAAGTGTTGTACGAATTAATTTTGTTTGTGTTCTATGGAATTGACAAGCAACAGTCAGCTAGTATCCAAGATCAAATCTGCCCACCCAAGCCTGCAATAGCAATCAACACGGTCTAGAATAGAACATAATAAATCTTATCTTGTCTGTGAATGTGCAGAAAAGCAAGGATTAAACGGATAAAGGCGTGTCAGCAGATTAAGTGTCTTAGACTTTTAAGTAAGAAGGCGATGGTAGTGGTTTTGAAGACAATTTTATCAAGCTTAATTAATCTGAAAAAACAAACAAATGCAATGACCAAGGAGACAGAAAAATTATTCTTCGAGCCAACTCCCCCCCACCATTTTTTGCTAAAAGCAAAACAAATGGAAAGACGTGACCTGTTTTTACCCCACCCTCTGACTTTTTGTTTGTTTCTTTCTTTCTTTCATTATAGGAAACTTAAATGAATAACAAGTTAGTTTCTATAAGTTCCCAGATGAAGTATTTTCATTATTCCACAAGTTCTTTTTCTGACTATTATCTTTGTTAGATTTAAACACATTTCAGCTGACATATTCTTTGTCCCTTTTAGGATATGTAACAGCCAGTGTCTTTAGATTTCATTTCATACTTTTTTGTTTTCCCTTCCATCTTCACAACTAGAACACTACAGTCCAAATGAATCACAGGATCGAGTGTGAAGGTTTTTAGATTAGTATTATTAAGAGAGCTAAGCAACTTCAAAAGTACACTGGAGGGAAAGGCTTAAAAGATATCAACCAAAATATAGGGTTCAAAAGAATAAAAATAAAAACCATAGTCTACACACAATGTGGAAGAAATGCACCACAATTTGTGAATTTCTTACAAATGTACTTTTTAATTGTAAGGCAACGCTAGAGCAGAGAAAACCCAAGAACAACAACAAATTAACAAGGAAAAACATTAAAAACTGAAAATATCAACATTTTCTTTTGATAAATACAATTCTTTCACAACAATTTTAAGGTTAAATGCATGGAGACATAATGGTTATGTTGTTATCAATGACATCATCAATTGCAATGGTTAGCAAGCTAGTCTCACAGCTCATTATCACTGTTGCAGATTCAATCCATACTGAGTACTTCAAGCCTTGTGTCATACTTATCTCAGCTTCATAAATATCAAAATCATTAACGTACTGAAATGATTAAAGCAGAAATTCATGGTTCAGGTGTGAATTTCAGTCATGACAATGAAAAATTGTCTTGTGAATAGACATGGACACTTCCCATGACCCATAGATTGTTGGGGTGCCATACTGAATAATTCCTCTTCATAGTATCTTTGACAATAGTCATATCTCTTCTGAAAGTAACAGATGATAGTTTGTACCAGGTTAAATAGTACTGGCAACAAGAAATAACCCCCTGACCTATTATCAAAATTCAGTGATTACAAAGCTGTAATCTTACAAAGCTGAAGGGTTCTGACTGCTCAACTATTTACCCATAACAGGGAGGAAAAGAGAAGTGGATTCATGCCTTTGCCAAGGGCATCAGTGCAAAGTAAACAACCTCAGCCAGAGTTTGAATTTAGTTTGGATGTTACCTCCACATCCAATCTATGCATATTAAAAATAACGAAAAATGTGACATATTTCTACCAGTTAATTTAAAACTTATAAAATATTTAAAAGTCCTTACACTCTTAAGAGTGTAAGGAATTTTAAATATTTTATTTTAATATCTCAAAACAAACTTGAGAAACTTTAGAAGGATTTTTGAAAAGGTTTTATAAAAAGGTGAAAGGTTAGTTTAGACCAAAGCTTAAAAAAATCTTGAATGTCAATGGGTGTGATCACAGATGACGGACAAACAGCCTGAGATTTCATTTGATTAGGGGGGGGGAAGCAGAAATGAACAAAAAGGTGGTAAATGCTTTCTTTTAGTTTCTTAACTCAGTCAAGACAAAACCTATGGTCACAGTAGCAGGCAACACCAAAATAGTGGGTTAGTAGGAAGATAACCTCACAAGGAGGAGGACATTTGACTGAAAGTGTCAGCGCTTTCTTTGCCGGTTGCGACGAGAGTTGGTAGAACCCGACATGGAGGAACTGGAATGGCTTGAGCCTCCTGGTGTTGTTGAGGAAGTTGATGCCGCTCCAACAATTACTTGGCCCTCCTGTAGCTCTTTCTGTGATACAGCCAGACCATCATCTGATAGTTTTTGCTGAGCTTCCAAGTGAAACATCATGTCTCTCAGCTGTTCTCTAAGCTCCTCAAGTTCCTGAAGAGAAAAAAAATAAAGAAGCTTACCAACTAAATAATAGCATAAACATATCTTAGTGCAATCATATTAGAAAAGGGACAGGGCACCTCGATGTGGTGTAATGTTTAACAAGTTTGTCTCGCTAGGATCATTACAATTGAGTAGTGAGTTCGATCCTCACTGGGTGCCCCATACGTTTGGTCTTGTGCCACATCTAAGCTGTGCTTAGAAAATCAACATATTAGAAAAGGGACCCCATTGTTGGTTGTACAAACTAAATTGGAATTTAAAATCTCGTCAAATTTAGGATTAGCAAGAAAAGTGATTCAGTACTTAAAAATTTTTTAAACAGTGTGACAAAAAATTTAAAGATTTTTTTTTATGAGAATGTATCAAATAATGAAATCCAAAGCTTCAAATGGGAGGTGTGTGTGTGTGTGCATATTAAAAAAACCAAAAAAAAAACCCAGCCATATTTGAGCAGGAACAATCATTCTATTTATAAAGATTTGTAAAGCTGATGATAAAGACATTTTGTTTAGATATGAACCCAAATAGAAGCAGCTGGAAGGTAAATCACAAAATGAATCCTATTAATATTACTAAAAATTTAATATTAAAACTGATCCAGCCAAAGGACTCAGTGTAATTAAATTTATTTACAAAGCCAATATTTATTATATTAAGAAAAAGAAAAAAAAAAAAAATTATTCAAATTTTCCAAAAATGTATAACCATTTCAACAAGTGTAAATTTAACACTCATCTCATCACTGATAACAAGTCACTATGGTAAAATACAATTATTTGTGTGTGGGTAAGAGTAGCGAAAAAGGAAGAAAGAAAAAAAACGAAAGAGAAAAGGAAATGGGGAAAAAAGTGTCAGTCTGACTGACAGAACAGTAAAGATGCCACTTTGTGACGAAAGTTGAAAAATCATTAAAATAAATAAGATATATATTGAAAACAGAAATAGGGGTTGTTTCAACAAGAGAAATTGGTATAACACATCAATCAATAATTCCTGGGTCTAACTAATAAAACAACTTTTAGGCAAAATTCGACTATTCATCAACAGTCTCTTTCTAGGGTAATACACCGATTCTAATGCTTCTCTAACAATTCAATGCCTTTTGTAGAATGATTTGTCTTTGGCTTCAAAATATACCTCAGTTTCCGATATCACTTCTTCATCAGAGCTAAATCTCTTACCCTGGAGGTCTGTAAACAGTCAGTAGTCACTACAGGCCAGATGTGGAAGCAATTTGAAGTGAAATTCATAGTTTTGCCATTGTTGGGATCAACTTGTGACAGTGTGTTGTCTTCTTGAAGATCACTTTGTTCATTTGTGGCCGTTTTTTGGCGATTTCTTCCTTCAAATGCACCAATAATGCCATTTAATATTTGCTATTGATGATTCTTCCCTTCTCAAGGTAATTGAACGAAATATCTTGGGCATCCCAAAATACAGAAGCCAAAACCTTGTCTGCTGATGTTTGCATCTGGTCATTTTAGATGGTTAAAATCTGCTGCTGTCCACTCAGATGACTGCCGATTTGACTCAAGTGAAGTGGTGGATTCATGTTTCATCTACTGTCACATATTTACACATAAACTCCATATTGTGTTGAAACAGTTGCAAACAACGGTCTGCATCATTGACACATTGATTGTCAGCAAAGGTAGCACCCACTTTGAACACAGCTTTCTCATTGACAAATATTCATGAAAAATGGTGAATACACTGCCTTCTGATATGTTCAACTCCTCTGCTTTCTCACGCAACTTCTATTTACGATCAGCCAAAACAAGTTTTTTGGTGTTTTCCGGAACAACTGCTGATTTTGGGTGACCTGAGCATTCAACATCATGTGTCTGTACAACCACGTTTAAAGTCAGCATATTACCTTTTAACCATTGTTTCTGATGGAGCAGAGTCTGAATAACTTATCAAGCCACTGCTTTGCTTGAACAGTATTTCCCCACCACCCATCAGAAAGCAATGCTTTATCAACAGACAAAATTTAGATTTTTCTAATGTTTTAAAAATTAAAAAGGTTAGTACTTCATAAAAATCATATCAATTTTTTTTTTTAGTGGCACCATCTATGAGTCAGGGACTCGAGTGATGGGTTAGATGGAAAAATATGAGAAGCCATTAATAATAATAACAAATCTACACTTTAAAACAAAACGTTTATGGCTTCTCGCACTTTATATATATTTTGGCATTGTTTATAAAAGCATTTATCATTACACAAACATTTTTGCATTTTAGAACAATACTCTTCTTCAGGTGATATTTTAAAATAAATGGTAAAAATCATTTATTTCGAAAATGTAAGATGAATTTATGGCTATTTAGAAAATTAGAGAGTGTTAGTTGGAGAATATGCTTGTAGATGTGTCAATATTGTTCAATCAAAAATGAGAATTAGTTTTAGCTATGAAGTTGAAGGCTTGGGTCGCGAAAGACAGAGTAGCCTGATGTCATGGCATGACACTAATTTTTTCCAGTTAAGATACATAGTGGGACCATACATTATTTAAATGGGTAAACAATTTTTAACATCAGGTTGGATTTCAGGTTTTTTGTTTTTTTTAAATATGATTTTGAATAAAGGGGCTGGAATGTTTAGGTTAGAATTAGAATTAAATAATTATGGTATACTAAAGGTATATTGTAGTTAAGAAAACCAAGTAAGTATTGTGTGGGTCATTTATTTTAGTAAAATAATTTTTAAGTTATATTGGAGAATAAGTTATAAATGAAACATTGTAATGAATTAAATTTTAGAGAAAAATATTTTTGATGTTTGCATAAAGCCATCAATTCATCTCTATGATTCAGTAATACTTTATTTTTAGGGAACCTTATAATCTGCAGCTTTTCATTCAGGAATAGAGGGCAGGTGTCATAAAACAATTTACAGATTCTTGTTTTTTTCCAGAATTTTCCATTTTACTTTGGAGGTTTTGTTTGTATCTTATCTTCCAAAAATACACAGGTAAAAGGAATTAATAAAAAAAGAAAAAAGAAAAGATGATAACTCAAGAAAAAGAAAAGAAAGAGGAAATGAAAGACATACAAGAAATAGAAAGTGGAGAAAAATAAGTGATACAATGTAGAGAAGATAAGTGCCAATGAAAACAGCTAAAAGAGGGGAATTCAAAATTAGAATGGAAATGGGTTGCAGACAGATATTGTTACAATGTTGCAACTGAGATTTTTTGATATTAAAAAAAAAAAAAAAAAAAAAAAAAAATGATGAAATCTCATACACAGACAGAAAAGATCTAAATCTAAACTTATTTATAAATGGAACTTTGTGTGTGTGTGTGTGTGTGTGTGTCCGTTACCTATAGACTCCGAAAATTTACACAGTTGTACTATAAGCATCTGTGAGTGTTCTTAGCTAGGTTTTGTGTCGAGGTTAACCCCGATAAATATCGAAAATCGAAAAAAATCGAGTTATAGGACTGGTCCGATTTTAATCAAATTTGATACACTCATAGACAAAGACATAAGAAACGATATTCAGAAGTTTCAAGGTTGCAGTTCTTACAATAGTGCAGAAAATCGATTATATATATAAAAATATATATATATATAAAAATATAAAACATAAAAAAATATAAAATATATATATATATATAAAAGGCAAGATGTTTGTGTGTGTGTGTCTGTTTATCTGCCTGTATGTATGTATTTTTTTTCAGCCCTTTTATTTTAGTTTTTGCTTCGGGTTTGGCTCTAAGCATGTATAATTATAATTCTTAGTCTCAGCCATGATACCATTTACTCAGAGGACTTATTCAGCCTTCAAAATTTATGGATTAAGTTTAAAGCTTTCATTACACCCAAGCCATGCCAGGCTATACTGCTAGCTATTCATAGAATGTAAAATAGAAGCAATACAAAGATGTAAATTCATTCAACCTAATATTATAAATTAGAATAAAAATAAAAATAAATTAAAATAAAAATTAAAAATGGATGAACACACACACACATATATATAAAAAACAAACACATACATACATAGACACAAATAAATTAAAATTAGAAACTAACAAATAGTACAGCAAGAGAAAATGCTAAATATACTAACAGTAATTATAGAGTGCAATAAAAATACTTAAAGCAATAAATACTTAAAGCAATAAATACTTAAAGCAATAAATACTTAAAGCAATAAATACTTAAAGCAATAAATACTTAAAGCAATAAATACTTAAAGCAATAAATACTTAAAGCAATAAATACTTAAAGCAATAAATACTTAAAGCAATAAATACTTAAAGCAATAAATACTTAAAGCAATAAATACTTAAAGCAATAAATAGATCACAAATTGTAATAAAAATAAACATAAAAAGATTATATAGTTCGAGGAATTTAGCAAGATAATAAGGTTAATACTATAAAATGTTTACAATTGCTGCCGTTTCATACCTTGGATTTAGTAACATTCAGTCAGTCAGTTAAGTGTCATACGTCATACACGCTTGGGCGATCATGTCTCGAAAGAGACATGACTGACTGGGCAGAAGATTATCCCTGCAGGAGGTTGCCATTGCTTTCTGCGGTAGACTGGTTGCTGACCAAGGCTATAGAACCCAATCTGTCCTGTTATTTAACCCATAACTGGAAGGAATAGACGGATTAATACCTTTTCCGAGGGTATTTGCGCGTAAGTGAATGCAATGAATTCGGTTGAAATTCAAACTCAAATATCCGAGCCGATATCCAATGCACATCCGAAAGTTAATCATTTAATATGTTTACAATTTGTTGTAGTTTTATGCCTTTGATTTAGTAATATGTCACTTTTCGTGTTTGTTTTTCCATTTTCTCTTGCAGATAGAGGAAACAGGATTTGTTCACTGATCTAGAGATCCTAGCTTGTTTGAGAATTTTCCGTTTAACTTTAGGTGTATTATATTCTTCTTAACTTCTAAAAATATTTAGAAATTGAGGTTATATTTCATTGTCCATATTAGTAAAGGATGAGAGGTGATTGCAAAAATGTTCATTGTATTCCCAATATAGATTTTAGTAACTCTTGGATTTTCTACTGGTGAGATAGGGAATATAGACAAGGGATTTAGTCAAACACTTGTTAGATAAAGGGCATTGGTTTGGACTTATACAATTGCATAGGCTGTTTCTATGGGACAAATATCAGTAATAGAATTACCGCCGCTGCCACCACCACCATTATTATTATGTCAATTATTTTTTTATTAGCACAACTAATTAAACAATGTTACTACTTCCATAAATACTCCTTTTCCAATCCAATCTAAAATTACAAACTTCCCTTTCCCAAAGATTTTGGCAAAGGGAAGAAAAGAGACTTGGTTAAGTGATATTTAAGTCATTTGTTTTCAATTTAATTTCCTAATAATAATTTAATTTACTTTAGATTGTGGTTTTATCCTTTATTAGCAATATTATTAAATTAGTTATGTTTTTATTAGATATATTATTTAATAATTTTTCTTTTCATCTAATTTTAATGTTATCAATATCAAAATATAACTTAAGTATTAATGCCATCTTAATGGATTTTTTTATTTAATATTCTAATAATTACTTTAAAATTAAAATTCCTCAAAATAGTTGTTTTTTGTTTTTTCCCCCCTTTTTATTAGCCATATAATTTATTTATATTAAAGAATATCTTCTCATTCTTAAATCTCTTCATTCCAGAGATAAATTTTTAATGCAATTCATTTTGATATTCACATTATTTGGGCCTCTTTTTAATTTGTATCCTTTATAACTTGAAAGGCCCATGGCAATTTTATTGTTCTGTCAGTCAAACTGACATGTTATTTTTTTTTCCTTTTTTCCCCTCCTTTTTTTTTTCCTTTTTGCTTCCCTTAAGACCCCCACCACAAATAATTGTATTTTAACATCATGACTGGTTATCGCTGATGAGATGAGTGTTAATTCACTCGTTGAAATGGCCATACATTTTTGGAAAAGTTGAATTTTATATACATATTTGGGCAGCAACCTTTTAAATACAGTCGACAAGAAAGATTAAACTTTTTATTGAATTTTTTTCCAGGACTTTTTTTTCTTTTGTAAGAGTTAAGGAATATGAAAATATTTTTCCCCAATTATTGTCATTACATAAGAATTCAGCTTTATTTAGTTTTAAAAAAGAATGCTCCTTTCTAACAGTCACATGCCTTCTCAGCTGGAATTGGTGGGAGTCATCTCTATTTTCAGAAAAAAATTTAAAAAACATCATCTCCACTACTAAACAATCCAAGGCTAATGGCAGGGAAAAGATACAAGGCAGCTTGAATAGTGAGATGTCTACAACAATGTGATTTAAAAATAATTTTGTGTTATCGACTACAATTTTAAAGGGTGCTTGTAAATTATCAGTTAATGTTTTTTTAATAGCGCTTTGATCAGACAAGTGACATGTAAGGTGTCTACTCAGGGAGGTAGTAGTGTTATATATATATATATATATATATATATTACGGAAATTAACAAAGATTAAGGAAACTTGGTTATAAACAACCAACAATTGGAAATGCTTTGTTTGAACATTATTTTTGATGATACTCGTATTTAAGTAGATATTCTGTTTATAATCAATCAGTAGTATATATTTATTTCTACTGGCCTGATTATTTACGATAAATTTTTATTACGAAAATGTGTAAAATCCTGCTGAATGACACACATTCAACAAATCACTTCAAATTGTTGGGTTGTTTATAACCAATTAGTTAATCTTCATTAATTTCTGTAACATGTTTACATTTGTTGATGTTACGATACATTTCGGAGTAGGTATGGTTTTTACAATAAATAAAAAATTGTGTTACATAGGCTTGATTTAACTTCGTTTAGACTGATGGTCATTTGTGATCGAGAGGTCTAAAACGCCCCAGATCACTTGGTGGCTTCCTCTATGTGGACAGGGGTCACAGGTTTGAATCCTGCCGAATGACACACTTTCTCGTACCAAAAATTTATTGTAAATAATCAGGCCGGTAGAAATAAATATATAATACTGTTTGATTATATAACAGAATATCTATTTAAATACGAGTATCAATCAAAAATAATGTTCAAACAAAGCATTTCATATATATATATATATATACACTAGCAGTATAGCCCGGCATTGCTCGGGTGTAATGAAAGCTTTAAAACTAATCCATGGGTCCTGGGGCTCAGACTCTTTGGACGTTGGCATGAAAGACTAAAAAGCAATAGTTGTTTCCAGTTAAAGCGAAACCATAGACTGAAAGAAAAATGAATTGATGTAAGTCAAATTTTGATTTCCTGGTATCGATATCAAATTATCTGCATTATTGTAAGAACTGCAACCTTGAAACTTCTGAATGTCATTTCTTACGTCTTTGTCTATGAGTGTATCAAATTTGATTAAAATCGGACCACTCCTTCTATAACCCGATTTTTTTCAATTATCGATATTTATTGGGGATACCTCGACACAAAACCTAGCTAAGAACACTCGCAGATGCTTATAGTACAACTGTGTAAATTTTCAAGAAAATAGGTTCAGCCATTTCAGAGTCTATAGGTAACAGACACACACACAAAGTTCCATTTATAAATAAGTTTAGATATACATACATGTGTGTGTGTGTGTGTGTGTGTGAGAAAGAACCTAATGAGTGCATCTGCAAACAGTTTGCCGACAGACAATTCACAGACAGGAAAATGGTTTCATAATTTATGTCTTTTCAAGCTCAAGTTTCATTTTTTTTTTTTACTTAGAACATTCTAAGCCCTTCAATTGTCATGATGGAGTTTGTCAAGACAGAATGAGGAGGTAGAAAGATTTTATTTGAGGGATATGCTAATATTGTTGACAAAACTAGAGAATCTAAAGTTACTAGGTGTGAACAATGAAAACTGTGCAACACAAGACTGAGAACACTTGTATCCACCAACACCTGTACAGTTTGCCAACAGTATATATATATATATATATATATATATATATATATATATATATATAAGCAATCAGAGTCTAACCGCACTGATGAGCTGTGATACAGTGAAACAGATCTGTCTGCGGATGACTACATATATATATTATATATATATATATATAAATGTAGAATATTTGGTATTTAAGTCAGGTAAATTCTAATAAAGACGAACTCAAAAGTAATCATTGTTAAATTTATTTAATTTAACAGAGTAATATAATCTAGAAAAAATTTTAGATATTCCACAATTTCATGGGTAATATGTATTTTGCAGCAAGCCTGCTCATCAGACCCAAATGGTGCAACAGTTAATATTCAAAATAATCCAGAAAAAGAATTACAAACAGACACTCACTTGCCCATATCGAGAATAGACATTTGTAACAGTAATCTACAAAAACATTTCCTCGCTCATTCAAAGAGAGAAAGAAACAGAAAAATATTGAAAATTGATAAACGGAAAGAGAAAGAAAAAAAAAAGAAAGGAGAACGAACAGTATAAAGAGAAAGAAAGTTAATGTTAACATCTTAGATCAACACCAGCGTCTATTGCAATTCATCTGCTTTTTTAGAGATGAATATATATATATATATATATATTTTCATTTGGATCGATGTGAGTTTGTGACCTCGGGTTTCAGGCTTCTGCGATTGTCAGACAAATGTTTTGTTTGCCGATCACAGAAGCATGAAACCCAGGGTCACAAACTCACATCAATCTAACTGAATATGTTAGCTCTATCACTTTCCAATAAGTACTGCTCATTATACATATATATATATATACATATATATATATATAAAAAGACCAGGACGAGAAATTGAACTTGAAAAGAATTGATTAAAGCATCAATTAATTGTCCTGCCTGTGAATTGTCTGTTGGCAAACTGTCTGTCAGCAGTAAATTGAACTGTCCTTTGGGTAAATTGTATTGTTGAGAGCGTTTAATGAAAACAATCATCGTTTTTTGACAAAGAACAAAGTAAGTTTGGTCATATTATGAGCTAATGCTGAATTGTCTTTGAACAAGTGCAACTGTGTAAACGGCTCAATCATGCCTGACTTTAGGATTATCAATATCTGGAAGTTCCTATTTAAAACAAAATAACTGAAGAAAGATGAGTACAGCTAAGGAAATAGCATTCAATTCAAATCTTGTAAGATTTCTGTTCTTTGAATATTTGAAATACTTGATAAAATAAGAAACATGGCCAAAACGAATTGTAAATACGTATATGTTTTTTTCTTAGACTTACTTTGTCTTTCTGTTCATTCATGTCTTTCATTTTCTTTTCGAGGTCTGTAATCCGCTGTTGCCATACACTCTGATTCTCCAGCAAGGATTTATTCATGGCACGTTCCTCTTGCAAATCTCGCATTACTTTTGTCAATTGCCCATGGTACTAAAAGAGAACATTTTTTTTTTTTTATTGCAATTACAAAACAGTAAAATAACATCAGTGTCTTCTTATAATGATGAGTAAATCATTCATTTGAAAGGATTCTAGAGCCTCATTAGCATAGGCACGGGATATCACATGTATGACAATGGGGAAGTGTAGGCTGCCTCAGAAAAAGTTTTTAGCCTTTAAAAAAAAAAAATCATTTGAGAAAATCTGGAGGTAACAATAGTTGAAACAATTAAAAATGTACAAACAACAACAACAATAATAATAAAAAGGAAATGAATACAATCATCAACAACTTTCAGTCTTGCACATATTCATGAGAAGTGTTCAAAATTGCTACAAACCTATAAACAGAAAGTTGTTTTTTGAATATTTAGTGTAGATTTTACAAGTAAGTAACTCTACATCTGGCAGTCAGTTGGAATAGGATCAAGTTGATGGGTAAATGTGGTAATTTAGATTTTACTAGTATACTAAGAGTGCCTTTTGTACTGAAAGTAGAATTTGCCATCTTAAACTAAAGGGCCAGAGAAAGTGAGATTCAAACCTCTAAGATGATTATACAAGAGACAATTATTTTGAAGATGCATGCAAAACAAGTGTCACAAGAATTGGAGAAACAAAAAAGCCATGAGAGAGAACCGAGATGGGACTAAGAATGATACACCCTTGTAGAAATTAACTGAAAAAAAAAAAAAAAAAAATGTTTTAGTTTACTTTCTTTCACCATATGGTCAGTTTTAGACTCATTGGAATTACAGGCTGTAATTGATCTGTTTTTTCCACAGATTAGGTCATTTACAGTGGTGTGCAGATAGAATCTATTTTCAGGGTGTACGATGAAATCTGTATGACCTTGAAAAATATTGCGTTATCCGTGATGGCTTCAAATTTTTATCATGCCCAGACACTAATGTCTTGACTGTTGATTAGTTGTCCTAAAGCCATTGTCTGTGATGGATGTTACTCCAAGGAAGAGCATGAATATAGTAATGCTGCATTAACACACTGGCAAGCCTTACAGAGAGATCACGGATATTGTTGTGTCAGCCTTTCAACTGCTAGTCATGTAATCAAAGTTAAAAAAAAAAAACAAAAAAACATCAGTCCAAAATGTAAAGGAAAAAAAATTTTTATTTTTTTATTTTTTATAATCATATTGCTCCAAGCAAGGCATTTTACTGCCACTGTTTTGCAGGGGGTTACATAGGAGGAAAGTTATGAGAAAGTGACATGTTACAAGGGATGTCAGGAAGTGGGTAAGAGAAGGATGCAAATACTGATGAGAATGGAGTGGACGGAGAAGGGAGCATGAGAGAGGATGCAAGTCAGTGAGATAGGAGATGACTATTGACTTTACATTTAAATTCTTGGAGATTGTAGCTGTCAGGGAAGCAAGTAAATGGAAGGGAATTCCACAGGTGGGAAGTGCGAGAAAAGAAGCTGCTGGAGTAGAATTTGCATTTACATTTGAAAGTCCAATTGAAAGACCCCATTATATATGGGCTCTTTGATATTTGTGACAATGCAAGCTGGCATTGCTACTCATCTTTGCTGTCCCTGGCAAGAGACTACAAGAAAAAAAGTTGGTGAAGAAAAACCTTCATGAGCTTAACAAGTTTCCATTTAAAAAAGTATTGAAGATCAACTGTCTGCAGAACAGTGATGACTAGATCACCAGTCCAAGTCTTTGTACAATATATTGTCAATCAGACTGATACCTACGAACTCACAAACTGGCCATAGTAAAGGAGGCAAAAGCACTGCAGAACTGGGAAAGCCTGTGAAAGTAATAGTAATGGTTGTCAAATAAACTTTAAGGTTTCTACAAGAGTATGTTGCCTGTTGTAAAAGTTACTTTTCTTCCTCATGACTCACATCTTTCGGCTTTGAAGATATTTCGACTAAAACTTCCTCAGATGAGAGAAAAAAAAAAAAATCAAATTGGGTGGGTAATGTTTGAATGTGGATGTGCATTGTGGTGCAATGGATATCGACTTGGAACGACAAATCGGGGAGCCGAGTTTGAATTCCAGTTGAATTCCTTGCATTCACTTACACACAAATACCCTTGGGAAAGGTATTAATCCATCTCTTCTCTCCAGTTATGGGTTAAATAATAGGACAGATTGGGTTCTATAGCCTTGGTCGGCAACCAGTCTACTGCAGAAAGTAATAGCAACCTACTGCGGGATAATCTTCTGCCCAGTCAGTCATCTCTCTTTCGAGACATGATCACCCAAAGCGTGTATCACGTACGGCACTCAACTGACTGAATGTTTGAACTAGTTTTTCTGGCAAGTGTAAAAGACATGTTCCAAGACTCCCTGAAAAGAAAAGAATCCTGCTTCTGAGAAAAAAAAAAAAACAGAAAATGAATTCCTTCAGGTAAGGAAGACATTCCATCTTGCAAGAAATTTAGAAGAGAAATTAGTAAAAAGAAACCCCATCCATGCACATATTATTGGTATACCCTGGCAATAAACTTCTTCCAGTTAAATGATGAGAACAAAGGACTTAAAGAATTTGTTGATATCCGGAGATACATCCTACTGTAGTGCATTTCTCTTCTACTCTCGTCACGTTTGGGTCCAGAAATAAGTTGCAACATCTTCAACAATCAATAAGAGAAAACTACTAGGTAAAAATGCTTGACAAGCCAGTAAGTAAATAAGAGTGTGGAAGGTAGAAAAAAAAAAGAGGCTCGAGGAGGAGGAGTATAATGTGTTGGCAGGATTTCTATTTTGTTTTTGTCTCTTGGTGATATTTTGGCTTTCGTTCTAAATCTCTGCACACAATCATTCATTCTAGATTAAAGCAATGTAACCAAAAAATGAATAGAAAGCAATAATAAAATAAAGTTAATAGAAAGTAGATTGATCCCAATTGTATGTATTGGAAAGTTTTTATTGGAATCAACTCTCAAATTTTTGTGGATCTTACTTTGAAATTCAGCAGTTTCGTTAAAGAGATTTTCTTCAGCTTTAGGTCATAACTTTTGATGATGCAATTTACTTAACTCACCTGTGAGCATTTCTTTTCAGTTTGAATCTTTTGTCTAGTTACTTGTTCAAGTGTCTCTTCCATACGGTGATGCTCATCCACCATTTGTTTATGCCGAGTTTCACCTGCTGTAACCTAAAACAAAGAATCAAATGCAAATTTTAGAGTTGAAATATTTTTCTACATACACACACTGTTTTCTTTTTAAAACATAAAATTTTCATCAAGAGCAATTTCTGACTCATTTCTTGCAACTATGTTCACTCTCGCAATAGATTAGAAACAAAAACAAGTTTCTGTCAAAACTTAAATTCGTATTCCTTTGCCATTGACAATGGCTGACAAAGCCAATAAATAGCAGTCTAAATAGTTGTAACAAAAAGCAACTCAAAATAAAATGAAATAAAAGTCAAAGACTGACAATGAAAAGCTATTAAAATTGAGATGGAAAATTCTTGTCAAATAATCTTCATTTACATTCTTAATGCACTATGAGCTGGTCACCAAATTTGTCTGTTTTATCATCGATTAAATTGTCAATTTGTAAATTTAGAGATGCTTACCTGTTCCAGAGTTTCCTTTTCTACTCGAGCAATTCTTTCTTCAAAATAGAGTCGCTGAGATTCAAGTTGACTAGTAAGTAAATATGTATACTGGAAGCAGAAACAATTCAAATTTTTTAAGTGAAAATCTTTCCTTACAATGAATCCAATTATAGTAACAAGTTTAAATGATTCTTACAGACTCCAGGTCACAACCAATTTACATAATTTAAGATTATTTGCAAATGCTAATTATCAGTAAGTTCAGAATTCTTTAATATGGACTTGGAATGACAAATTGGGGTGCTGAGTTCGAATTCCTTGCATTTACTTACGTACAAATACCCGTCGGAAAGTTATTAATCCATCTCTTCCCTCCAATTATAGGTCAAATAATAGGACAGATTGGGTTCTATAGCCTTGGCTGGCAACCAGTCTACTGCAGAAAGCAATGGCAACCTACTGCGGGATAATCTTCTGCCCAGTCAGTCATGTCTCGCCCAAATCGTGTATCACGTATGGCACTTAACTGACTGACTGTTACCAGTATTTTCTTATTTAGTGAAAGAACTATAATTAAGTTAGAAGAACAGAGTTACCTCCCTTTGACAGTTGTTGTATTTATAATTAAAAATTACTTGGAAACCAGTAGTTTAATTGAACTTGTAACAAATTTATTATTATAGAGAATAATTAAAACTAATTCTATACAGAGACATAATTACATAAGCAGGTCTGGGAAAATAAGTATTTATACAGGAAAAAATAATTAAATTATCTCTCTTCATGTCTATATTTTCTTTAGAATATCTGGCAAAATGGTTAGTATAAAAAGATACTGTTAGTATAGCAAGTAACTTTGTAACAGACCAAGCTTAGTTAATAATTTACATGACAAGTCAAGATGTCTATCAGTGTAACGGCTAGAAAATCAATTTGTTAAATATAAGGGAATTTAACTCTCACTGAATGCCCTGTTTTTGTACTAATTAAAATTAATAAATATTTAACACTATTTTTCAGTCTTTTTCTAGTGTCAGAGAGTCTTTCCATTTTTTTTCCCCTCTAAAATATAACCCTAGAGTTTAGATATTGAATTTTTTATCAGCCTAAATATAATTTGAGAAAAGTGCCTTGATATTGAAGGATATATTTCTTGGAAACTGATATATGATCAATTTTGGTAGATATAGCACAATGTATATAAAATTTGAATTCATCAGGTTGTGATTTGTCAAACTGAAATTCAAAAGAAATCACCTGAAAATTCTTTTTTTTTTTAAAGTTCAGAAGCATTTAGTTTTGTTTCCAGGATGCAGGCTTGGACAATGTTGCACAAAAGACAGTTGTCCATGCAGCAAGATTCCCATGTAGCTGAGACCACATAAGTTGGCATCAAGGTTATTGCAAGAATGAAGTTGAAGGCAGCTTCAGATTACCTTAGGGACTCCAACTCTGGCTTTGTTCCTGAAGCCTTTCCCCATGAAAGGATATGGCTGCAGATTTTAAATTCAAAATTTTCATCCTCCAAACTGGTTATCAACAAAAAGTACAGCTTGCATCGCTAGAGAGAAGGGAAGAGATAGGTTCTCAAGAGCATTAGTGCTCTCTTAGCTGGAATTTGAACTCTGCACAGAGATTCCATTTTCTATTAATTCTTAGGTCACCCACATTTAAAATAAGATTTATTAATGATTCCTTAACTAGTTTGTAGCTCTCACATAAAATTCATTTTAATTATTTTGTTTTTAAATAGGAGGAATTTTCATCACATGAATATCTTTTGAAATAGTCACTTGGTGGCTACTGTTAATTGTTTGCTTTTTTCCTTCAAGAGTTTGATCAATCAATCCATGTAGGTGTCCAAAAGATTTTAACTAGACTGTTGAGACAGTATTTTATTTTGTAAAGATTCTTTTCAAATATTTAAGACAAAATACAGAAAATAAATAAAAAAAAAAAACAATGTCATTTTGGACATTAATGGGTCTCCACAACCTCCTCTTTAATATCTGTAAACTGTGCATTGCTATGATTGTTCTTAAGTGTAGTGATTTGTATAGTTTTGAATTAAAAATTGCCTTTCTCATAGATTGATTGCCAACAAAGGCTAGAGTGTTGTCTGTGTGTGAAAAGAGAATTTATACATTTTTCCCCAGGGCATTAGCGTGAAGTAAACATAAACTATCCCAGTGAAAAATTGAATTTAACTTGCCAATTCCATTTGTACTACCTTTTCAGGTATATCAAGGTCAAAATATTGTAAGAAAAAGAATATACAAGAATCTACAGAAGTCATTGCCTAAAAGTGTTCAAAAGTGCTTTGGAGTATAAATTTTATTAAAGTCTCACATTTAAATTCTTAGAAAAAGTATTATCAATAATTATGAAGTATTAAAAAAACAAAAAACGAAAAAACAATTTGATAATATTATTATGACAAAATTTCAGGTGACGCAGTTATCAAGGAAAAAAAAGTGATATTGAAAATGGAGCAAAGAATTTACACTTCTTAAAGAGATACCGATATGCAATTGTACAGCCTCAAATCTACAAAAGTAATAATGGCACTTACTTCTAAGGTAAGGGCATCAAGCTTTTCATCCTGGATGGCATTACCTCGTTCATCCACCTCAACAATTTTACCATCAGCTTTGTTTTGCACCAATCTATGTACATAATTGTCCCCGGCATAATCCCATACTTTGTTGTTCCCCAACTGCATGGCATATGTATGCTGGGTATCCTGGAAATGCCTGAAAACAGTAGCAAGTGTGAGAACACACACAAAAAGAAAAAAAAATCAGAAATGTAAATGTGAGCCTTAAAAAAGAAAGAAAAAAAAAACAAAAAACAAAAAAGGCTGTTTACTTATTCTGACATGCTGGATATGAATTTGCACTCAAGTATTTTGTTTATTAGGCATTTTTACTTTTACCCATTTTGATTAGTGTTATAATTTTTTAAAAAACACTGGTACAACTCATAGTTGCAGATGGTCTACAATACAGCATGGAATGAAGTGAAAGAAAAAAAAAAAAGAAAAAAAGTCACACAAAAATTGACAGTGTCTTATCAGAATTTTAGTAGCCAGGAAAGGCATCGTCTATAAGTAGTGCTTCCAGTGGGTACAAATACAATTTTCATCTGAAACTGTTTAGTTTGGAGTTCTTATGACTAAATTAATGGCTGATTGGCTAAATCATCTACAACTGATAATGAAACAAATCAAGACTTCTAATATTAATCAGAACTGCTGTGAAGATTATTAAATTCAGTAAGACAAGGAGAAAAGCAAAATATTGGTTGAGAAAACCAATATCTATAAAAATTTTATATCATCTCATGGAGAGATTTGCTAAAATATACACTACTGGCCATAATTATTAGGCCACCCCAGTTTTTTTTTTGTTTTTTTTTAAAAAGAAATGATGTATTTCATACTATTTTTAGTATTTATTGCCGAATGAAAATAGAATGGTTTTTTTGTTATTATTACTTGGCAAAATTTTAGAAGGCAAGGAAGCAAAGATGAACTTAGCTGAATCAGCCTAAATTTTCTTCATTCTTTCATTGATGAAACTGCAATATAGGTAATTATTAAATATTTATAAATTCATTTGATGCACATGTTAGTGTGAAATATTAACAAAAGAATCATTCTATTTTCATTTACAATTATTCACTTGGCAATAAATACTAAAAAATAGTATGAAATACATAATTTTTAAACACTGAGGTGGCCTAATAATTATGGCCAGTAGTGTAATTTCATAGATGAATAAAAGAAGTGGAAGCTAAAACAAGTTAAAACAGCAAATAGATCAAGAGAACCAATGTTAAGAGCAGCAGAAATTTTAGTTCTCTTATTAGGTTCGTAAGAAATGACAAAGACTAAAAGCATGAGTATAGCTTGAGACATATGACACATTATACAGTATTTTAAATGAACATAATTCTTGTTTATTACATCAGTATTAAAAGGATAAAGAGCAGGGAAACCAAAAACAGTCTTACCTGTAGGCATGCCTACCTACATAACGTCCACACCCAACATGCCCACAAATTAGGCATATCCATAAGCTCTATATATATGTAAAAAAAAAATAAAAAAAAATCATAAATATAAATTAGAGACAAGTTTCTTCTATAAACATTTTTAGAAGAAGGGAGAATTTTATTTTTATTTTTTAAAGAGTGACTTAAATATTCAATAAAATAAGACCTGTATATCAATTTATAACTTTATTTTTTACTGTCTTTTAGTTGAGACAACCTTAATTCAAAGATTAATATTATGCCAAATCAATTTTTGTTAATGATCTATAAATTATATATTCCTACTGTTGGACACTTGCCAAAAGTTGAAAGTTCAGTTTTCATTGGTTGAATCAGAATTGTTGCTACGTTCCACACAAAGATTTGCTTAGAATTTATATACACAGTCACTACATTTTGTTATATTCGTGGATATAGTTTGTGATCAAAGATGCACTAGGTTAATATTTGACACATCGCTTCAAGATTATTTGAAAATACAAAAAGAAAGAATTTACAGAGTTGCGTAGTTTTGTCCTTACCTCTTGTGAGTTACACTCTAAGCATCGATTATCAGCAATTTGCTCTGGAGTCTGGCAATACCGACAAACAGGACAACTAAAAAGAAAAGAGGATAAGAAACTGAAGGAGAAAATAGAAATGTTATAAATTCAGCAAGTTTCTGGATCAAGGAAGATCTCTCTTTCAAATGCTTTTTACCTCTTTTCCAAGTTATTGATTATTGACTTTAATTAAAATTTGACCTGACAATTTTGTGAAATATAACCCTGTCTAAAATTTTCTAATTAAAAGATTATTTTGTTAATAATTGAAGACTGTCACCTACATACTGAGTTATAATAATAATTAAAAGAAAAAACTATACCCAACCCAGCCATGGAAATGACGGGGATAGATAAGGTTAAAAAAAAAAGATTACCTTGTATAGCCCCACTGTGCAAGACAGGACACATGGAAAGCATGATTGCAAAGGATCGTTAAGATTCCTTCCACAGATTCATCCTGAAATCGAAAGTTATTTTTGTTGTTACTAGCTGTTTATTTAACCTGAATTAGTAGATAAAAAAACCTTCAATTTTATTTCTGTCACAAAAAAAAAAAAAAAAAAAAAAAAAAAAAAAAAAAAAAATGATGTATCAAGTTTCTTAAATTTAAGAAAATTTCAGTAATTATGTTGTACACAGAACAATCAAGCAAAAGGTGAATAAAATAAAGCAAGCATTACTGACAATATGTATAAATGTAAATGCATTGTAAATTATTTTGCTCTACAAATGCATTGCCAATGAGAAAGGGATTATCAGTGGTCAGGAATTAATGCAAGTGTTGTTGATCTAATTGGACTTATATAATAGCTCTATTCTAAGTGATTTAATGCATATTTTGGGCATTTCATTAGGATTCAGAAAGATTGATAAATACAAAAGAAAAAAAAAACTCCATTCATTATCCTGTCTTCATTTGTGCTAAATACAACTTTTTTAAACATCACAAATGTCTCAAGAAGATTACATTTATACGAAGAGAGAAAATAAAATTGCAACAAGCTGAATGTGTTTCAATTTACTAAAGATTAAATGTACAGGTAATATAGCAGTGTTATAATTTTCATAAAACCAGATCTTCCAATTCATGTTACACAAATTTCCACCACTGGCCAAATGTGAATATTCCAAAACTGAACTAAAAATTTTGTCAACTGTGCATAGACTCCACATGTAGCTTCCATTTCACTTACACACTCAAAGAAAGGAAAAAAAAAAACAAAAAAAAAACCAATCCAGAACAGCCACTCCTGCCTATAGAAACAAAATAAAAACTGAAGCCAATCTGAGACAAAGAAAAGGATATAAAAACCATAAAAGGGACTTCTTCAGTAGTTGGTTGGCATACCACCCATGAATCACAACACTCGTTGGGATGTGACCTCCCATCTCCAATGATCGTTGCTGCAGTAACCCACAATATCCTCCCTTTCCTACTTTCATGATTATACTTATTTCTTTCTTTTAACGAGAGACATTTTCACCAATTTACCATTTGTTGTATTTTTTCATTAATACAATTATTTATTTCTTAAGCCTTTGTTGTTTCTTCTTTTTTCTGCCACTATATGCTTAATATAACAGCTGGGTTACAGTAAATCATTGTCATACAGAACAACATGTGCTCAGATTCCACGAAAAAGAGTGTGTCAACAATATTTAGGCCACACTAATAATACACTACATATTCTTATTGGATATTGACAAAGGTATCACCTTCAACAGCTCAGATACAAATTAGTTTTAATATATCCCAAGGTGGCCAAAGAATTTTAAAATTCAATCAGTTATACCATATAAACTCCAACTTTCCATTATAATCAAACAACTGATTCAAGAGTAAATTTAGCTCCTAATTTTATTCTTGAAATAAATTTTATATGTAATATTTTAGATAACAAGATTTAATCTTTTTCTTTGAATGGTTTTTATATAAAAAAGATCCAAAAGATTATTTTTCTCATAAGTGCATTGTAAGTACAGATCTACAGAATATTGCAAATCTTTTTTTCAATCCAGTTAGCTATTTATGTGAGAATCAGATAGTATGAAAACATTTTCAATTGACCTCATCACATCCTACATGACAAAATTGTCACAAAAATAGTTTTACTTCCAATCTGAAAATTATTTGCTATAAATTTAAAACTTATCCCATAAAAAAAAAGAATCCGACATTGACATAATTTATTAAAAAAATAAATTCAAACACTTGTAAATTTTCTTTAAAATCCCTACTTTGTTAGGCTGAGAACTTTTCAGCATGTCTATAATAACTAAACTAGGAACAAATGGTAAGCAAATGCACAAAAAGTTTATTTTTATCAGCTTTTTTTTTTTTTTTTTTAGAAAAAAAAACAAAAAAAAACAAAAAAAAAACTGATAACTTACCATCCTCTCCAGACAAACTGGGCAGTTGGGCAGCTCTGTGAGTCCTGGAATTGGCAAGCCAGCACCCTTAAAGAAAAAAAAAAAAAAAAAAGAAAAAAGAAAGAAAAGAAAGAAAAGAAATTTTATATATAAGCTGAATATCCTTCATAAATAAATCATGTAACTCAGGTTTTCATAACAGTAAGAAACAGTTTATTAATGACAATCCAAGAGCACAATTTTTCTGAAACATTTTTTCAGAGTTTAATAAGAGATTTTCAAATGACATTGTAATTCTTTTTATTTTTATTTTTTTGAGAAATTTCTCCCAAATGACATTTGTTAAAACCCAAAGACTTTTTAAGTAAAAATTGAAAAGAGATTAGCTAATAATGGCAAATGTAAAGTACACTGATTTTTGTACAGACAGTCAGCAAATAAACTTTTAAGAGTATGCCAATGATAGAAGGCCTGTTAATAAAGAAGAGGGCCTGGACTCACCTCAGATGATTTCATAGCCTCGATTTTGGCTACATACACCAAATGACAAACATCAGACTCAATAGAGTTGAAATGAGTGTTATTAAATGCTGAATAAAACTCATCTGCCATCTCCTGCAATAAAGATAATTAACGTTTACATGAAAGAGAGGAAGGGGGGGGGTATATTAAAAAAAAAAAAATCACAGAATGACGTTTTCAGAGGTAGAAGAGTTCTTTTTGTTTTATAACTATTGATTCATACCATTCCACTTAGTAGGCCATTTTCTAATTTTGTTTTTATCTTTATTCATATAAATTCATCCCTTTATAAATGTTTGAATGATGTCATCAGATCAGAGCTTTCTAGTCAGACATGTCACAACCTGTACTTTCTTTAAAAAATAAATTTTTTTTCACAGAATTATTTGTGTGTGTGTGTGTGTGTGTGTGTGTGTGTGTGTGTGTGTATATAGTTAACTTGCACAACAAACTTAAAAATATATCACAAAAAAAAAAAAAATTTTTTTTAGAGTCTGTCACTAAAGCAAAAAGTTAAAGCTCCAGGAAAAACATGTCTAAAATGTAAGCATCATTAATAAGAAAAGCTACATATAAACCTAATTCTTTTATTCTTTGTTGAAATAATCTAGGAATCTGGACCACGGTGTATAAAGTGAAGACATTTAGGATCCTTTTGATGCTTGTCAAGAGAGCAAGGATGAAAAGCTTCCCCACAAGCATGGCAGGTCTATTTTAAGCTTCACTACATTTAAAAGATCGCCCCTATCCTTTCACTTTAGTATGTTCAAATTTGTGGTGGTCAAAACAGGAGTCTGGATTATTTCAGCTAATCACACAAAAGTATGAAAATATGCACAAAATTTTTGTATTAGTTCAAATTCAAAATGACAAAAAGCAGCAACTTGAATTTCTACCACACAGTATAGACAAAAAGAATTGTGATAATACCTATTTTTAAAGATTTTTGAAAATAAAAATGATTACTATAGATTGAGTAAATGGAAACATTCAGGTGATAAGCCAGTTGCGGATGGGGAAAAATACCTAAAGCAAATACCTTGAGCTTATGTTACTGAGAAACAGTAATAATTATTAGTTCATGTTACTGATAAACAGAAATAACTCTGGCATTATCATCCTAAAGTTCAATTAAACAAAGATAAAAAAAAAAAACTTAAGCTTGTTCAAGGAGTTAACAATAATAAAGAGCTGTTGTAATTGTTTCCTTGACTTATCGTAAATGCTCAGAAAAGACAAAACTTTCACCAACTTTCCATCAATACTTTACATAGGATTTGATTTAGTTTAGATGTTGATCTTAGTCATCTTGTTCAGAAAGACCAAATCTTTTGACAAGAAAGAAAAAAATATGTTCAATTAGCTTTAGCCATCAATAATAAGGATTATAAATCTATAAATGGAAATTTGTATGTGTGTGTCCGTTACCTATAGAATCCGAAACGGCTGAACCGATTTTCTTGAAAATTTACACAGTTGTACTATAAGCGTCTGCGAGTGTTCTTAGCTAGGTTTTGTGTCGAGGTACCCCCAATAAATATTGAAAATTGATAATTGAAAACAATCGGGTTATAGAAGGAGTGGTCCGATTTTAATCAAATTTGATACACTCATAGACAAAGACATAAGAAACGATATTCAGAAGTTTCAAGGTTGCAGTTCTTACAATAGTGCAGAAAATTTGATATCGATACCAGGAAATCAAAATTTGACTTACATCAATTCATTTTTCTTTCAGTCTACGGTTTCGCTTTAACTGGAAACAACTATTGCTTTTTAGTCTTTCGTGCCAACGTCCAAAGAGTCTGAGCTCCAGGACCATGGATTAGTTTTAAAGCTTTCATTACACCCGAGCAACGCCGGGCTATACTGCTAGTCTGATATAACAAAATGTTGTTGTTTCTAAATTCAGTCTCCAAAAATGTGTCATTACTTTTCAAAAAACCTAATATTTTTAAACTCAACTCTAGGATGTGCAGGTAGCACAGCTAACCCAGCTACTGGCATGGAAAGTAAAAATTGGCAAAATGATTTCAGATTCAGGTAAGGCTTTGATATTCATTTACAAATTTTACTGGAAAAAGTTTGCATCCATCTCTTCTTCTTTCCACCTATGAAGAAAATATCAGGGTAGACTAGATTCTTTAGCTTTGGGTAGTCAGTCAGTTAAGTGCCATACGTGATACACGCTTGGGCGATCATGTCTCGAAAGAGACATGACTGACTGGGCAGAAGATTATCCCGCAGTAGGTTGCCATTGCTTTCTGCGGTAGACTGGTTGCCAGCCAAGGCTATAGAACCCAATCTGTCCTGTTATTTAACCCATAACTGGAAGGAAGAGACAGATTAATACCTTTCCCAAGGGTATTTGCGCGTAAGTGAATACAATGGATTCAACTGGAATTCGAACTCGGATCCCTGGCTTCTCGTTCCGAGCCGATATCCACTGTACCACAATACACATCCACTTGTTGTTTGTATTCAACTGCTTCGCTGCAGCGAAGTCGGCGTGTGGTGGCGTCACCATAGGCGTTGTCAGCTCGCATCGGCAGCGTTTGCAGCTGTAACGGCGGCGGCAATGGCAACGGAAGCCGGTGACAGTGTGCCAGGCCTTGACGGACAAGATCTAACGCACACGACAGGCTTGGGTGAAGGACTACTCAATGTAAATCTGAAGAAACCACTTTGTAATCTTTCTGAACAAGTCATCACAAGAACAGATATTAAAAGAAAAGAGTTTGTGAAGAGCTTGATTCAAAAACTTGAATCATTGATATTAATTAAGGATGATGTTTGATTTTTATATAAACAATAGAATGGCAGTCAAGGAAAAATCTAGGCAGGCTAATAGAAAATACAGACTATTAACTATTGTCAGCAATAAAAGAATTACAATTACCAGTATTTTGCATATGTGGCAGGAAAAATAAAGTCTTTTGTTGCCCTACTCAGTAAATGTAGCTGAATTTTTTTTTCAGTCCGACAACTGAATTCTCCTATAAGATAACCAAATATAAAACTATTTAAAAAAAAAAAAATAAAATAAAGAATGCATTGCTAAAAATATAAAAATGAGAATCCCAGTCTAAATAACTTGTGAAAATATTGCACTGTCCAGAAAATTCATAATTTTTAGTCATTCATATTAAAATGATTTACTGTGTAAGTTTATTGGCAATGTTTATTGGGCGTGTATAATGATAATATACATGCTAAAAAGTATGTCTTCTTCTATCGTGCGCCCATGGCCCAGAGGTAGAATCGCCGATTGACGCCACTTCGGTCGGGTTTCAATCCTGGGTTAAAAGCAATCGGAGTCTAACTGTACTGATGAGCTGTGATACAGCGAAACAGATCTGTTTGCGCATGACTATATATATATATATATATACATATATATATATATATATATATATACACTATGCATTTCGGTAGATCCACATATTTTAGAAGAAATGAAAGTGTGATATTGGTATGACTAATTCTTGTTAAGACAATGACTACTTTTCTTCGAGAAGTCCTGGTGTTATGGAATCTTATCCCAAGTGTAGGTTTAATTTTGCGCAATTTATTATTTGGGTGAGTATTCCATAACACTTATCACTTATTTAAGATATATGTATTAATTACTGTTTTGAAATCTGTGTGAGGGACTTTGTTTTAGATATATTAATTTTTGTTGATTCTTTAGCGACCTTATCTGCATTTCCATTTCCCTGGATGCCTATATATCCAGCAAAATATTATGTGTTTTTGGTTACTTTGTAACCAAAAACACATTTTGTTTAAAAGTTTGGTTATTACATGATTGGTCAGGTTTTTATACTTCAGTGATGTAAGAACAGATAGGGAGCCTGAGAATAGAAGGAATCAAGGCTCTATTCTAGGTCCTATGCTTTTTCTGATCTTCAACAATCTCCCTGATGAAATCTGCCGAGGCTGACAAAGCAAACTTCGCTGCTGATCTTGAAATGGACCTCCAATCTCTGGTGGACTGGAGTAAGAAAGGGCTCAGAAATTTTAATGCTTCCAAAACGAAGCTAGATCAGGCTAGTCACCATGCAAGCAAAATTCTGTGCCTCCTTGGCCAAACTATCAGCTGACCTAAAGTAGAATGATTACATTGAATTCATAGCTAAATCTTCTGATAGGAAGATTGGTTCCCTGTGTAGGGCCAGGAAGTTTTTCTCGTCTGAATCCATCTTGCACATATATAAATCTACTATCCACCTGTGCATTGAATACTGCTGTTCATCTCTGGCTTTTTGACAAAATCTAATGGAGAATCTGTAATGTAATTGATCACGACCTGGTAGCTCAACTCCAGTCACTTTCTCACTAACATAATGTGGCTTCCCTCTGTCTCTTCTACAAATACTTTCATGGCTCCTGCTTAGGTCCTTGGTGCCCCTTCTGCATGAATTTACATGAGCTACTAGACTAGCGGTTAGTGCCCACCCCTTTTACAGTGAAACTGATCAAATGTAACCACAACTTCTACTTAACAGCTTCTTTGCTTGCACTTCCCACCTGTGGAATTCCCTTCTGTATACTTGCTTCCCTGACAGCTACAATCTCCAAGAATTTAAATGCAATGTCATTGCCATCTCTTATCTCCTTGACTTGCACCCTTTCCATGACAACCCTTGTATCATGTTCTTCTTCCATCTCCACTTTACTCTCATGCAACTCTAGTCACTCCAGTGTTCACATCTTCTCTTATCCATTCTCTGACACTCCTGTAACTTGTTCCTCTTTCTCATCCTTCACCTCTTATGTAACCCCCTGCACACCAGTGCCAGTTCTGCCTTGCTTGAGGTGAAATGATTAGAGAAAAAAAAAAAATCTGTGATAATATTCAATGCTAAATCTATTGCCATAGCTTCTACACTAGATATTGAGGATTTCTCAGGTAGGTACTTTTGAAGTACGATTTCATTTGGTATAGTTGAACATCCAATCATCAATATTTTTGAAGCCGTCAGTGTATATATGCTTACACTTTGTATGTTTTTGTAAGATATAAATTTCTTCTATGAATACAGATGTGTCAGTTTTGGAATGCTTTGCCAATCCTAATATAACAGTGGGTTGTTTTATAGACCAGGGAGGATTTTTTGAAAGAATAGATTCGTTGATTAGAGAAGTTTTTTTTTGAGTTTGTTGAAATTGTTATCTATGCAAACACCGAGAGTTTAATAGCATTTTTCTTTAAATTATATAATTTTTTATATTGAGGTTGAAGAATAGAGTTTTATGCTGAATTACTTGGGCATGAACAAAGTTTGATCTAATATTGTAATGCTACCTAATATTGTCTTAATGCCAAAGGTGGCTCGTGTGCTTCAGTGTATAAGCTTTCAATTGGGGATGTACTGCAGGCTCCCAGAATGAGTCACAGACTCTGGTGATGAATGGTATTAAGTTCTTTCATATATGATTTTCTTGCCGTACCATAGATAAAGCATCCATAATCTAATTTGGATTTAATCAATGCCCGATAGAGTTTCAGTAGCATCTGTCTGTCAGTAACCCCACCCAGTCTTTGTGAGAGATGACCGAGTAGTTGTATTGCCTTACCGTCTTTTCTCACAAAGATATTTTATATGTGATATGAAGGATAATTTTTTGTTAAATATTATTCCTAGGTATTTGCATTGATATGCTACAGGTACTTCTGTACCGTTCAGGATTATGGTGCAGCTTTTGAAGTTGGCAAAAGTGTATATATTTGTCTAGAGAATCTGAATCCATTTTCTGTAGTCCAGTTGTTCATTTTATTGAGACATTGTTGGAGTTACTGATCAATTGTATAGGTATTTTTTTTATCTGTAACATATTAGAAAGTCATCTACATACAATGAACAATTAACTCCAGAGTTCAAGCATTTAATTTGATGTTAAAGAATGTTACCAATAAGTTTCCTTGAGGGATGCCAGTCTCTTGCTCATATAGATCTGAGAGTGTGGTACTGACATGAACATTAAAGGTTTGTTCTGTCAGGAAGTTATCAATAAGAACTGGTAATCTTCCTTTAAGACCCATTTCATTTAAGTCTTTCATGACACCATATTTCCATGAGGGATCATAAGATTTTCAAAGTCAAAGAAAACTGTCGTTAAATGTTCCTTTTTAATAAAAGAAAATTTTTTTCCAAGAAAATATATGGTGGGTTTAGAAATTCATAGTGAATTTCATCTCGGTCAACTGATGAGTTGTGTGACTTTTTTTTTTATAAAATCTACTAAATCTAGTAAAGTAAAGACCTGGTTATAATTTTCTTTATTGTTAGGGTAGAAATTTATTTTTTTCTTCTCTTCAGCTATTTTGATATTCTGAAATAGTTTACTAGTATTAATTGAGGAAGAGTTTTGAGAGAAGCTTTGTGCTAATAAATTTGCAATATATTTTTTGTTAGTTGCTTTGGCATAAAAGTCTCAATGGAGTGCATTTTTTCCCCAGCAATTTTACAAATAATATTCTATACGGTTTTGTGTAAAGATTAATATTGGATATAAAGTCCTTCTGTTTTATAAGATGCAATGTAAATTATTACTTTTCTCTATTGATATCGGTTTTCATTATTTCAATTAATTTCTTTAGCTCTTGGATTAATGTTGTTAATTTACAGAAATCATATTTCTCATGACTGTGTTGTTGGGTTTTGGTGCCATTTGCATAATTTATTGTAATATTTTGTCTAGTGTTTTCAGCAATTTTCCTGGGTTCAAGAAAAGTTACATTTATTGTATATTTGACTTCGATTATTTCTTTTTGCCAAACTTTACATAGATGTGAGTCTGGAGGGTGGTTCTCGTTACAATTTATATTGGAATGAGCACCACCCATATTCACCAGATATTGCGTCTTCAGATTTTCATTTATTCAGGTCCTTGCAAAATAATCTCAACTAGTGGAACCCATGGAATTTCCATGGAAGGATAATTATAATTTCCTGGAAAAATTTTACTTTGTCATACTACAAATGATAGTAATATCTTCAAACAAAGTTATTGGACAATAAAATTACGATAACACAGTGTAATTTTAATAAAATATCTATAAAAGTAATGTCCATAGAATCTACTTTACTGTAATCTTATATTAAACGGCGTATGCACAGACCATAACCAAAATATTGTACGCTATTTGTGAGATTTTGAAAGAGAAAAATTTTTTTTTATTACTGAAAAATCATGGCTCCTGTGTCCATTGTAAACAGAAAAGACCAACTGAGTAATGGCCAAGGGTGTAGAGGTCAGAAATTTTTTTATTCGGTTGCAGAATACAACAACAAACTTACTTATTTTTACTATATTGTACAGTATGTACACACGCACACACACACTGCTACAACCATCAGCTTAAGCTGTTACTGATATGGTAATGCTATAGGCTCACTCCTTCTACTATCTCACTCTTTACTACTCTTCCGTTTGGCAAAGAGTGAGAGAAAGGCCGAGAAGAGTAAAAAGATAGAGGGGAAGGAAAAGCTTGTGTAGAGAGTGTGGCATAACGAATGGACGAACTAAGTAACTAACTAAGGAAGGAACAAGCAGAATTATCATATGATGGTAAAAATTTTAATTCTTTGGATGACATAAAG
The DNA here is from genome assembly GCA_037127315.1 of Ascarosepion bandense. Lineage (NCBI taxonomy): Eukaryota > Metazoa > Mollusca > Cephalopoda > Sepiida > Sepiidae > Ascarosepion > Ascarosepion bandense. The sequence continues at coordinate 275,594 of JBBBDQ010001458.1, forward strand.
AAGTCCCACATTAAATGAGTTCTTTGCTAAGAAACAATCAATCAAAATCCTAGGAAGATGGAATTTTTAAGTTGAAGGAAAAATGGAGAAAGTGAGCGCAACAAAATGATTGAATAAATATTTAACAGCATAATTTTGTTTTCTGTTTTAATTTCCCCTCAAAAAATCAGCATGAACTTTCCAAACAACCCAATATAAGCATGTATAAGTAAAACAAAGAGAGGATCTATTTTTGTTTTGACTTTCTTACCTGAGTTTTGAATTTAATCAGAACCATGTATTGATTAGGTGTAGAATCCCTGATGATCCTCATGCTTTCAACTCCAGCACTGTATAAAAATCAGAAGAACAGGAAAGAAAAAAAATTTTTTTAAAGTTTGGATTCATGCCTTCCTTGGAAGCATTAATGCAAAATGTAATGGCACATCAAAACTTTCCCATTAAAGTGCCACTAATCATAGGTGGAATATACTGAAGGGAATGAATCTAAATTGAAAAAAAAATTAAATTTAAGGTGCCATATCAGTTAGAGAATTCTAAAATCAGAACTGTGTGTATATAAAAAAGGGTGGGTTCTTGTTGTCACCTTCTACCCAAAGGATTTTCCCCAAGTAGCAAAAAATAAAATCAGATATATTTTGAAAGCCCTTCTTTTGTTTTTATATTATATACACACACACACACACACATATATATATATATATTCTTCATTTGTAAACAAGTTATTACGCGACCTAGGTTTCTACCATGTGGTGTCTTCAGGTGATTTGCAATAACTGATTTTTACCATTTTTTTTTAAGAACGCTCACATAACAATGATTTTTTTTAATGCTTATATAACGAGGAATTTTTGAATGCACAATTTTTAAAATTACAAGAAATTATATAACGTTTCCATCCATTAGTTCTTAAAAAAAGAAAAGTAAAATCAGTTATTGCAAATCACCTGAAGACACCACATGGTAGAAACCTAGGTCGCGTAATAACACATTTACAAATGAAGAATATTCAAAAGTTTTACAATTGTATTGAACAGTTTAATACAAATGTGTACTGGTCTAATTTTATTATGACCAAAAACTAAGTAATTAAACAATATCAATATATATATATATATATATATATATATATATATACACACACACACACACTAAAAATATCTGACTTTAGTTTTCTCTGCCAAAACTCATGTCATGTGGGCAAAATCTTATGGGTGAGAGGTGAGAGATGGGCCCAGCCTTTCTCTGAACATGTGAAAACTTTCATGCCAGTAGGCAGTGTTAGTTCCCAGCTGTTATACCTAGAGTAGAGACATGTAGTTTTTTTTTTTTTTTTTAAATCGTGTCACCCCAAGCAAGGCATTCCACTGCCACTATAGCGCAGGGGGTTACATAGAGGGATTGGGTATAGGAAATGTCAGAAGGAGGGTGATAGACGACTTAGGATGTACATAGGGAGAGAGTTGGAGAGAGTGGGTGTGAGTTAGTGTGTTAGGAGGTGTCTATTGACCTTACATTTAAACTCCTGGAGGTTGTAGCCGTCGGTGAAGCAAGCATGCAGTAGGGAATTCCACAGGCGGGAAGTGCGAGGAAAGAAGCTGTTGGAGTAGAAATTGTGGTTATATTTCATCGGTTTCACTGAAAAAGGGTGGGACCTAGTTGCTAATCTAGTATCTTGTGCAAATTCACATCTAGGGGGCACCAGTGATTTAAGTTCGTCAGAGCAGAAGCCATGAAAGTATTTATAGAAGAGGCACAGGGAAGCCATGTCACGCCGGTGAGAGAGACACTGCAGGCGGTCAGCCAAGTCAGTATCAATCACATTACAGATTCTTCACTGTATTTTGTCAAGAACCCCGAGGAGAATAGAAGGGGCACCCAACCAGATGTGGCAGCTCAATACACGGGCAGAGGGTGGATTTATATAATTGCAGGATAGATTCAGGTGGAAAGAATTTCCGGGCCCTGCACAGAGAGCTGACTTTCATAGCTGCGGATTTAGCAATGGTTTCAACGTAGTCATTCCACTTGAGGTCCGCTGAGAGTGTCAGGCCAAGCAGGTGTAGTGATTTACTCTCTGGGAGGCAAGCCTGTTCCATGCTAATGGGAGGGAGGTGCGGTTGTCTGTGGTGGTTAATTGACAGCAGCTTCGTTTTGGAAGAATTGAATTTTACAAGCCATTTCTTACCCCAATCCACCACGGATTGGAGGTCCTTCTCAAGCTCGGCAGCGAGGTTAGCCTTGTCACCAACAGATTTTTGATTGAGGCGAGAGTAAACTGTGGTATCATCGGCGTACATGCCTACTTGTGATCTTATGGCATCGGGGAGATCATTGATATAGATTAGAAAGAGCGTAGGACCTAGGATAGAGCCTTGGGGTACACCCGCATTCGTAGGGTAGTTCTGGGAGGTGCACTCAGATTTTCATTTTTCATGCAAGATGACCAAATGCACTGATCAGAGATATTGCATCATGCTTTGCCAAAAAGATTAGTGATACTCAAACCATCCAGAAGATTCAGCAGGTCTTTGGTAATGAATCCAAGCAAAAAGAGTGGTACAACTGCTTCAAGTATGGCTACACCTCACCAGAGAGTGAGGTACATTCAGGCAGACCATCCACAAGCTGAAGAAGGAGCTGATTAAGATTAGATGAATAGTCATGGAAGGGTGTCCTATAATAATCCAGATAACTGCTTACAAAGAGAGAATAAGCACAAGATTCCATTTTAACAGAGGATTTGTGCATGTGGAGAGTGTTGGCAAAATCCACCCACTAGATTTTGCCATCAAAGACAAAAACGAAAATGCCTGTGGAATTGTCTTCCATTTATTTGTTTTCCCAAAAGCTACAATCTCCAAGAATTTAAATGTAAAGTCAATAGTCATCTCCTTTCTCACTAATCTGCATCCTCTCTCTCATGCTCCCTTCTCCGTCCATTCTACTCTCATCAATACTCTCATCCTTCTCTTACCCACTTCCCGACACCCCCTATAACCTGTCACTCTTTCTCATAACTTTCCTCCTATGTAAATCCCTTGCTTGGGGGCAATATGATTATAAAAAAAAACACCATGTCTGACAGTCTCTCTAATCTCCAGACTTGGCACCATGTGACTTCTGGCTTGTTCCCAATCTGAAAACCATACTGAAAGGAAAGCAATTTGAGTTGTGATAGGAAATTATCGGAAAAGTGACAGAGTTCTATAGCATTCCAGAAGTGAAGAAGCATGTTAACTTCAAAGGGGAGTATTTTGAGGGTGATAAAATAAAATTTGTAAAATGTACAGAATTGATTTTTTTATGCTCCAAAGTCAAATGCTTTTTAAACATACATATAAATATAACATAGTCCAGTATTTACGCTATTTACATTATTTGGACTATTGTCCTCATAATACCTTTTGGGATATCATTCTTGAAGCCTCTTTTGGTAGTCATGAGTTATATCCCTCTAACCGGACTCTCTAAGTTACTTGTTCAGTCAGTTAAGTGCCATACAAGATACATGCTTTGGAGAATCATGACTGACTGGGCAGAAGATTTTCCCACAGTAGGTTGCCATTGCTTTCTGTGGTTGCCAGCCAAAGCTATAGAACCCAATCTATTATTTAACCCATAACTGGAGGGAAGAGACCAATTAATACCTTTTCCAAGGGTATTTGTGCATAAGTGAATGCAAAGAATTACTGCTGGTATTGAACTCACAACTCTGAGTCAAGTCACTGGAACTAACCAATGTCTATATCCACTGTGCCATGAGTCCTTAAGGACAAGGAGGACTGAATTCCCGGGACTTATAAACCTAATGTTCAGTAATCATTTTTTACCAAAATTCATAATGCAATTTTTGATGTTAATAGTTTTCTCTAGTATGACTACCAAAAGAGGCTTTGCACAAGGAATGAGAATGATATACCCCAGTGATCATAATAAAGGGTTTGGTTTGAAATTCCTAGCACCTGAAGAAGGCTGGAGCATACAATGGCCAGAACGTCATACAAATGGCAACAAAGATGAGGACAATAGTCCAAATAATGTAAAATAGTATAACATAGTCCAGTTTTATATTAACACATGCTCCATAATACAGATCATTTTCACCCATAAATATAACATACCTTAAAATCATATTTTCACACTCACATACATAAAAATGCCTGAAAAAAAAAAAAAAAAAAATTTAACTGAGCCTCACCCGACTGGAGCGGTGAATCGAAGCAAATCATGAATAGTGTAGGCTGCAGACACCCCTAGCATACAAATAAGTTCACTCCGTGGCAATTCTTCTTTTAGAGAAACCATTTGGCTATGGGAAAAAAAAAAAAAATTGAAACATTAAAAGGGAATAAAGAAATAAATTTAGTAAATAAATGACACCAACAGATTCACAGTCTAAAAGGACAAATCCTGAAATATTCTTTGCAGTTTATTATTGTTTCTTGGTTGTTTTTTTAGTAGATTTAAATTCTCTTAGTTGGAAAGGTAAATAGGGTATCAATTGAGCATATGAAAGAGGATGAAAGATTTAATACATGTAGAAAAGTCCTTTATTCATTTAGGGAATCTTTTAGTCATCACATTCAAGTAAACCTGTCTCAGTTCCTGCACTCTGCTTAGACATGATATTTCTGACCCATGAAGAAATTCTGCTGCCCGATTCCAGAGTAAACATCCTGGTTTTACTGTGTAGTATGCCCGTAATTCTGTGGAAGTGACCCTCTAAAATGAGAACCCTGATTTCCCATTGATGTGCATTTTAGGGCTGTGCTTAGGGAAGCCACAAGGCTCCTCAGCTCTGCAGATCTATTGTAATGTAAAAAAAAAAAATTAACAAAATTATTATTATAATTAACTGGAAAATTATTAATCATACTTGCATGTTGAAATAGACATCTATCAACTGTCTTGCCCCTCCCCACCCAGCAAATCATTTGTAATTAAAAAAAAAAAAAAAAAAAAAAACTTGAGAGAGAAATAGATTATAGATATCTGTTTTAACATACATAAAAAGAAGCTAAAAGTTGTGAAAACGTTCATAATGTATAGCTTGTTCCTGATTTCTTGGGGGGGGGGGGGGTCATGATCACAGAATATCTGTGTTCCAAGAGTATGTTATTTTATTTAAAGTACAATTTATTGTGGGTTCAGTATGTTTTTGTTTGGGGGGGGGGGGGCGCTAGTTGCACTGTGGGCGGAGGGCCAATAAGGCGCACTCTACGGAGGGGGGGGGGATGTTGCTAAGCACAGCAACATATAGTATATAGTATTTATAGCATGTAGTGTGTTTTCACTCTCTTCAAGAGTGATGGTCTTGCAGTGTTTCACAAAATAGTGGAGAAGATTGATGACATCCTCTCCATTCATCCCTCAGCTATGTGTGTAGTGATTTCAACATAAAACATTGAGCCACTCAAATAGAACTGACAAAGATAGGAAATACAGATATGATTTCCTCATAACTTACGAGCTGACTAAGATCATGGATAAGTCTACATGTGTTTCAAGTACAGTTGAGTGTCATGTTAACCATTTAGACTTCTTCCTCACCTACTGCCCTTCACTGAAGTGTTACCCCACCTTTTGGTACCTCAGATCATTCATTGATCTATGTCAGGGTTGATGCTAAACTAAAAGCATCTTTAGATGTGCCATTTCATAAGACTATACTAATACACCAAAGCTTATTGGGACAGTCTCAGATCTTATATTGCAGAAGAACCTCCCAGTCCCCCCCCGCAAAAAAGCAAACAAAACAAAACTCCAATAACATCTCCTCTCACCACACACATACAAAATACTAAAGAAAAGCCAAATATACATGGCCTACTGTAACTACAACTACTTTCTATCAAATGAACAGATGTAGTAGAACTCTTGCCTCATTCAGAATTTGTGTGCAATCAATTTTAGAGTGCCAGAAAAATGCAATGAGCAGCTATGTGCAGGCAGTTCAAGCCAAATTGAAAAACATTAAACTTGGACCTCTCAACTTCTAGATAAATTGCAAATATACTTCTCCATAGAAGCAGACTGTAAGTGTCCTCTAATGGCCCGGAGTTCACCTCACCCTTGTCAGATAAGGCCAAGCTCTTTGCAGTGCACTTTGCCTCAACTCAACATTAGATAACAAGGGCCATTCTTTATCTGACATTTCCCACTGGAGCACATCATTTGTAATATCTATCACTGTTCAGCAAGTTCTCCAGGCTTTCTTGGCCACTACAATCTGTACCTTTTCCAGTCCAAGGTCAACTAATATCTATCCTACATATCCTCATAATATGCACTCCTCCCTCACAACAATCTCACTCAGTAACTCTCTACCTTGAATGGCCATCGGGCCTTGTATTGGGTGAACTAAAACAAAATATTTGCCAATCATAGCAAGAATTTCAGCTGAGTGACAAAATTTAAATATCTATAATCCTGTTCCCTAAGTGTTTGCTGTTCAGGGCTCTCATTTTGTCAGTCAGTTTTGCTTATCCATGTTGCATTTAAGCTAAGATCTAAGGAGGTCTTAGAAAGGTTTGTTGAAACATCCCAAGAACAAAGTAGGGAAGTAATAAGAAAAATGACTTTCAGGATGGACAACTGATTTGCTTATAGAAATAATTACAATGAGTTTATTTGGCATCATTCTAATACAAAAAAAAAAAAAATTGCTCCTTATTGATGAATGGTAGTTGATTCACTATACAATATATATACTATTGAATCAGAAACATGATGGCTCTCATGCAACACAAGCATTTTTTGAAACTCACCATTCATTTTGTGATTTTTCATTGACAGATGACCAATATTCTATTCTATGACAATTGAGCACAGACTTATGTATACTCAAAAGGTTTTGCAGGCTATTCTTAACTCAGATGATTAGTTGAAAGTGGGAGAAAATGAAAAAAAATTAGTTTCACTAATGACTGACACTAGGCTTGTATTTACAATACATTTTGTTAGTTTTCAATTTTTATTGCATTAGATTTCTATAGAAATGACCAAAACCAGTTATTCTTGAGTAAAAAAATGTCTATTACGTAACTTAAACATAATCTTACCAGAATATTTGTGGTAGAGACAGGTTAACTTGTAGATAGCTCTCATATTGAATTTAAAAATAGGAGTTAACTTAAAATGGTTAAAATTTAGAAATTCAGTTTGCAAAAAACAAATGAGAGAGAGAGACTTACTTATCTTTATATACATGTAAAATCCCCTTAGTGACTTCAACCATTGGGTTTCCAGAGAAGAAGTGAATATTGGAAGAATTACAATTTTTTGGACGTGTACTGCGGCCAGTGGTTGAATAGGACAGGCTATCTCCGCTACTGTAGGAAGATTCCCGTGAATCTCTAGTAGACACGCTGGTTTCTCGAGAATGACATGTGCCAGGTACCTGAGACTGGTCACTATTGGAGCCGGCTTGCACCCATTTTACTGGCAGTCTGGTAGAATCAGTCTCACATACTTGGGGACGTTTTGAAGCAACCTCCTCAGGATTTTCACATTCTGACTGCTTGTTATCATTGCAGTCAGATTGCAAGGATTTGGGCTGTGTATTTTCAGAAGAACCTACAAATGAAATCATGATTAAAATTTTTTATAATCTAACAAATTACTTTGACAACTTCCTTATACATTGTTTTCTTATCAATGTGCCAAGTTCCTTCTGATTAGCATAAAGTAGAAATTAATATTTAGGGAGCTTGCCTAACATGGATGACATCTTAACCAGTTCAGCTATAGAAACTGATAGTGAAATAAAAGCTTAAATCTCATCACATTATTACCTGCAGACAGGATTCACTATTTTCAGAGTTTTGCTTCAGATGAGCAAAAACTAATTTTCTTGTACCTCAATGAATCAAATTATTCAGTATGGTGAAACTTGGCAAATAATAATCAATTCTTTTATGTTGTGAAAGGATAGAATTTCATTTAAATACATCGTAAATGAGGGATATCTGCAGTTAATAGAAATAGGAAATTACTTCAATCTACTATCAAATAAAAATGTAACTAATGATGACTTATGTAGGGATATCAATAAGTCTATAGACTAATGACAATAAAAAAAAAAAAATTACACATACTTTTTAAACACACTTTTTCCTCATCAATGAACTTAGACAAAGACTTCTCTATTAATCACATAGATTAATCTGACAGTGAAAAATCCTTGTCAGGCTGTCAGATAAATGTCTTAGACTTATTGATTTACCTTGTATATTCCAAACATTAAAATTTAGTTTCCAAATCAAGTGAAAATTCTAAGTCACATAATAGATCAGAATTGAAATAAATTTCCTGTGAATAGTTTCAGTAACAAAATTAAAGGGGTGTATAATAAAAGAGCTGAAATACTATGGCTCTGTTTTCTTTATATAGAAATCAGTACATGCAAATTTTAATCTAACCAACCATGAGCATATAAACTGCTATATTTGAGTCTCAGGTAGCTGTTGGTAGTTTTGCTCTTACAGGTAAGTATTTTGGTGACTGCTGGTATTGACCATCGGTATTTTAACAACTTGCACAGATCTTTCCACTTACAAGCTATTTCAGCAGATAATACACACAACCTGTGAGCATTTCATTCGACAAAGAAAGTGACTACTTTCATTGTTACAAGAACATTAAGATTTGACTGTCTGATCAGGAGTCAGGTTCCAACTTTTTTGGGTAGGTGGTTAAATTTGTGTGGTGGCATGAAACTGGTGCCAGGAATAATTGGCTGACTTCCAGGTATGCCATTGATCCTAGTGCTTGCTAGATTTAAACTTCATTGAGCATGTATGGAATGTAAACCTTAGTAAGTTATCTGCAGCCATACCCAACAAGCAATGCAGTTAAGGGTAGCTGTGGAACATGCTTGAATAGATATACCCATACAATAACCTACACACCTCGTAAATTCCATGTCACATTAAGTAGTTGTCATTATTCAAGTGAACAGCAGGAGGTTTCATTTTATTAAGTAGCTGTTTATAGATTTTGACAGTTTATCTCATTAGGGACCTTCTCATACTTAAGTGAAAAAAATTCTTTTGGATAAATTACCTTCATTGTAAAAAGTTTCTATGGAAATCTCTTGGGCATTCCGACAACCCCTGGTTTTTTCAAGAATCTCTTTGTCATGTTTGGTGCCTGTAGAGAGAGCTGCAGCAAAGCTTATATGGCTTTTACTTCCTTCACTTCCTACAGGCATTTTATAATTGGGTGCTGAAAATTAAAACAGCAAAGCAATATTAGTAGTGAAATTAAAAAAAAAATAAAAAATAATAATTTAACTTTTCATTAAAAAGCCATAACAAGAACAGGATTGCAATTTGAATTAAATGAAAGCTGCTTATAAATTTTCAGAAAAATAATATTTGAGAAAGAGAAAATATTGACCAAGTCAATCATTCTTAAGAAATTTAACTTGATGTTGCCAAGACCAACAGTATAAAGCAAATAATGTTGATAAACAGAATTATCTTTTGTCAATCATAATTCTGTTGATAAAAACAGAATTTTATTAATTTCTTCACAAAAAAGATAAATCCGCCCATTATATAAACAATAAAATATTAGACAGTATAGTGAAAATTAAAGATTAATGCCCAGTTTTACCTGTTCATTACATGTTGGTACCACCACTGATTTGCTAAAACATTAGTATACCATAAAGAAAAAAGCTCCATACTTAATAACGGTTTCATTGTTCAAATCTTTGTTATTATTAAGAGAAAAGACAAAAGATTCTATTATTAAATCATAATTTTTCATACTTTTTCAAAAGTTCAAATTTTCATTAGAATATTTTTTTTTTGTGTCAGCACTAGGACCAAAGAATAGTACAGGAAAATTTCAGTGTTTTTTTTTGTGTGATGAAAAACACATTGATTTGAACATTCTTGCAAAAATCAAATAATTGCCAGATTTTAATGAAACTTTCACAAATTAAATTATTTTAGAAATTTCTTTTTTTTAACACATTTGTTACCCACCACTTGTTTAATTTTATGAAATTGAGAATTAAAGTTTTTTCCCTCTTAATGTTTGTATTACCTCACTTTTGACTTTGCCACCAAAACTGTTTGTCATGTTTGGGGCATTTTTTCATCATGGTATGCCAACATAAGTCACAAAAACGGTTCACCAGAGAAAAGAAGGGCAGTCAGTGACAAGAGTTCCATTCAAAAATCAAGCTTGTCAGACTCTGTTTTGGGGCAGAGAGAAAGATGAGGCTATATCTACAGGCAGAGGCTCAGCTGGGGAAAAATAAGCAAGAACATAAGCAAGTATGTGGTGTCTGGGGAATTGTTGCTCAAGTGTAGGCACTTGGAAACCCCATGACCTTGTATCACATTTCACCTCTGTAGAGAGGACTTGGCCTGGTCAGCAACAAAATATTGGACAACAAACAAGAACTAACCTCAATACACATTACCATAACAATACATCAGCCAGCAATCATTTTTTCTACAGTAAAAAACATACAAAACTATGATAAAAGTAAGCCCTGTTTCTCACTCTTCGCTGTGTTTTTAAAATTACTATCATACTCAATCAGCCAGCAGTCAAAAAACAGTGTTTTCTCAGTGATTTAGTGATGGTAGCTATATTATAGACACCTCCACTAAATCACAGAGTGAAAAAAATAAAAGGCCACAAACTTAACAAAAACAAAGATTTTCTAACAAAATGCTTACGTTATTAAGAGGGAAGATCAAAGTATTTTTTAAATTATTTTGAAACATTTTTTAAATCCTTTCTAATATGTTTGAAATTTTGGTAAAAAAAATCTTGCTTTGATTTTTGTTAGTGGGTAACCATCATTATGAGAGTTTACAATGGAAAATGTAATATTATGTAACTCAGTTTTCACTCCTGTGAAAAACACATTAATTTGGAAATTGTTGCAAAAAATCAAATAATAGTTAGATTTTAATGAAACTTTGAGGACTCATTCATAAATGTATAAAATCATTTTCAAAATTATTTTTTAAAAATCTTGGTAATTTTTTTTCTTTTTATACAACTCCATGTAAAATTAAATTTTGTTTGGAAAATTGGTTTTATTAGTTAAACGCAGGACTCATTGGGAAATGTAAATCATTTATTATTTCAAACATTTGGCCTGTATTTCTGAAAATCTGCTCCTAATAGTAAAATAAATGCAATAAATTATGACATTTAATTTGATAGCTTTTAATTGCTTTAATAAATAATATACATTAAGGAAATTATAATCTGAAAATTTTTTTGATGAATAATGAAATTTAAAAAAATTTTTTCATTTGTTTTTATTATAAAGTTTAAAAAATATTGTAAAAATACCTCAACGATTTGCTGGCGTTAGGTTATTAAATGAAGACTATATTTACAAATTGAAAAGTTTAATACAAATCGTTGAGCTTTCATATTTTAAAAATAATTTTTATTTTTTTGTGTATTTGAGGTTGTTTTTTTATGGTAATTTATGTGTGTACATTAAAGGTCATGTGTTTCTGTTTCTTCCCCTAATAGGAAAAAAAAGTTTTGAAAGTTTTGTCAATTCTGATCTTCATACTCTTATCTTATCTCGTATCTGTCCTGCTGTCATCACATGTCAAATCATATGGGGTGGGAGGTCAGAAAGATTAACACTGTGTTTAAGAAATAGTTTTATTCTAAATTTCATGCTATAAATAAGACTTGTATAAATCACATTAATTTTAAATTCCATTAAATTTAGTATTCAATTAAAACTAAGAAAAATGTTTCAAGAAAACTTTTTGTTTTGTTTTTAAAAATTCAATTTAAAAGTTAAGTATCAAAAAATGAATAGAGGTACATATATTATTATTTAAAATCTGAAAGTACATGAAATATTCCTTGTGTAAATCAGCTATGAAAATAAAAAGAAAGGTCTATTTTTATTTTTTAGCAAGAGTTCATCTAGAAAAAATGCAGCTGCATGATAGAAAAGTTCCCAGACGGTGTGAAAGTTAAAGACTAAGAGAAACGGGATAATAACTGTCAACACCGTTTTATACTAATTTAATTGCAACAAATTACGTAGCATTTATTTTTGATTAACAATAATTGACCGATGACTATAAAATTGGTCATTGACCGTTAATTTGTTTAAATAATGCACTTATTTCTAGTTATTTTATTTATTTATTTTTTTGTTACATTGCAATAATTTTAAGTAAAATGGTGTAATAAAATAACTAAGTAAGCGTTTTAAGTTCTCTGAATAATATAGGTGGTGCCTTAAAGAATTTTAAACCTGGTAACATAATGATTGACGACTAATTTAAATTGATCTATGGGAAGTAACTCAGTGCGTTCACGATTTGTATAAGAGAAACAGCATGTGACATTTAAGTTTACAAATGAAGAGAATTTAATTAACGCAGAACATACACATATTTCTTGATAATATATTGAGAGAAATTAGAAGAGTACAAGAAAAAAAATGGATAGAAAAATAATGTTGCATCCAATTTCAAATGGACCTAGAGTTGCCTATACATTCTTTAAATTTCTTGGATTATTTCATTGGGTTTTTTAACACCAATCAGTCAGTTAAAGTGCCATACGTGATACACGCTTGGGCGATCATGTCTCGAAAGAGACATGACTGGCTGGGCAGAAGATTATCCCGCAGTAGGTTGCCATTGCTTTCTGCGGTAGACTGGTTGCCGACCAAGGCTATAGAACCCAATCTGTCCTGTTATTTAACCCATAACTGGAAGGAAGAGACGGATTAATTATAATACCTTTCCCAAGGGTATTTGCCATTTTGTTGAAATTATCGCTCAACAAAAAGTCACAAGTTTAAAACTATTTCAGCCAAATAAGTTGACGCCATCCCATATTTATTTTTTTTCCATTTTGGTATATTATGTCACATCCACCTAGTTTAATTAATAATCAGGTAATTGTGTTTGACTGTATGGAAATAAGGCTTATGAAATACAAAGGACAAAAAAAGAAAACGTTTTTTTTTTCAACATAAACAAAAAGTTAAATTTTCAAAAAAAATTTAATATTGTGAAAATGAAAATGCATATTTAGAAATAATTTCTATGCAAAGTTTTTTTTACAGTGACAATTCTGTTAATGTGACATGAGAATCAATATGAATTTTAAGAGGTGTACACAGGCACAAGACTAAAAAAAGAATAACTGTAATTTTCAAAGGTGTTTTTAATGAATGGTATTTTAAAGAACAGACTAGAACAAAAACCGATTATAACCAAGACAGCCAAGGATTTAAAGAAAAAAAAAAAAAACTTTTGTAACTTTTGTTAAAGGAACCTGACTTCATGCATCTCTCACCATTAAAAATATCAGATGTATAAAAATAAAATTTTAACTTTTGAAAAACATTGATCAAATTACTCTTACTTTTTTTAGCTATGCAATAGGAGTTAAAGCTAAACATTTTATTTTAAAAATACTCTTGCCATCTTAGAGAGTTGTACCTTTTCATACCCGACCGTATATACTCCCATGATAAGCCAGGAAGCTGACTTCATGTAAATAACTTAGTTACTAGAAGTACGAACCCAGAATTTTTGCATGAATTTCATTTCAACTCCTCCCTAAAAAATTATCCGTGTAGGGAGGTATTTTTTCCCTTCTGGATGGGTTAGGGGGTTGCAACCGCCTATTTAAAAAAAAGTCATAAAAACTCATACTCAATGAGTACATACAGCAATTTTTAGTAGTCATCATTACCTAATAAAATTTTAATGAAAATAATATTTAATTTTTAACCCTTTGTTGCATATGGGTTACAATCAATTGTAACCCATACGCAACAAAAATTAGGGAAAGGTTACAATTGTAACCAATATGCAACAAAGGGTTCAAAAGGCTATCTATACAACCTACAGCCTTTTCTCTTCAATAGTGCCATGTGATACATTTTTTGTACATGGTCATTTTTCTTAAATCGATAAATCAAGGTAAAAATTGAGAAAGTTTCCAGTGTTATTTATCACGAAAGAAAGAAGCAAATGCAAAATTATGGAAATTTTTTCCCAACCATCAAAGAAATGTGCATGTATTGTACATTTTTTTTTAGCAGCAAGATATCAAAGAAAACAACAACAAAAAAGCATATCTTATGCATAATGTGACACAGTGACAGTTACCATAAATTTTTAAAAAAAAAAGCTAATTGGTTTTACTTTTCTCTAGTCTAAATGGTAAATTAAAATAAAAAAAAAGTATGGAATAATAATTTTTATTCAATAAGTTTGTCAGTGCCCACAAATTATTTTGCTAAATTATTTTAGGAAAGTATGAAAAAAGAAATTAAGAATTGAGGCATAATTCACCAATTTTTAAAACAAGGATTGGACATCAATTTTCTTTTAAAATGAAAACAATTTTACCAAAGAAGCATTTATTTTTAAATTTTAAAACAAAAAAAATCTTCTGGTATCATTCAACGAAAATCTGTATATTTTCAGAAAATGGAATTCATTCCAAAAGGAAAAGAAGCTAATTTCATGAATTTTATTTGTGGGGTCTTAAACATAAAAAAAAAAAAAAAAAAAAAAAAAAAAAACAGTCATCAAGAAACAAAAAATAGTCTGTAAAAAATAAAAATATTACTACTCAGTTCTAACTTAGTTATTTAGACAATTTCATTTTCCTTGTTGGTATTCCAATTTTATGAATAATTCTATATTCCCGTTCTTGTAATTTGCTAATAATATCTTTTTGCAAAAAAAAGTACAAAAAAGTTCAACAAGTCAAAAAAGAATGTAAGAAAGAAACAAAAATAATAAGCCAAAAAACAAAACAAAAAAAACGAAAAAAACAGTCGTAATTCGTAATATAAACAAAGGAAGACATTAGGTTTTTAAAATGAAATACGCAAATAGTCGTAATAAAGACAATATCAAATTTTAAAAATAAATAATTAGAATTTTGGATTTGAAAAAGTTTACAATGAAAAGACAATATAAACAAAAAATAATTTTTAAAATTTTAATTTAAAATGTAACTTTCTTCTTGACCGAATCTGATCATTTCTTAAACAATTTTCTCCTCTAGTTTCCGAATTAAGAAATACATTTTTTTACTGGAGATGAAAACTAATTTAAAAAAAAAAGGCTGCAGTTTTGTTTTTTTTTAATTTGCAAACTATTTTGGTTTTCTTTCTTAAACGCGATTAACAGTGAAAAAAATCAATTTAAAAACAATTTGTTTACATAACTATTTTTCAAGAACTTAATTATTTAATTGTTAAATGAAAAACTTATTTGAAAAACCATAACATTAGAAAAAATTAAATTTATTTTCATATTGACGTTTAAAAAAAAGGGATCAATTCAGAAAATAAAGTAACTATTTCGAATAAAAGATTGATTCCTTTTAATTTTAAAATTTGATTTGTCGGATTAAAAAGTAAGCAAAAATATTTGCAGAAAATTTGGAAATAAGAGAAGACGAATTTGTTTTTGTTAAATAGAGACAGGAAAACAGATTAGGAACACAAAGAACTTAATCATCATGTGCTATAGAAAAACAAATAAAAATATATTTATAGAATCGTAATTAAAATGCATGTCGAGTTGAAAAATAATATTCTTGGACAAGGAAGAAAAAAAAGAAGCAAACATATTTTTCTTTTCTGCTTTCCCTTTTTAAGGATCAAAACAAGACTGACTGATTCCAAAATGAGTATTAAAAAAGGAAATAAAAACAAAAACTAACCTTTGTAAAATAAGGATGAAGGCACCGGATAATCATCATCAACTTCGAGTAGGAAACAAACTAGCGACACAAACATCTGTAAAGAAGGGCAGGTATTTGTGTCGTCCTAGGAATCCTCTCTTGTTGTTACCGATGTTATACGGTCACAATGAAGTCGCCATTTTGTTTGTTGTAATGCGAGGTTGTGCTAAACAAGGAAATGTGGAATCACGATCGAAGACGAAATATTGACACTTGAATTTCTTTATCTTTAGTTATTGAACTAAGAATAAAATGTATAATTTTTTTTTCTTCGCCGATAAATTTCCGATTTTGAATATGAAAAATTAAAAATATAAAACTCAGAAATAGCAGAGCCTCATTTTTTGGAGATTAGTACTTCTTTGGTTGAAGTACTTAGTACATTTTTTTTTGTGTGTATGTGATAAAAAAACATACTTTTTTTTTTAAAAAAGGTATTTCTTTGTAAAAAATATATTGCAAATTTTCTGTTAGAATAAATTCATTTAAAGTTAAACAGATTGTTCAACCTACCAAGAAAGTTTTTATGTTTGTTTTGTGACTTGATCACAAAGTGACAAAAAAATAAAAATTTATTGTTTCAGGAACACAATTAGTTACAATACATTTTTAATTAATACTAACTAGAGAAATAAGATTTTCCTAAGAAATGCCAACCACTTTCGTTCACTGCATAAAATATATAAAAAATGAGAGTCTGTTACATAAAACAACTGGAAAATCGAATAGTTTTAAAAAAGGGTTTGAAAAGTTGCTCTCTGAAATAGTCGTTGACTTTATTTTGTTCTTTTAGTTTTTTTGTTTTTATTGCGTACCATTTCTATGAGATTTTAATGAAGTATAAATATTTACTAAAAACTGAACATGTGATCTGATTACTTTTTTTTACTTTGTGTAGTCTGTGGGCTCTCATACATTGACACCCACATACACACACACACACACGCACATATACGCATGCTCACTCGTCGTTCCACGTGATGTTGTTTGCCGCCAAAAACGAAGTCTTTTAAAAACCGGAAACAGCACGTGATACAGCAGAAAGGATTTCGTCCCGGGGCGAGGACAGACAAGACAGACATGCCTTCCTAATTCACACAAACACTCGCGCACTAATTGCGGGTAGCAATTAGTGGCGCAAATATTTTTTATTCTCTTAATTTTCTTCTCTGACATTAACTTTCATTGAAACCGGACTCTACAACTTCTTATGCATGCTTTCTCAACCCTATGTAACCTTTTTCAATATATTGTTTTTCCGTTTACTTTCGCCTTCTTGTTCATTCATAAAACCTGTTCTATTTCATGACTAAAGTTTGCGCCGAGTCGCCGCGGTAAAATATAAATTAGTAAGTGGACGGCCTATCATCCACTACAATGGTGACCACGACGTGATATCGATTCGGCGTAATTCAGTCCAGCATCGTTGGAAATGGAACTCAGCATTCTTCTGTGTCTATCAACAAGAACTACTATTCAACGTCGTTATCTCCCAACTCTTTCTACAGGACTCCAAGATGGCGACCCCACACAGAATTTTTACAATCGCACGCTAGACAGCACAACTGTCATCTCTCTCTCCCAGGTTTTCCAGAAAAAGAGTAACACAACGTCGACTTAAAGACGTTTCTTTCAGCATTCAACGCAATGTCACTCAACCAAACACAACGTCGACTTAAAGACGCCTTTTTTTTTCTCAACCAGAACACTGAGGAAATCGACAAGCCGAATTATTTATACTGGAGAATTGTGACCTCCAGAAAATTCGACATTAAACCTCGATATCTTTTTAGTTCTCTCAAACGCGTACACTCGGTATCAACAAGCTTCAATCAACCACTTTGCAAATCAAAGTTTATAACCAACTGTTAATTCTTCTAACACCAACATAAAAATCCACACGTACAGCAAAACACGGAAACTCTTACAAACGCAAGCAACTCAACGTGGAGCATTGGAATAAATTAGAAGATCTTTAACAGACACATCAACTACCGAGAATTTTCCAGAGCATGCCGCATCCTGGCACTCTGATAGGGGACACTGCAGCAAAATCCCTACTCACGCGCATCGCATTTCAGACTCTTCTTCTTTTCAGCCTACGAGAGACAACCAAAAAAAAAAAAAAATTCACCTTTCACAAATTTTTCTCACTTTTCTATTTCACCATGTGCTTTTTGAGAATCCAATATGGCTGACCAGCAGTCATACGCCTGCAACCTTCTCCCACACCTATGTGCCCTACCTTTTTTTTCAGCAACCAGCCTTCTCTGTCATTTTTGGCATGATTACTACTACTACTACAAGCATCATCATCAATGTAACCAAACCACCATATACACGGACATATTGAAAAAAATATTTATAATATTTGTTTCAATCTAGGAGGGCTATTGTGGGCTCTCATACATTGACACCCACATACACACACACACACACGCACATATACGCATGCTCACTCGTCGTTCCACGTGATGTTGTTTGCCGCCAAAAACGAAGCCTTTAAAAACTGGAAACAACACGTGATACAGGAGTTAGGATTTCGACCCGGGACAAGACAACATGTCTTCCTAACTCACACGAACACACGCGCACTAATTGCGTGTAGCAATTAGTGGCGTAAATATTTTTTATCCTCTTATTTTTCTTCTTTAATATTAACTTCCATTCGAAACAGGACTTTACAACTTTCCACTTTCTAATGTATCATTTCTCAACTAGGTAACCTTTTTTTTAATACATTGCTTTTCCGTTTACTTTCGCCTCTTTGTTCATTCATCAATTCTGCCTTAAATCCTGTTTTATTTCACTAACGAATTTGACGTCGAGTCGAAATCACAAAATTAATTTAGTAAAAAGGACCTTGCGTCCTCTACAAGTCTCTTCAGAATGTGGTGGATCATGGCTCTCCACAACTTCCTATACTTTGTAGCTTTTAGTAAGATTTTTCTTTTCATAATTCCCCCACACTCCCTTTACACAAGCTCATTATGTAGGTTACTCACTATCTCTCTTCTATCCTTCTTGCCTCCAATGTGCCCTGTCAGTGTCAATTCTCCAAGCCTTCTTTTCTTATCATGTATCTTAGAAATTTCTCTTTTGATTTTAAATATAACATCCTTTTGGTTTACATTTTCTTTGTTACTCATATGCTCGGGATGTGGTATTCTCAGCATCCTTCTGTAGAACCATATTTCTGTTCACTGGAGATACAAATCCTATATCATCCATCAACCAACTAAAAACATAAGATAAATTGCACACCTGCAAAATTGGATTCAAATGACTACAATGTTTGAAAAAACCCAAAGTAAAATTGCACATCCACAAAAGCGGATTCAAATGACTACTCACAAGTCAGTGAGAAAAGTAAAGTCCTAAATCCTGATTGGATTAAAATCAGCAATTTCATATATGACGTATTTTCACACCTTGATGTAAAAAGGCTTGCTGGAGCCTGCATCGTGAGAAACTTCACTATTTAAACCCCTACACTAACCTGTCAAAACCAGTCAGTCAGATGGAAGCGGTATCTGATAACATCTCGCCACCATGTAAGGAAGAAACTTCAAGCCTTTGCTGCCAATCTTCTTTTCTTCTTTTTCACTCCACGCCAACCCGAACCTAGGGCACGCCATGGTTTCAGTCAACCTACATCATGTAAAGAAGTTAAGCGATCATCTGCTTGAAACATTTTTCTGGTCTTCTTAGAGCTAAGAAAATATTGGAGTTTTTGGGTACCATTGGATACTGTATTTATTTTTGCATAAAATACAAAAATTATGGCACAAGGCCTAAAAGGGGAGGGGGAGAGGTTGGTTCTCGCTTAACTATCCTATACCTAGCTAAACACTATCACGACCCATTCACTCGTTACAATTTGCACAATCACCACAAAAACCCATCCATCTACTCCCAATCCTTCGTACACCACAATGCCAGAAACTTACAAGGGGCACCTAAAAAAATGGGGGAAATTAACCCATGACAATAAAAATGTATTTATGTACAATATTATAAAATATTTAATGAAAAATGAAATGATGGGAGGGGAATGAACCCAAAAATAAACTAAAAATACAACAAATTTTTAAACTAAAATAAAAATAATAATCGATGTTAGTAAGAACCGACCATCCCAGAAAAAAAGAGTGGCCGCTGTATTCCGCCAAACGGCGAAATCAAGAAGCACACTCGCTAAGGGAGTGGGGAGGGGTAAAAAATTAGCGGAATGGGACAATAAAAGCCTGAACCAGCCGAGATAAAAGGAGACCAAAACAAACTGGGGAGGTTGGGAATCTCGACATGGATCATAACAAAAGAGAAAGCCGGGTACAGGCTAGGAACACATTCATTCACTTTAACTAGGTACACAAAAGAGAACTAGCTTAATCATGGGAGGGTTCCACAGGAATCCATCCCGATGTAACCAGCAGATCTAAAAGAGAAAATCAAGATTAGCCCCGTTCAAGCGAACCAGGCTCGCCACATTTACCCACCTTTTGCTGAAGTCTGTCGAAGTCAAACGTTTCCAATCAGTTCTAATCTTTATTTTGAGCTGATGCTCAAAATAACAGATCAGATCCTGATGTGAAAGACGCTGACCTCGCAAGACTTCCTCCATTCGCGTCGTCCAAATCACCATTCGAGCCGTGGCTAGCAGCGACAGAAACACCATACGCTTCATCCCAGAAAACGGGGGCGACACATTATCACAGGCGAATGCACGATCAATGAGCACAAGCTCTTGCGGCGCGATACGAGCAGTCAACTTGCCGACCCGGTCCCATAGAGGGCGAACCCGCGAACAATGGTAGAAGGCGTGCGAAGCCGTTTCTTCCAAGCCAAGGTTGCAGCGTTCACAATCTGGCAAATCCGCCAGGCCCCATATGAAGGCCTTGTCATTGAGAGGCAAGCGATTCCGAGATAATCGCCAGGTGAGCGAAAACTCAGAGCTGTTGAGATAATCACTACCTGGCGCCCAAGACCAGAACGAGCGAAACTCGTCCTCCGACAAGCGCAGCACATCACGTAATGAATCCTTCGCGACGCCCTCCACTAACCCACGATAGAAGACTCTCCTAGGCCGTGAAAGGTCACTGGACCGTGGAATGGCCCGCAGGGCCACCAGACATTCGAGGAGAAAACTCGATCGCTCTCGAGGCTTACGGCACCGCCTCGAGATGGGGGGAGTGATAGTAAGGCTAGGGAACATGTCCCTCACTATCCCCCTAAGCAATGAGTCTTCGGAAATCGCTCGCCTGAGAAAAACCAACCTTGACGCAACCTTATGGCCCATCAGGTATGGCATTCCCAGACCCCCATGACACGGACGTTGGTAACAGACACGTTTGTTGACATAGTGTTTGCGTCCTCTCCATAAAATGGAGAATAGCAAACGCTCGATCGCCTTCCTATGCCGTTTACAAAGTGGAAGTACTGACAACTGGTAAAGGATAATGGGAAAGACGTATGTAGCACACACCTCAGCCATACCCTTTAAGGACAAATTCCTTCGGCGCCAAGTCTTGGCCGATGCGCCTACCTTTGCCAGTACTTCAGACCAATTTTTCTCCAACTGTAGGTCGGGTCCGAACCACACTCCAAGAATGCAGACCGGGCCGGCCGTCCAGTCGAAGGGCCCCGGGAGGGTCAGACCCTTCCAGGCGCCTAACCGCAAGCCGGACGACTTGTTGCGGTTAATCTTGGCCCCTGTCACCTGTTCGTACCGTTCAAGCGCCTTCTGTACCACCTCGATGTCCCTGCGGGAGGACACGAAAGTAGTGACGTCATCGGCGTACGCGGAAACCCTGGCTCGAGCACCACCAGGCACAGCAATTCCACGTAGGACCGGACTGCGCGCCCTGTCCCTTAGCCGGCGAAGGAGGGGCTCCAACGCCAAAGCATAAAGTAGGGGCGACAGTGGACAACCCTGTCGGACCGACCTAGACAGCGCCAGAACGCCCGACAACTTTCCGTTCACCTGTACCATAGCCGTCGGGGATTGATACAGGAGGCTAATCCAGCGGCGGAAGTTGGTTTCGAATCCAGCTGCCTGCAGGACAGCCGCCAGGTAACGATGGTCAACCCTATCAAATGCCTTGGACTGATCTAAATGGATCAGCGCGGCTTCGTCGTTGTCTTTTATCCCCTCTATGATCGTGCGTATCAGATGCAGGTTGCTCTGAATTGTTCGGCCCTTCACAGCACAAGTCTGCTCAGGTCCCAACAGAGACTCGGCAACTAATTGCAAACGATTTTGCAAGATCTTGGCCAAAATCTTGGTACCATTGCATACTAGTGAGCCAGCCATGAGCTGACTCATTTTATAGTTCACCAATAGAAGGGTTAACCAATCAGAAGGCTCAAAATATTCAATGCGACATGTATAAAAGGCAACCATATTTTCCCAAGTATTGGCGATATACTCCAATTCAGTAGAGTGTCTGACTCGTGAGTGTTAATCTTTGACGTTGTTTCATTGAACAGATTACGTACTGTGCTGTATTCTATATTCATAAACTATGGTGAACATGGTCAATAGACACCACACCTGTTTCTAAAATGACAACTACTATCAAGGTCTGACTTTCAAACTACCAAGCTGAAACAAACTTTATCCTGATTGGTATCAAGATCTGATTTATAAACAAACTTTTGCTATCCAAAATTACAAAGGATTCCCTCCAGTCTAAATCAAATAAATGTATATTATTTGTTTATACCTTTGATTTAGTTAGTTTTATTTCAAAGTTCTAATAAATAATACTACGAACTCTCTAACACTATCCATGTATGCTATCAACACTGTATCATCTGCATATCTTACATTAGAATTGTGTCCACCAATAATAAATATTTATAGGACTTCTAGTTCTCTCAGGGATCTTCTTCTTATATGTGCCCTGTCCTCTTCAGGACGTAGGCGATCATGACTTTCCATGTCTCCCTATCCCTGGTGGCTCTTAGCACGCTTTCTCTTGTCACACCACCAAAACCCCGCTCTGCCATCCACTAGCTCAAGCCCATAAATCTAGAATATAAATGTATAGAAACTAGTGTGGTCACAAAATGAGGGATCTGTTTATATATTGATTATAATATAGATTTGATCCCCCACTTTATAGTCACATTATAATTTCTTATAAATAGTTGGCATATATCTTCTTCTTCTTCTATGTGCCCTGTCTTTTCAGGACGTAGGCGATCATGACTTTCCATGTCTCCTTATCCCTGGTGGCTCTTTCATTTTGTCATCCTGCTCAGGCCCTTCAAATATGTTATCTGCTGCTTTCCTCTGTCTCTTTTTCCTTCTATCTGGCCTGTTAGTATCAGGTTCTCCAAGCCCTCCTTCCTCATTGCATGTCCCAGAAACTTCAGTTGTCTCTCCTGATGCTCACTATTAATTTTCTTTTTGTTGCCATTCTTTCCAACACATCATCGTTGCTCACATGCTCGGTTCACGATATCTGCAGCATCCTAATGTAGAGCCATATTTCAGCTGCTTCAAGTTTTTCTTTCATATTTGCTGATATTATCCAACATTCACTGCAGTATTGAAGAACTGACGTCACATAGAAATCTAATACTCTCTTCTTTGTTTCTACTGAA
The DNA here is from genome assembly GCA_037127315.1 of Ascarosepion bandense. Classification (NCBI taxonomy): domain Eukaryota; kingdom Metazoa; phylum Mollusca; class Cephalopoda; order Sepiida; family Sepiidae; genus Ascarosepion; species Ascarosepion bandense. The sequence continues at coordinate 298,943 of JBBBDQ010001458.1, forward strand.
AGTTTCTTGTGTCTTAGTACTTTTACTTTACTCAGCTTCTGGAGTGCGTCCTTTGCCATGCCAATTCACCTTCGGATCTCTGTATCGCACTTTCCATCTCCTGTTAGAACACTTCCTAGGTATTTAAATGTTTGTACTTGCTTCATTCTAGTATCCCCCACCTGTATTTGGCATTTTGGGTTGCTCTTTTTACTGAAGTCACTGTAAATAATGTTGAATAAGTCTGGGGAGAAGACACAGCTTTACACCCTTTTCTATTTTTGTGAATTAATTTTCTACTTGTATCTGGGCAGTTTGTTTCCAGTATAAATTAAGAACTGATTTTATTGAAATGGCAACAACAAAGCCTATTCATCTTAAGAGCTAACCTGTAACTCACTCCAAAAATATTTACTTTATTCAGATTTTATTATGCAAGTAGATATTTTCCCACTAAAATTTATATTAACAAACTGATTTTGATCAAATTTTCAGGAGATAAATTATTTTATGTGCATTTCAGTAATTTTTTTTATTTATAAATAAATTCAAAAGCTTTTGGCCATAATGATGTATGTTTGATTAAAGCAATATTCCATATATCTGAATAAATTATTATTTTACATGTAAATGTCAGCTTCTTGATATCTTGCATACATCAATTTCATTTTAATTTTCTACTGTTTGATTTCAGCATTATTAGCAGTAGTATTTCTTCTAGGGATTTTCTTTGATGCTTGTTTTCCATTCTCATATATATAGAGTTAACAGTCCCTTGGGAAGAGAACATGGTGGAGGCGCACGAGCTAAAGAAAAACCGATATGACTCACTGTGTGCCGAATGTGTGGACAATGGTTGGAGGTATAACGTGATGCCTATTGAAGTTGGGTGTCGTGGGTTTCTGGGACATTCAGCTATTTCTTTCCTTTCTAAAATAGGCATCACTGGCCGTGGTTTAAAAAGCGCTTCACACTGCATTCAAGCAACGGTATAGAACAAAAAAAAAATTCACCCAACATCATGATCTAATATGCGCAAGTGAGATATTTGTGTGTTTGTCTATAACGTTTTTGTTTTCTTCCTCCACGAGCGCATTAATAATGGCAAACGTGTTCAGGAAATTTCATTGCCGATACAGGCTGCAAAGAGGAACGATCGTTTTGTTTACTTTAGTACGGGAATATACAAGAGGAACAATCAACAAGTTTATCTTCCTACTCTGCCTGGTGGCAAACGCTGCTGGTGGTGCCAGGGGTGGTGGCCATAGCCACTGAAACCTTGACATCACCCCTTTTCGGCAGCTGTTGAAGACAGGTATCGCACATGCTAACACATGTTGTATGTTAAAAAAAAAAATCATTATCTTTTTTGTGATTATTCACAAGTCTTCTCTTGAAATAATATATGGCAGAGGGACTATTTCATTAAATTGGTTTATAGGGATTGTAAATTATTGTAAATCAAGTTATTATTTACACATTCGCAAAATATTATAACAAAAATGTGTTACTTGTTCCAATGCAACATGCTCAATTGATTGTAATCTTCATTAATGAAAAAGCCTGTAAAAAGAACAGTTTTTTCATGCTTTAACATGTGCATGACCATGACGTTACAACATGACGTTACAACATATAAAAAAAAATTCCATTTTTGATAATTTTCATGTTCTAATGAATGCATAACAATTTGTCAACCGTTAAATTTGAAGCAGAAAAAAATGTACAGTAATTTTTAGCAACACAGTTTTCTGGTAACATTTGTTACCATAACTCACACCCCTGAAGATGACCTTGAAAAGAGGTTGAAAGTACTTGGATACCTTGAGAAATGAATGAAAATAACATCTGTCAATGTCACAGCTCATTTCTGACATCTTTTGATTGTAGTACACAAAAGATTATCCATGAGTATGAACGGATTTTATTAAAAATAAGCAAACATAGTGTTTGCAATTTTCTTTAATCTGACATGTTTAAAAGAAAATTTTCTGCCTAAATACACAAATTCATCAATGAAGTATATTTATTTTTATTAGTATAATAAAAATAGACTATGAGACTGAAAATGAGAAGTTGACATTGATTTTCTCTGTCCTATTATTAGTTGAACTCAAAGTTGGGAAAACTTTGCTCACGTTTACATAAAATGGACTGTGTTACAAAATAACAATGACAATATAAATAACAATCAGACACATGCATTTTATTTGTTCATTTATTTACTTAAACTAGCAGGATAGCCCAGTGTTGATCGGGTGTAATGAAAGCTTTAAAACTAATCCATGGTCCTGGAGCTCAGACTCTTTGGACGTTGATATGAAAGACTAAAAGGCAATAGTTGTTTCCAGTTAAAGCAAAACCGTAGACTGAAAGAAAAATAAATGGATGTAAGTCAAATTTTCATTTCCTGGTATCGATATCAAATAAGTTTTTTTTGTCATAAACTGAATTTTGAAGGCTAAATAAGTCCTCTGAGTAAATGGTATCATGGCTGAGACTAAGAACTACAATTATATCTACTTAGAGCCAAACCCAAAGCAAAAACTAAAATAAAAGGGCTGAAAAAAATACAGACATACAGACAGATAAACAGACACACACACAAACATCTTGCCTTTTATATATATATATATTATCGATTTTCTGCATTATTGTAAGAACTGCAACCTTGAAACTTCTGAATATCGTTTATGTCTTTGTCTATGAGTGTATCAAATTTGATTAAAATCGGACCACTCCTTCTATAACCCGATTTTTTTCGATTATCGATTTTCGATATTTATCAGGGATACCTAGACACAAAACCTAGCTAAGAACACTTGCAGATGCTTATAGTACAACTGTGTAAATTTTCAAGAAAATCAGTTCAGCCGTTTCAGAGTCTATAGGTAATGGACACACACACACACACACACACAGTTCCATTTATAAATAAGTTTAGATTTAGATAGATATTTTGTGAAGAGACAGCACATATGTAGGAGAAATTAGTTTAAACTATTAATGCATTCTGTACTTTTGAGAAAAATATTTCACAGAAATACAATTTTTGCAAAAATCCCATGTGACATTTATAGAGAGTACAGAAAGAACATCCTATATGAATGATGGTACATAGACTCTGACATTGCTAATCGTTGTCGTCCAAAAGAAAGAAAACCAAAATAAGATTTGTTCAGTCTGGTACAATGTCACGTCTGAGACACCTAGTGAGAATCAAACTCATTAGACCAGGACTGGGCAAACCATTTTTTTTCTTGGAGAGTCACATCATTGAAATCACTGTGTTAAGTGGAACATATCACAATAAGAACACGCGTTTCACAATAACAATATAAATAAGAACAGTAAATGATATTTGAGAAAGACGTTAGGGTAATCAAGAACCTCTACTGGCCGCAAACTGCCTGCATACGGACAGGAAACGGATTCAGCAGATATATAAAGATAAAAAAGGCATAAGACAAGGATGTGTCTTTGCACCGGAACTTGTACAGCGAGACTATTCTGAGGACTCTAAGTTATGCCAGGAATCGTCATCAGCGGTCACAATCTGAACATTAGATATGCAGATGATACAGTGCCAATAGCTGACACGGAAAGAAAACTACAAAACCTCCTAAAAAAAGATAGATGAAGAAAGTCAAAAGAAAGGACTACAAATAAACTACAAGAAAATCAAATATGTGGTCATCAGTAAACGGAGGAGCCCAAAATGCCAATTACAGGTTGGGGGTACTAAAATCAAGCATGTACAAAAATTTAAGTACTTGGGAAGTATTCTAATAGAAGATAGAAAGTGCAACACCGAGATCTGAAGGTGAATTAACAGAGTCAAGGACATATTCCAGAAGCTGAGCAGAGTATTAAGAGACAGGAAAATTTTGCTAGAAACAGAGTACTAGATTGCTATGTGATGTCTTTTCTTCAATATGGCAGTGAATGTTGGACAATATCATCAAAGATGAAAGAAAAACTTGAAGCAACTGAAATGTGGTTTTACAGAAGGATGCTGCAGATATCATGGCTCGAGTATGTGAGCAATGATGAGGTTTTGGAAAGGATAGAAACAAAAATTGGAGTAGATAAACTAAACTATCGCCTGGTTCACACTCCACCCACATCTATTTGTTCCCTGTTTAGGATGTGGTTTCCGGCTTTCTCTTTTCCATTCTTTTTACCCTTACGTAGCCCCCTGTGCATCAGTGGCGTTATCGCCTTGCTTGGGGTGATATGATTTAAAAAAAAAAAGGAAATCCTGAGCATCAGGAAAAGACAGCTTAAGTACCTGAGACATGTAATGAGGAAGGAAAACTTGGAGAATCTGATACTCACAGGTCAGATAGAGGGAAAGAGAGACAGGGGAAAGCAGCAGATAACATATTTGATGTGCCTGAGCAGGTGGATGGCAGAGCAGGGTTTGGGTGGGGTAACAGGAGAAAGCGTGCTAAGAGCCACCAAGGATGGAGAGACATGGAAAGCCATGAATGCCTACGCCCTGAAGAGACATGGCACAGAGAAGAAGAAAAAGAAATTTTATTTATTTGCTTATTAGACACATTTTGTGATCAGGTTTCACAAATGTATGTAAAAGAAATTTGATCTTTCATACTTTTATTAGCTAAAAAAACTTTAGTTTAATCTTGAAAGACTTTTATAGTGAAACCAATAAATGAAGTCATATATTTTACTCTACTTTGAGTATACACAGGCACCTAGATCCCTGCCAGTTTACACTGAGCTCATTACTGAATATTGATATTGTGGCAAATATAATATGCTTACATCTCCAATTAGAGCACACTTGAAATTATCTCTTGAGAAAGGTTGGTTGGTTGGTTGATTTATTTAACCAGCATATCAACCTTCATTAGGTCATTTTAATGCTGAAAATCGTTTTGAATTTGTTTTATTTAGTTTATTTGTTTTATTGTTTTTTTTTGTTTTGCAAAATTCATTGGGATTTGTTTTTAAGGGCAGGGTCCTCAAGTCCTACCCTTGTTATTTAACTCATAACTGGAGGGAAGGAACAGATTAATACCTTTCCCAAGGGTACCAGTGCATGAATGAATGCAGAGTATTCAACTGGAATTTGAACTCGGCTCACTGATTTCTCTTTCCAAGTCGATATCTACCGCATCACAACGCACATCCGTCCACAAATGCTTACAGCACCTGGTATTTCCAAGCAGTCACCCATCTAAGTACTGACCAGGCTGAATGTTGCTTAACTTTGGTGATCGAGCGAGAACAGGTGTCTTGAGAAAGAAAGTTTAAAATAACGTAATATGTATCAATTTTGCATCCTAATCTAAATGAAAGATTATAAAATGCATGCTAGACACTTGATGCTTTTTTTAATGCCATAAAGGCAAAAATGCCTTACAAGCAACGAAAAAGATATATGATGTGTACAGTGAAGGTGCTTTAGCTGACCGAACTGTACGGAAGTGGTTCACTATGTTTAGAATTCTTATTGATGAAGAACATTCAGGCAGACCCTCCTCCAGCTACAGATGACTACCAAATCAAGACATTGATTGCAAATAACCTGCATTAGACAATGTGGGAATTGACAGAAACACTAAGATTATCAAAATCCACCATCCATGAGCACTTAGTGAAGCTTGGGTACTCAAATCGCTACAATGTTTGGGTACCACATGATCTGAGTAAAAAGAATCATTTAGATTGCATTTCTATCTGTGATTTATGTATAAAGATAATGAAAATGCCCCCCTGCCTTTTTTTTTTTTGGCAAATTGTGATAGGTTTGCATTCACTTACATACAAATACTCTTAGGAAAGGCATTAATCCGTCTCTTTCCTCCAGTTATGGGTTAAAAAACAGGACAGATTGGGTTCTATAGCCTTGGCTGGCAACCAGTCTACTGTAGAAAGTAATGGCAACCTACTGCAGGATAATCTTCTGCCTAGTCAGTCATGTCTCTTTTGAGACATGATCGCTCAAAGAGTGTATCACGTATAGTACTTAACTTACTGACTGATATGTTTCAAATTTGATATTTTTATTACAGTAAATGCAAAAATGCCTTACAAGCAACAAAAAAGATATGATCTGTGTACGGTGCTTTAGTTGACAGAATTGTACGGAAGTGGTTTGCTGAGTTGGTAATTGCAGCCTTATTGTTGAATAATACTCAGGCCGAACCCCAGATGAGGATCAAATCAAGGAATTGATTGAGAATAACCCACATTACACAATGTTTCATTTGGCAAAAACACTAAATTTATCAAAATCCACCATTCATGAGCACTTAGTGAAGCTTGGGCACTCAAATCGCTACAATGTCTGGGTACCACATGATCTGAGTGAAAAGAATCTTTTGGATTGCATTTCTATCTGTGATTTGATGTATATATGCAATGAAAATGAGAAATGAATTGTTCACCACAATGTTCAGCAAAAATGATTCTTGTATAAGAGACATGAGCTAATTTTCAGTCAGTTAAGTGCCATACATGATACACGCTTGGGCGATCATGTCTCGAAAGAGACATGACTGACTAGGCAGAAGATTATCCTGCAGTAGGTTGCCAATGCTTTCTGCGGTAGACTGGTTGCTGACCAAGGCGATAGAACCCAATCTGTTCTGTTATTTGACATAACTAGAGTCGGAAGAGATGTATTATATTATTAAGTATTAATTAGTGGGGGATCAGTTTATTACTTCATAACAATATAAAACTGATCCCCCAATTTATGCCCAGTAAAAGCCTTAATCATGTTTTCGATTATTATATTCAGTCAGTCAGTTAAGTGCCATACGTGATACACGCTTGGGCGATCATGTCTCGAAAGAGACATGACTGACTAGGCAGAAGATTATCCCGCAGCAGGTTGCCAATGCTTTCTGCAGTAGACTAGTTGCCATCCAAGGCTATAGAACCCAATCTGTCCTGTTATTTAACCCATAACTGGAGGGAAGTGATGGATTAATACCTTTCCCAAGGGTATTTGTGCATAAGCGAATGCAAGGAATTCCATTGGAATTAGAACACCGCTCCCTGATTTCTTGTTCTAAGCTGATATCCACTGCACCACAACGCACATCTGCACCACAACACACATCCAAGCTAACTTTACCCACTCCAAAAGCATGTCTTCATTCTAAGAAAGTTATGCTGTGCATTTGGTAAGATCGGAAAGGAATCTATGTACTATGAGTTTTTGTTAAGTAGCCATTCATTTGATGATGAAAAGTAATGCTCACAATTGGACAAATTGAAGGCAGCAGTTTAAGGAAAATGCTTAGAATTGGTGAATAAGAAACATGTTGTTCTCCATCAGGATAATATCAGGCCGCATGTATTTTTAGTGACTCAGCAAAAATTGTTGCAGCTTGACCGAGATGTGTTATCACAGTCACCATATACACCAGACATTCCTCCTTCGGATTTTCATTCATTCATGTCTTTGCAAAATAATCTCAACGGTAAAATTTGAATTTTTCGGATGACATAAAAAAATCACCTGAATGAGTTATTCGCTGAAAAACCACAAACATTCTGGGAAGATTAAATTTTTAAGTTGGAGGAAAAATGGAAAAAGTTTGTGCAACAAGATGGTTTATGTTTAGTTGAATAAATATTTAATAGCATAGCTTTGTTTTAATAATAAATTTTTAATATATATTAAGTAATTCATCGAGCTTTATATTCGACCTCAACAGAATGCAGAAAACACTGGACGGCCATTTTGTACTATATGTGGGACTCTTCAGCAGTGAGCATCCACTACAAGAAATCGAAACCCGACAGTTTGGTTTTTAAGCTGATGTCTTCGATTCCTGGTAGTGGATGTGCATTGCTGAAGAGTCCCAAATATAGGACAAAATGGCCGTCCAGTGATTTCTGCATTCTGTTGAGGTCAAATATAAAGCTCAATGATTTACTTAATATATATATATATATATTAATACAGGTTTCATTGAATAATATAGACAAGTTCTGTCTATTTATTTTGTGTAAGATCCGTTCGTATGATCTGATTAGCTTGATAGTGTTGTCATGGAAAAACGACAAGAAATCGCAATAATTGTTGATTTTTTTATCAGGTCTGAGCTTTCTAGAAGCTATCTACATCAAACAGTTTAAACCTAGCCTAAATAAAATAAATTTCAACACCTCCACTAACATACTTCAATGCCTATAATCGACAGGAGAGGTCATAGTTATTATACTTACTCCCTACACCATAGTAGCAGCAGTTCCCAGACCAATCCCTCATGCACTCAACAATTGAACAAAAAACCTACACTCAATTGAACAAAAAACCTACTACCACCATTCCTTCTTGGCCTACAGCCATGTGCGACAAAAAAAAAAAAAAAAAAAAAAATGGACCTATCTAATTTTCTCTGTATAACTCCACTCTGTTAATAATAATTTAAATGTTCTATGTTCAAGTGTAAGCTTACACTTGCTGTATTGGTTTTCTTTATGGGATTTATCTCTCCTAGTCTTTATGGATTATGAAGTTTAAAGACACAATGTGGAGAACTGCTTGACTGTCAACGCTGAAAAATATAGAGAATAATATAAGCTTAATAAAGATACAAATATGATGAATCTCTCATTATTGAAAAAAAAAAAAAAGAAAATACATTTGAAACACTAAAAATAATGTTATTAGTGTTTTTAGTCTGAAATTTAGTTAATTGAATTGTCCCCCTTGTACTGGTGATTTTTATATGTAGAGTTGTCTCCCTTACACTAGTAATTTTGTAATTTTGTTTCTTAATTTAAAATTTGGATGTGCGTTGTGGTGCATTGGATATCAGCTCGGAACTAGAAATCGGGGAACCGAGTTCGAATTCCAGCTGGATTCATTGCATTCACTTACGCGCAAGTACTCTTGGGAAAGGTATTAATCCGTTTCTTCCTTCCAGTTATTGGTTAAATAACAGGACAGATTGGGTTCTATTGGCTGGCAACCAGTCTACCGTAGAAAGCAATGGCAACCTACTGCGGGATAATCTTCTGCCCAGTCAGTCATGTCTCTATCGAGACATGATCGCCCAAGCATGTATCACGTATGGCACTTAACTGACTGAATTTAAAATTCACGTGAACACCTAATGGTATTTATAGTGATTTTCTAGGAGCAGGTTAGATGTGGCACAAGGCCGAAAGTATGGAACACTCAGTGAGGATCGAACTCACTACTCAAATGATTCTAGCAAGACAAGCTTGTTAACCATTACACCACCTCAAGGTTCCCCCTATATGGTATTTATATGCGTGTTCATATGGCAGCTGGGTTTAAAGTCGAAATTCTATGCGAACATGTGATAAGTAACAAAAATAGTAATTTCTCTCTTTCTGGGTTGACTCAGGCAATGTCTTTGATCCTCCTTATTTTAGTGCAATGGAAGAAGTTCTACCAGGGAGACAATCTCTTGCAACTAGATTTCCTTTTCCTTCTTTTTTATCTTTCGACCCTGAGTGTTAAAGAATGTAATTTCAGGTGCCACAGACAGAACGTTCGTTTTATATCTTTTAAAGACAATTATATATATATAAATATTTATTTATTTATTTATTATTGCTTTAGAACATGTGCAAATTACAAACTACTAAAAAATTGTACATTTTGTTTCGAAAAACCTTTTTCTCTTCAGACTATGATATCCTTAATATATATTGTTTATAAAAGCAATTAAAAGCGTATCTAAATGAAAAACGGCATTATTTCACTATTTGGAGCAGATTTTCTGAAAAGTAGCAACTGTTTAAAAAATGTGATTTACATCCCTAAGGAACTCTGTATTTAATCAAAAACAAACTTTGCCTATAGAAGTCAGTTTCTAGAAATTTCAGGAAATAATTTGGAAGCGGGTAATATATGTCCAAAAAAAAAAAAATTACCAAGATTTTCTAAAAATAATTATATCAAAAATAATTTTTGTCATTTGTGAATAAGTCCTGAATCAATCTCCGAGCATTATTTTATTTTTGTAAGAATTTCCAAATTAATGTGTTATTAACCGGCAAAATTGAACTGCGTAATATTATGTTTGCCACAGTAAGGTCTAGTAAAAATTTTGTCACTCGCTGACGAAAAAAAAAAAAAAAAGAAAAGAAAAAGATTTCTAACCAGATTTCTAACCAAAATGTCTCTATCTTTCTCTTTCACCTCCCACACCTTTTCATCGTTCACCCGTCTGCCTCTTTTTATACGTGGTGAACGAACGGAACACTTTAAGACTGAGCAATAACTTCAAAAACATTCCTACCCAACGATAACGCTCATACATACATACAAAACAAGTTACTACTACGAACTTTTGATACCCTTAACTCCTTACTACTGTTTCTTATTGAACATTTAACTTCTACCAATCCATGTTATTCTGTTTTATTAATAAATTTCTATTTAAACATACAAAAGGTATACATATATTCTTCCACAAATCCACCTTCTGATAACTTTCTGATAATTCTAATAAAAGCTTAAGTTGTGGGGATTGTCGGCTATGTTTGTGAATTGGCCTTATACCATACATGTCTGACCGTCCCTACAACCACAACACAAGGTCAGGTTTTAAGTTGTATATAGTCACCGTTAAAAACTGCTCAAATTCCCTTCTCCACTTTTCACTTTGGAGACGCTTCAGAGCCAGGTAATGACCTCCCAAATCTTCCTGAAAAAGTAATGCCTGGAGAGATGTCACTCTGAAGCTATGTGTCATACTGTTTTGCAACTGGTTTCAAACTTACATCATAGTTACAATTCAGTATTCGAAGTCGTAACTTCTAACAGCCACAAAAAATAAATATTAAAAGTTGCCAAAACAAAGCCAGACGTTTGAAACTTTCCATGGCAAAGTTTTACAGAATGAGTTCGGCTTTGATATTGTTAAAAACCAGCCAAATTTAAATTGAAAATATGCGCAATTTAATTGGATAATGATTCTCGAATTTTTAACCAATGGAGATAAAAAGTAGACGCTAAAGTAAATAGAATTGGTTAATCCCTGCTATTGCAATTGATTGTGTTGCATATTGATCACTGTAAGCCATTCTATCGGTCTTACCTATCCATGCATCTGCCGAATTCAGAATTTATGTAATTGAGTTTTGGTCATTTACCTATTGACCTGTCTGGCTATGTTAAACCCACATCGCTCGCCAGGTCATAGACGCATACATGACATTCCACCACGTCACGCTAATTATCGCTTGACGATATTAAGGAAAATTCTATGAGTCACCGTTTGTCGAATAAAAAAAAACGAAGGAAAGGTTTGCTTTGTGTTCAAATAAAATGACAATATTTATTTAACATAAAATACACAGTATCGTAACTGTAACTGCTATCACAAAATAAAAGGTTGTATTTAGAAAGTTTTTCTCTTTAATTGGGTTCTGGGCATGACGATAAACTACATCCGGCAGCAAAGCCTCTGATTGGGAGTTTGTGAGGAGCATGACGCTACCTCTTATTTGCTGTTGTTCCCAGGTCCACCCTAACCCGGACTGGTAGCACCTGTTAGGGTCCCAGTTATGGGTAAATAGTTAACCTCCAAACTGGGGTCAAAACACTATGAAAGTATAAAAATACACTTTTATAGAAATATATATATCAAAATAGACTATTATAGAAAAATATACATTTTTGAAGGAAAATATGACCAACAACATATTTTTGAAGAAAAAATTACCATAACATATTTTTGAAGGAAAAAATGATTCTCAGTAAAACATATTTGAATACAAAACTAGAAGACATTTTCAGTTTTCTAAAAAAGAATAAAAACAAAAGAATTTCATTAAAATCTGACTAAATCAACCATCTCACTATAACCGAACATTAAAAACAAAAAAAAAACAATCTTAAAAGTCCACCTTTTGGGCATTAAATAACCCACAGAGGATGATATGCCGTTAAACAAAACTCAAACTCAAACTCAAACTCAAACTCAAACTCTGATTGAAAAGAGAATAAATATAAATAGTCTTTCAGTGAGGAAGAGTAAAAATGGAGTTGGGAGACACGTTCAAAGAGTGTTTGCTGTTGCTTTGGTGAGAAAGACAGGACGAGGAGTTTGACTCGTTTCTCTTTACTGCTGTCTGTCTTTCTGCTAAGTTGAATGAATGTCTGGTTTGTATGGCTTCGTGTAGGCTTCAGAAGCCTATGTTTCTTTATTAAGAGGAGCTGATTTTATTGGCTATTTTTTATTTTCATTAATTTGAAATATATTTGAAACCGGAAAGCTGCACAGAGCTTTTGCATGGTGTGTTTGTTTTTGTCATTTGATCTTTTGATTTTTTCACGAAAATCGGTTCAGCCGTTTCAGAGTCTATAGGTAACGGACACACACAGAGAGAGAGAGAGAGAGAGAGAGAGAGAGAGAGAGAGAGAGAGTTCCATTTATAAATAAGTTTAGATGTCTAAACACATCACAACCAAAGAGATGTTACCCGCAACATAATAGTAAATTATTTCTACCCTAACATTGAATTATCCCACGTCAAATGTAAGCAACACATTTTAAAAGCTCTTAAAAAATCAAAAATTTGTCCGAAAGATTTGTTTAAAAGTAAATTAGCAAATTTAAAGATCAATTAACTAGATTTTGTAAAAATAATGCTTATTTTCTTTGCTTAATTATTTGCGCACTATAGCTTGTGAACTGTCATTAAGGTCATAGGTCATAGGTCATAGGTCATTTACGACTACCATTTATTGGCACAGAGGGTGAGGTGTTAGCTAGGCGAATTTCTTCTTCGATTACCAAATGTTATTTTGCTGAAAATGTTCATGTACTTTTTTCTACACGTACAGTTTTCTCTTCTATGCGTAAAGATGTTTTGCCTTTTCATCAAATTAATTCAGTTGTATACAACTTTAAGTGTAGTTGTGGATGCAATTACATAGGCAGAACATCGCAGCGCTTAGATCAGAGAATTAAGCAGCACCTATCTTGGAAAAGTATGAACTCTTCCGCAAATACACTTGGTGAATATGTGGTGATACCGACCGAGCAAAAGCGATGCACCGGATGTTTGCACTCTCACAACCAAAAAGCATTTGACCAAAAATCGTCGGTGCGCAGCTGGATTCGCGCAGATGTTCCGGTTGAAAACTAAAAATTAATTAAATATTAAATTTCCAGTTCGCGAGCCTACGCGAATTTTATTTATCTGCTAATGGAAAGCCCAGAACCAAATACAAGTGTGAATCCCAAATGATTTGCTGCGATCCAAAAAGAAGATATAAAAAGCCGATATAGAAAGCATAGACAGACAGACTGAGACAGACAGACCTAGACTTGAGAGAGACGAATGTAATTAGTAGCTCCCTGGACCCAAGTCAAGCGGCTTACTCTGTTCGCCTTCCTTACCCCTCTCATCTTATCTTTCGGTGTCTCAAAACTACTGACATGAGGAGCGGATACATCAAAGACATTCCTCATTTATAGCGCTCCCACATTCCTAAGCATTAATTCTCTTTTCAGCATTTTATTGCCATGAACATTTAAACGTCCGTTGGACCTATACTCCAAGTATTACTTTAATTGTAAAACCTTAATTGATATGTGTATATATAAAATGTTATTTTTCAACTCAATTTTCTTTTCTTGATTTATAATCATTTTATGACTTATAATGGGCAATCTACAACGAGGCCAAATTCCGTTAATCTGCAACAATATACAACTACCCTTCACTAGAATGGATTCCCCACCATAAACTGGAAAAAATGGATACTCCACTATAAATACATCCGGGTCGTCAATTAGTGAACACATTATTAATAGCGGGAATTATGTTAGTAATTTGAGTGCTGACAATTTTTTTATCCTTGCGAACTCACACTCCATTTTCCATCTAAATGTGCTAGAGTCCATATACATAAGATCCCGGAGACCTGCTCTCTGTAAGCAGAGAGAATGTCTCCTGGAACTTAGTATTATTGGGCTATAGCATCGTTACAACATTTTTATTTTTTATTTGTCTTTCCCCATTTCACTATTCCATTTCACCTTTTAACTATTTATTAAAAATCCCAGTAAATAGACTTAAAAATGTTGAATGAACATTTCGACCATAAAGTCCCAAGAACCTGATCCTAATTAATATTAAAAAAAATTAATATTAAAAAATGATACAGGAGCTCAATGTAATTAAAATTACAGAGCTAATATAAAGAAAGTAAAATAAATTTTCAACATTCAAAAATGTTGAATGAACATTTCGACATAAAATCCCTAAAAGAGATTTTACATCTCCTCAGTAACGGTCCATCTATCAAAATGGAAATAAAAATAAGAAATTCTTATAAGATTTCTTATTTTTTGTTGCTGAGGTGATGTAAAATCTCTCTTAAACATTTTATGTCGAAATGTTCATTCAACATTTTTGAATATTGAAAGTTTATTTTATTTTATATATATATAATTCTTTAATCCAAAACAGCAAAGTAAGAAGGTAAATCCCAAGAACCTGATCCTAATTAATATTAAAAATATTTAATATTAAAAAATGATGCAGGAGGAGAGCTCAATGTAATTAAAATTACGGAGGTAATATAAAATAAAATAAATTTTCAATATTCAAAAATGTTGAATGAACATTTCGACATAAAATCCCTAAGAGAGATTTTACATCTCAGCAAAATGGAAATAAAAATAAGAACAAAACGAGAGGAAGATAAAAAAAAAGAAAAAAAAAGAAATGAAAATAAAAAATGACGGTTAAGATTTGAGAAAATTTTCGTCACAAAAAATTACGGAAGTAATTCATGTCTAATTTTAAATTTTAACTTTTAGATAGAGTTGTAAGTGAAGAAATGGAAAATTCGCTTTCGTCTAGCTTACAAAGAAAAGGGGTTGGGAGTGGTGTTAAATTGAGAATAGGGTTAAACAAAACAGAATGAGGATTGGAAGGTAAGAAAAATAAAGACAATGAAAGGGAAGAATAGAAAGGAAAAAAATTTTTTAGGATGTTATTATAAATTTAATGGTTTTTGATAAATTACTTTAATTTCTTCACTTACAACTCTATCTAAAAGTTAAAATTTAAAATTAGACATGAATCACTTCCGTAATTTTTTGTGACGAAAATTTTCTCAAATCTTAACCGTCATTTTTTATTTTTTTATTTATTTTTTTATTCTTTTATCTTTCTCTCTTTTTATTCTTATTTTTATTTCCATGTTGAAAGATGTACCGTTGCTGAGGAGATGTAAAATCTCTCTTAAGGATTTTATGTCGAAATGTTCATTCAACATTTTTGAATATTGAAAATTTATTTTATTTTATATTAGCTCCGTAATTTTAATTACATTGAGCTTTCCTCCTGCATCATTTTTAATATTAAAGGATTTTTAATATTAATTAGGATCAGGTTCTTGGGATTTACCTTCCTACTTTTCTGTTTTGGATTAAAGTATTTTTATAATATATATATATATATATATATATTGTAATGGTTGTTACAATGGTTTATAAAAGCATAGTATCACTACACAAAAATTTTCGCGTTTCGGAGCTACGTTTGCTCCTCATCTGGTGATAAGTTGAAATGAAAAATAAATGGTGAAAACGATTTATTTTTGGTAATATGATATGTAAGTGAATGTGATGGGAGTTTAGTACGATTTAGCCGACAGTTTGTAGCCATAGTGATACAGCCTTGGGTTAGGAGAGGGGTGCAGAATAGCTTAGTTTTGGACAGGTCACTTTTTAGTTTTGTCTGGGTAATTCTTATATTGGGATGTAAGGTTTTTTAAGAAAGGGTAGATACTTTTTATTTTACTACTATCTATGAGTGGATGGAATAAAGTTACTATTAATGTTGTGTGAGTTTATTTTCTTTTATTTATACGATGTTCGTATTTTTTTATTTTGAGGATTAAACATGGGTATCAGTTACCTTTTTGGAGGGGATTATTTTATGTGAATGAGGTATTTTTTGGTTAATTAAATTTTAATGAAAAATATTTTCGATGTTCACAGAACACTGCTAATTCGTCTCTACGGTTCAATAGTTCGCCATTGTTGGGGTACTTTAGAATGTGTAGCTTTTCACTTAAGCATAAAGGGCAGATGTCGTTAAGGGAGTTGCAGGTTCTAGTTTTTTCCAAGGCAAAAGTTTATCCTGCAGTAGGTTGCCATTGCTTTCTGCGGTAGACTGGTTACTGACCAAGGCTATAGAACCCAATCTGTCCTGTTATTTAACCCATAACTGGAAGGAATAGGCGGATTAATACCTTTCCCAAGGGTATTTGCATGTAAGTGAATGTAATGAATTCAGCTGGAATTTGAACTCGGCTCCCGAATTCTCATTCCGAGCCGATATCCAATGCACCATAACGCACACCCTACAGGGGACTATAAGGTTCCTAAAAATGTAACCAACCAAAATACTCTTGAAATTCTGATTGAAAATATGAAGAAAATTGATACAGAACAACAGCAAACCAAACCTCCAAATATGATTTTTATATTAAAATTGGTAATGTCATTTCTCGTATTGGTGCAAGAAGAATCAAACAAATATTTTAGTTCTATCAAATTTATATATGAGCAGCTAAACTTAATGACACTGAATAAGCTTGATTATTCAACAAAAATGATATTTTCTTCATTGTTATATAACTGCTCCCCTAAAGGGTACAGATTATTAAGAGACAGCAAAAATATAATTTTACTAAGCTATTCAACCATTAAAAGACTTACCTTAACAACATATATGAATCCTTTGATTGAGCAATATGATAACAATTTCCTTATGTATATTAAAAATAAATTTAAGTTACTAGTGCAGAAGGACACCCCAGTATCTTTACTTGTAGATGAAATTGGCTTATCTGACAACAGCAATGAAGCTGCAACAAGTGCATTTGCCTTTATGGTTAACAGTGTATTCTCACAATATAAGGATGTTGTGCATGTTATGCCAACTAAATGTCTTAAAGCTGAGGATTTATTTGATATAGTTAAACGTATAATAATTGGTTTAGAGGAGATAGGCTTTCAAGTATTATCAATCATAACAGATAATAATGCAATAAATAAAAAAGCTATATCTATTTTTTTGTATTCCCCCAAAGCTTTCCATTGTATTCCCCACATAGTTATGAAGTCTCGACCTCTCTTTTTCCTTTTCGACTCAGTTCATATATTAAAATTCATTAGAAACAATTGGCTTGGTCAAAAAGATGCAAGTAAATGCATGCTGTTCCCAAAATTTTGTCACAATGGAAATCATGAATCACATAGTATTCAAATAGCACCATTTTGTACATTACAGAAGCTTCATGCCCTTGAATCTCAGTCAATTTTGAAATATTGTTATAAATTGACCTCAAAGGCACTTTCTCCTACTAACCTTGAAAGCCAAAATGTTAATTTAATTTTGCAAATTTTTAATGAGTACACTATTCAGAGATTATTGACCTTAGGAAAACAGAAATGTTTGCCTAATTTTGCAGAAGTTGCAGAATATATAAACATATTTTATATATGGTGGATAATAATAAATGTAAAAACACCATATAAAGAATGTAAAAACACCATATAAAGAATGTAAAAACACCATATAAAGAATGTAAAAACACCATATAAAGAATGTAAAAACACCATATAAAGAATGTAAAAACACCATATAAAGAATGTAAAAACACCATATAAAGAATGTAAAAACACCATATAAATGAATGTAAAAACACCATATAAAGAATGTAAAAACACCATATAAAGAATGTACCAATCTAAAAACACCATATAAAGAATGTAAAAACCACCATATAAAGAATGTAAAAACACCATATAAAGAATGTAAAAACACCATATAAAGAATGTAAAAACACCATATAAAGAATGTAAAAACACCATATAAAGAATGTAAAAACACCATATAAAGAATGTAAAAACACCATATAAAGAATGTAAAAACACCATATAAAGAATGTAAAAACACCATATAAAGAATGTAAAAACACCATATAATGAATGTAAAAACACCATATAAAGGTTGTCGGCTAAGAAATAAGTATTGTAATCCACTGAGAGTAAATGAAGAAAATTTTAAATTTCTCTCTCAATTCTGTGACTGGTTAGAATCTTGGAATAGCATTTCTGGAAGAAATGGCAAATTAACAAAAGAAACTTTCACTGCTTTGCATCATACAACCTATGCATTTCTAAAACTGACCAAGTATTGCAAAGAATTGAAAATGCAATACATATTACCTGGCAAATTTCAAACTGATCACTTTGAGGCAAGGTTTGGTCAGTACCGGCAACTTAGTATAATATCTCAATGCTGCAAGTGTTTGAGTGTGAAAAAAAATTAGAATGCTATCAGTTTTAAAATTGAGCCTACCATTTAATCAGCAATGCATTAAAATTGATTTAAAGAATTTACAAGAACCAAAATGGGATGAAGTGACAGAAGAGCAAAAGTTAGATATGTATAAATTTAGAATTGATGTTAAAGAGGATGATGTATCGTAAATAAATGTGCAGAAGTTCTTCCTGTAATACTATATTTAGCAGGTTATTGCTGTCATGTAGTTTTTAAGAAAATTAAATGCAATAGTTGCAAAGATTTAATATTTGGAAGAGATAATGTGGAAGAAATACCTGAAATAAACTGCTATTTTCAGGGGATTACCAGGTTCTCTCTCATGATACAACTACAAATTTTGTTCTATATAATTATGCAATCACTGGTAAGCTGATAAAAAGTCCTTCTTTTCTTCATTTGGTAAATCAAAGGAAATTAGCCATGCATATAACATTGAATGTTTTGGCAGATAATGAGCTGCTTTTTAATATTGACACTTGTGATGAGGGTCACAATGTAGAAAAAATAGAAAGAATGTTTGTCTGGAGCTCTGCAAATGCTCTTTTAAATGATTTTTGTTTTAGGGAAAATAATATTACAAGTAACAAGTTAAGCAAAAAAGAAAACTTCAAACATTCAGCTAAATTTTGCATCTGTAATGTATTTTTCTATAAGTATTATTTGATTTTTAAATCTATTTATTGTTTGCATCTAATTTATCTGTTTCTTACTTATTATATACAATAATTTTATTCATCATTTACTTGTAATATGTTTGCTGTTTATTCAATTGTTGTTTGTTCCCTAATTCATAATTCAGTTGTTGCTGTATTTGAGTAGCAATCATTTAATAATTACAATATTACAGAATAATTATTAAAATTAAAATAAAAACATGAAAATTAGAACAATGTTGATTTCATAATTTATAAAAAAATTGTTTTCAAATTTGAAACAAAATGTAATTATGAATGAATTTAATTTCAGTTTTTTAAATTTTTTGTTTCTGTAACGTATTTTTCAAGATTTTTTCCGTAAAGTATTATTTCTTTTTTTGAATCTAATTTATTGTTTGTATCTAATTTGCTTCTTATTTATATTCAGTTGTTTTATTTTTTCATCATTTACTTTTTTAATTTGTTTGTGTGCTTATTTAATTATTGTTTGTTCCCTAATTCATAATGCAGTTGTTGCCGTAAGTACAAGACTAAGATTTAAATCATTTTACGAGATTGTAACTTTACAGAATAATTGTTAAAATCGAAATAAAAGCAATGCTGATTATATATTCAAAATTTGAAACGATTAAAATAATGAACGAATTTAGTTTTTTAAATTTTAATGAAATGTAACGTGATGTTTTCTTTTGTTTATTTACTTTAACACCGCTTTCAGCAACAATTTATTATTACTATTATTTATTAATCATTTAGAAAAGAATAAATATTATTAAATAAAGTTGAGTAGTATACAATGGTAAATTTTGGTTTTAGGTCCCGAAGGCTTTTATACCTTCAGATTTTTCCAAAATAGCCTTATTTCCATGCAAATGTATATGCTAAATTCCAATCAACAATTAGATATTGAAGAAACCTACCTTTTTGTCACCCACAACCATTTCAATCAGAAAACATTCGCTGCGGAATCATTTTAGGCGTAGGAAGTTAATTTCGGCCTATTTACTTCCTTTAATGAAAAGTTTATAAAGAAATTACTACGCGGTTTATTTTTTTCGGTACTCAATTTCAGCAGAAAGTTGCGTGTATTTGCGTTTTTTTTTTCCTTTTTTTTGTTGGTAATTAATTTAAAAAAGTTGCGTGTTCTTAATTTGAGAAGGAAGTTAACTTTCAAATATATGAAAATAAGTGATAATTGTAGTTTTACTTAATTTTTTCAGACAAAAGTTAACTTTCAAATATATGCAAATTTAGATTTTTTTTAAAGAAAGTTAACTTTAAGGTTAAGTAAAACTACATTTATCACTTATTTTCATATATTTGAAAGTTAACTTTCTTCTGAAATTAAGTACCGAAAAAAAAAAAATAACATAGTAATTTACAATAAAGGAAGTAAAAAGGCCGAAATTAGCTTCCTACTCCTAAAGTGATTCAGCACCAAATGTCTTCTGATTGAGATGGTTGTGGGTAACAAAAAGAGTGAGAAGAATTTCGATTTTTTCTGGTCGTTAACATAAAAAAGGTAGGTTTCTAAAATATCTAATTGTTGATTGGAGTTCAGCATATACTTTGGAACGAAAATAAAGATATTTTGTAAAAATTTGAAGGGATAAAAGCCTTCGGGACCTAAAACCAAAATTTACCTATACAATCTTACCCTGTTTCTTTTTTTTTTTTTAAATCGTAATTTAAATAAGGTTTCTAAGACTTTTTCTTTAGTTTTACAATCATTCATTACTGCTGGTCTTACTAACCGAAGACCTACGTAGGACTACTTTTGTGACGTCACGTCACAATCGAGCCGGCCTTCTTCTTTTAGATGCTCTTGACTGGACCCAAAATAGCAAAAGAAAGGGGAAGACAAAAAGAATGACATGGAGAAGTACGGTGGAGAATGAGATGAAAGCCATGCAGTACTCTTGGGGGTCATTAACTAGTCTGGCCCAAGATAAGCAGAGGTGGAGAAGCTTGTTGCTGCCCTACCATTGGGTGTAACAGATGATGAAATGGAAAAAAATGAACGTGCAATTAAAAAAAATTGTCGCTGGAACTTTTTCTTCACTGACATGTTATGCGAGAAGTAAATTGTCGCCAGTAGTGCAATAAAATTGTAATTTTCTTACTTTCACAGCCATTTTTTTATTTCACAGTAATTTTCTTACTTTCAATATATTTTTAATCTAAACTTATTTATAAATGGAACTTTGTCTGTGTGTGTGTGTGTGTGTCTCCGTTACCTATAGACTCCGAAATGGCTGAACCGATTTTCTTGAAAATTTACACAGTTGTACTATAAGCGTCTGCGAGTGTTCTTAGCTAGGTTTTGTGTCGAGGTACCTCCGATAAATATCGATAATCGAAAAAATCGGGTTATAGAAGGAGTGGTCCGATTTTAATCAAATAAATTTGATACACTCACACTCATAGTCAAAGAGACATAAACGATATTCAGAAGTTTCAAGGTTGCAGTTCTTACAATAGTGCAGAAAATCGATAATATATATAAAAGGCATGATGTTTGTGAGCGTGTCTGTTTATCTGTCTGTATGTCCTTTATACAAATCCACAATTTTATCCGATTCTCACCAAAATTCACACAAATATTCTTTAGGCTGAGTCTGAGCTCCAGGACTATGGATTAGTTTTAAAGCTTTCATTACACCCGAGCAACGCCGGGCTAGTATAAAATATTTTCAATCATTGACATGCGAAATTAATCTTACAACTAGCATTAAATTCAAAAACAATCAAAATATGAGTTTGAAACGTTTGTCATTGATATCAGTTTATGAAACTATAACATCTAGAAAATTAAAATCCCTGTTGCATAATTTTTTAAAAGAAACATTCTGAACTAAAAAGTATCAAACATGCTATAAACAGTGACACAATCTAAAACATTTTCTTTACTTTGTTTGCTTCCTACAAATTAAAAAAAAAGTTTGTCATAAGTTTATGAAAGTAAGTTTAAATATTATGGGATACATATTTTTTTTTTATTAAAATAAGCATGGAAAACACAATAGAACATTCTAGATAAATTGGATCAAAACAGCAGTAGAATTTAGATTACATTTTTATATTTCTCAACCAATCAACTTAAAACAGCTTTAACAGCTAACAACAACTCCAGAACATGGTTTGAAAATTTGCCTCTTGTTTTATTGTCAATAAGGAATGTTATCAAAGAAGACTTGGGATGTACAGCTTCCGAAATGGTTTTTGGAACATCTTTAACACTTCCAGGTCAATTTTGTGAAAAAAAAACACTTCCTTACACCCAACTACAACTTTTGTAAAAGATTTTAAACACAAAATGAACGATTTAGTTTACACACCCACAAGAACACAAACTAAAGAACTTTACACACCAAAAGACCTTCACGACTGCAAATACGTTTTTATTCGAAATGATGCAGTCAAAAAACCTTTGTGTCCTACCTACTCCGGACCTTTCCAGGTAGTTGAAAGACACCACAAATATTTTAAACTCGCCATAAAAGGCAAATTTGATACTGTCTCCATAGACAGACTAAAACCAGCGTACTTAGACTTACCAGTAAAGGAAAGTACGACGGAACACTCTACAAATACACAAAATACCACATTGTCCAAACCAACCTCCACGCCAACAAATACACCGACAAACACCACCACAAAAGCTGGAAGAAAGGTACATTGGCCTAAACATTTTAAAACTTATATTACATATTAATAAATACTTCCATATTTATCAATCTGCGGGGGGGTATATGGGATATATATTTTTTTTATTAAAATAAGCATGGAAAACACAATAGAACATTCTAGATAAATTGGATCAAAACAGCAGTAGAATTTAGATTACATTTTTATATTTCTCAACCAATCAGCTAAAAACTTAGAATAAGAGCATTCTAGAAAAATAGGCTTGGAAGTAAATTAACACAAAAATATTTAGGCCCCAAAACAAAATGTAAAATAATAAATCTGATTGGTCAGTAAATGTTTTCACACCCTAATGTTAGGAAGATTAGTTGATCCCCTATTAACGTATATAATACACACAGTTAGAAAGATAGGTCAGTCATCAAGCAGTCACCCAGCAGGCCATTAAGTCCGCATGCCACCGTATACTTTGCCGGCCATGTCATTTCTTCCATGCCAAAAGTTCGTGACCTCGCTCCAAGGACCTTAAAAAGAATAAGCCGACAAACTTTCTTTGAGCAACGCGACACGTTGTCGCCAACTGAAACGCAAATGTAAGTAGGAAAGGCTTATTTACAGACTCTGCCAATGTATACTTATACACGTTTTTGGACAAAAATTAACTTCTTGCCAAGTTTATATTTCTCAAAAAGGCAATTTTAGAATCATGTATTCTGTTGGTTTCTACATATCATTTTATTTGTCACAGAATAAATTGTTTGTTGTTGAATGTCCGTTGTAAATTATTCCTTCACTTTGCGCGATTGCAAATTAGAGTGTTGTATTTGTGGGGGAAATAATCAACATACAACCCAGCAAGTACCAAATCCCCCACAATATCTAGAAAATTAAAAATTATTTATTGCTTTCTAAAAGCTTGGGTGGCCTAGGGTGCAGCCTATACTAACCGTTAACCTAAAAAGATAATCGGTAAAGAAAATGTATACTTTTTATTCAGTTGTTGAATTAGCTGCATTCCTCTACAAAATATATGAAAGCTGAATGATTGTATATGGTACTTGCTGTGTGTGTTGTCATGTGACGTAGATGAAAAAAGTTATTGCACAATTTATTTGTCACAACTAATCTTCCACGTTAGAAAGAAAAAGAAGTTAAAATAAAAAAAAAAACGAAATAAAATATCTTTTACTGACCTCAAAGCGGAAAATTGTAAACAAAAAAAACAAGAACTCTTTGGATATAAATTTACATAAAAACATCAATTATTAAAAAAAAGGCGGACCTGAAGCAGACTACAACCACGTTTAATTTGGTTGTTTTTCACTTTTTAAATTTTTTTTAAGCGCAGTCCTATCGATTACCCTCTTAGCTTTACGATTGACAAAAAAAAAAAAAAAAAAAAAAAAATGGAAAAATTTCAATATTTAAACATTTTCTGGTGGTGGTGGTGGTGGGGGGGGATCAGTTTCTCCTACAACGTTATAGTAAATCGAGCCTCCATTTTGAAATCAGTCGCCGGTACATTTACCGCCATCTGTAAATTTGTTTATTATCAAATTTTTTGGACTTTTTTCAGTGCACTATTATCTTTTACACCTTAAACTTTACGAATGACCAAAAAATAAAAATAAAAAATAAAAAAAATTGCAAAAATTTCAATATTTAAACAATTTTAGGTGTCTGGGTGTGCCAGTTTCTCATACAACCTTACAGTGGTTGAAAATGGAGGATCGATTTACTTTAACGTTGTATGAGAAACTGACCCCCCTCGAAATTTGTTCAAATATTGTAATTTTTCAAAATTTCTTTTGATAATCGGAAAGTTTTAATAACAATCGATAGGACTGCGTTGAAAAAAGCAAAAAAAAACAACAACAAAAAAAAAAACAATATGAAAAACAGCGAAATTAACATAAACAAAGCGATCCCAACGCGAGTGGATTGAAAATGGAGGATCGATTTACATTAATGTTGTATGAGAAATTGACCCCCCACCAAATTTGTTTTTTAAATATTGTAATTTTTCAAATTTTTTTTTTTTTTTTTTATAATCGGAAAGTTTAAGTAACAATCCATAGGACTGCGCTGAAAAAAAGTAAAAAACAAAAACAAACAAAAAAAAAAACGAAAAACAACGAAATTAAACATTGTGGTAGTCTGCTTTAGGTCTGCCAAATTTACATACTAAAAAAAAAATAGTTATTTAAAAAAAAAAATTGGAAAACGTATTTAAAAAAAAAAAAAGCAAAAAAAAATCCCCATTTCATTTTATTTTGTTTCTGTTTCTGTTTCTTTTAAAAATAAATGTTAGCAAATGAAAAACTCGGTCGAATATCAGTGATGAGTGAGTCAATTGGCTCCAGAAAGTGAAACCGAAAATTTGGTTTTTCCCAGAAAATGAAACTAGCGCATTTCCGTGAATAAAAAGAAACTTTGTTAATCAATGTTTTAGTTATTTGCTGTTATTTGTGAAGAGAAGAAAGTTGCTTCGCTATTTGCAATCTCAGAGGTAAGTCTGCTGAATTTAAGTTATTGATATTTGAATTATTTTTTTTTATGTTTTAGTTTAAGCTTCGACAACATTCAGTGCAATTAAAATACAAAGACTGTTAAAACTTTCATGTGTTATTTTTCAGAAAAGTTTGCCAAACCCCTATCGCTATATCCGTGTTACTGTGACACACTAAAGTGTATTTTAAATTAATGTTATTTTAAAATAATAATTTAGGAAGTTGAATATCACTTTAAATAAAAAACACGTTGATAAACTAAATCAAAATACAAGAAAATTAAAAAAATTGAACGTTCAAACAAAAATTGAGGAAGAAATATTCTTTGTGTTCTTCTTGCCTGTTAATGCCGGGAAATACCGTACGAATTACTTACTACTTCTACTATAACAAAAAATAAACCAACAAGCATTAAAAAATGGTATTAACCGTAAACCAGAGATTTTTTTATGGAATCAAATAAAAAATAAAAATAAAGGCACTCTTTTCGTCATTTAGATTGACTTAAAAATGAAATGTCACAATGATATTGATTGATTCAACTCAAAAAAAATCACTACATTGGATGTGAAGTTTTGTCATAATTTTTTTAGTCAGAACTTTTGAAAATCCAACCTTTTGCGACAAACGAGCTTCTTTTTTACACACACAGTTAATAAAAAAATGAAAATGTTTTATTTTTTAAAATTTTCTTTTTTTTTAATCATTCATTTCTCCTCACGTAAGGCGGGGCGACCACTTGTGCGCAGTGGGATTTACACTTACACTGTGTGTAACAGTAACACTAAACGTTGAAAAGTGGTTATTAACAGTGCCATGCTAATTCCTTATTGGGTCATTTGTCGATGGCCGCTCGTCTGTTAGAACACCGCGCTCTATGTGTTGTTATCATTTTTCACAAAAAAAGGGAAATTTTTATTTTGTTCCCCGAAGGCCTTTACCCCCTTAAATCTTTCCAAAACATCCTTATTTCCGTGCAAATGTAAATGCTGAACTCAAATCGATAATTGTTTATTGACGATACCTACTTTTTTTTACAAGTTTACAATCAGAAAAATATAGAACTTCTTTTCGCTGTTTATCTCACTCCGTAACCACGCTTCAAAAAATGTTATATTGTTATTCACTGCAGAATGACTTCACGCGTAGTTTGCCGATTTTTCGGCCTATTTACTTCCTTTGTGCAATTACTACGTGGAAATTGAGTTCCGAAACCAAACAAATCGCGGAGTATTTGCTCAAAGGAAGTAAACAGGCCGAAATAAGTATCCTACGCCTCAAGTCATTCAGCAGTGAATCAGATATGAGAACGGTGGTAAGAGGTGAGATATAGTCCGTTTTTTTTTTTTTTTTTTTTTTTTTTTTTTGTGGGATAACAGGGAAAAAGGTAGGTTTCTTCAATAAAAAAATTATTGATTTGAGTTCAGCAGAGCCATTTGCACGTAATTAAGGAAGTTTAGCAAAGATTTTTGATGGGGTAAAGGCCTTCGGGGAAGAAATCCAAAATTTACCAAAAGGAAGAATTAAAAAAAAAAAAAAAGAACAAAAACAAATCCGAAAATGGATTTAAGACATTGGAACTTTTATTCTCTCAGTCATGCTGGAGAGATGATGTTGCATTTCTCAGTATAATTCTCCAACACAAGAACACTGAGTCGCCCTTGACAACCAGGCAGAGCTCTCACTCTCTCTCTCTCTCTCACTCTCTCTCTGGACTAGTCTGCTGCTCAAAACTAGTCCCCCCACCCCCACCGAGAAGACCCTGATCTTACTCAACTGCACACTTGAGCAGGTTGTGTTGTAGTGAATAAAAAATTATTTAAAATCAACCTTCTTCACTTTTACAACAGTTCACAATGATGTGTGAAATCCTGGGTTTTCACAAATAGAAAAACCATTGACTATGTGCTTAAAGAAAAAGCCAACCCAGATTTCACAAGTAGGTGTTAAAATGATTTTTGACCAATGGGAGCCACTTGCACAACTTGAGGACTTAGCAACCCAGTGCTAAATTCAAAAAGAATATATAAATGACCTGGTTTCAGTCAAGAGTCAGAAATGGGAAAAAAGAGACACATTTAAAATGTAACTTCTAAACTTCAATAGACCTTGAATTGTCCTCTTTCTCCTTATCTATTTCAACGAACTCTACCCTTAACCTCTTAACAATGTTTCTAATTGAACATTAACTTATACCGCTTATGTTATTCCTCCTTTTAATAAATTTCTATTTTAACATTTAAAATGTATATTTTATTATTCCACTCTTCTACACTAATCCACACGTTCCAACTGACAACCAATTTTCTGATGATGATGAAAACCTTCTGATGATAATTCTGCATAAAACTTGTAAGCTGTAGGGAGTTCGGTTATATCTGACACAAGGCTGAATGAAAGAAAAATTAACCAGCTCCCTATGCTACACTGGTGACACCCGACATACAAAGAACACGCACCCCTATGCTACAGTGTCTCGACTCACTAATTAAAGAGACCCGTAAAACTGATCTGTGTTCTAACAATAGTCTCTTATGATAAAACGTTTGAATCTGATACCCGTAACTTAAACTTGGTGAGCTTTAGTACTGGAATTATATTTGTTTAAATAAAACTACAGTCTTTTTGACCTTGTTGTCTTCTTATCACACACATATACATATGGGCATGCACACACCCATGTGCAACTGCACAGTGCCATAGTGAGAGAAAAGACTGGGTACAGGGGGTATTGAAGAAAGAATAAAAGATAACCGAATTCAAGAAGATAGAAGATGGCAATTGACATTGCATTTACATTTTTACAGATTGTAGCTATCAGGGAAGCAAGTGTAAAACGGAAGGGAGTTCCACAAGCGAGAAATGTGAGAAAAGAAACTGTTGGAGTAGAAGTGGTGGTTATGTAGGGATTGTGATTATGTTTATCAAATTGGCATTGTGCCAAACACAACTGAAATCCCAAGAATTTAAAAATAACAGAAGTTTGAAAAGATAAAACTGTCTGTTAGTAAAAATTTATTTATTAAGCAGAATAACATCCAATTTTTATGCATGAAATTATTAAACTATGAAAATGTTCTAAGAGAAAGTTAGGGTAGTAAAGAGTTTAAAGAATTCAGAGTTCATTTGTTGTAGCGAAATGTGATTTGTGCAGTAAAAAATAAATCTGTTTTGCAGTGTGTATCAACAGTAGTAGTGACATCTTTGTTCCACTCTTTCTTTTTGTGTGGACAGGGACTAGGCGAAAAGGAAGAAGAAGAGATAAAGAAAGTAGCACAAGAAAGAAAGTGAGAGGGTGCAAATGTGGGTCACAGGGACAGTTGTGTCCAGTCAGCGGCCTTGAAAATTTACTGCTACATTGTGACAAGTGATCTCTCTGTTCTCTGCTCCCTTGTCTCTGTTTGATTCAACTTGCTTTCTCTATTTATATCAAAAAGCAATTTGACATCAGCTTGTTATGTTTCTCAGTTTGTAAGTCACTTCCTTTTTCTATTGGTCAGAATACATTTTTTCACAGGCTCGCAAAACTTTGCCTTGATCTTTTCTTCAGCACTGAGGCAATCTTTTTGTCTATTGGCCAAAATAGATTTCCCACTGGTTCACAAATTTGAAAACAGTGAAGAAAAGAGTAATTTTTATTTACCACAGTTACATTTTTAACTACTTCAATGGTAAAATGGTGGGACCTATATGCCAACCTAGTAGTACCCTTTAATTCCCCAGGTAAAAAAGCTCATCAGAACAGTTGCCATGGAAATATTTGTAGAAAAAGCACAGGGAAGCCACATTAGGCTAGAAAGTGGCTGAAATGCCAAGTCAGGATCAATTAAATTGCAAATTCTTCTTTGGATTTTAGATTGAGATGAATAGCAGGAGCACCTGACCTGATATAGCAACAGTATTCAATGCATGGACAAATGGCAACTTTATAAATTTATTTACAAAATGTGTTATCAGCTCAGTGAATGACTTTTTTATTTCTACAATCAAAAACTTTTATAGTTCATAGACATGTCTTTTTCTTTTTTATTTCACTTTCTGGCAAAATAACTGGCACATAACTTTTTTCTAGGCACCGACGCAAAGTTTCTAAAACCCACCGAAATCCAAATTAAAATAAAAATTAATTTCTGTATATAAATAAAGTTTTTAGACATTTTTAAAACATTGACACTTTTTTCGTCAATCGTCAGCTTATCAGATTGCCATTATTAATAAAAAATATAAACAACAAAGTTTTAAAAAAATCTTTTAAAAATCTAATATCCTAAAGAAAGATATGATACTTTATGTTTATTAATGGGTTAAATAGCAGGACAGATTAATAGCCTTGCTTGGCAACCAGTCTATCGCAGAAAGTAATAGCAACCTACCGTGGGAAAATCTTCTGCCCAGTCAGTCATGTCTCTTTCAAGATATGATCATCCAAGCTTGTATCATATATGGCACTTTACTGACTGAAATGTTCTAATGAGCATTCCTCTATGGCAAGAGTTTATGAATTTAAGCACAATACTGTGTTGTTGGCAAGGTCTCATCTAAATCTAAACTTATTTATAAATGAAACTTTGTGTGTGTGTGTGTATCCATTACCTATAGACTCCGAAACGGCTGAACCGATTTTCTTGAAAATTTACACAGTTGTACTATAAGCGTCTGCGAGTGTTCTTAGCTAGGTTTTGTGTCGAGGTATCCCCGATAAATATCGAAAATTGATAATCGAAAAAATCGGGTTATAGAAGAAGTGGTCCGATTTTAATCAAATTTGATACACTCAGACAAAGACCTAAGAAGCAATATTCAGAAGTTTCAAGGTTGCAGTTCTTACAATAGTGCAGAAAATCGATAATATATATATATATAAAAGGCAAGATGTTTGTGTGTGTGTCTGTTTATCTGCTTGTATGTCCTTTATACAAATCCACAATTTTTATTCGATTGTCACCAAACTTCACACAAATATTCTTTAGTCAGAGTCTGTGCTCCAAGACTATGGATTAGTTTTAAAGCTTTCATTACACCCGAGCAATGCTGGGCTATACTGCTAGTTATTTTATAGATGAAATAGCTAGATGTAACTGTGAGCTCTATGCTAATATTTTTTTTTTCTTGCTTGTGAAATTCTCTCCTGACATCTTGCTTTCTAGTTAACTTTGATATTCAAAAATGTAAATACAATGTCAATCATTGTCTTCTGTTTTATATTTTTGTTCTTTTATTATTCTCTCCCCTTAATAATTTTTTTTTTTTTTCATATTTTCACACATATTTTTCCACTTGCATTTTAGTGGCTTGGGGTGAAAGGTTTAAAAAGATATTAATATCATGGAAGTTATAAT
Source organism: Ascarosepion bandense (assembly GCA_037127315.1). Lineage (NCBI taxonomy): Eukaryota > Metazoa > Mollusca > Cephalopoda > Sepiida > Sepiidae > Ascarosepion > Ascarosepion bandense. Next base: position 329,420 of record JBBBDQ010001458.1, read on the forward strand.
TGAATCAATGTTTTCAATATTTCTGGTAACTTTAATAATGGAAAAATGATAGAATATATGTAGTCTATGATCAAACCGGCTTACGGCCTATCACTTTGAATACACCGGTTCTCGCTCGATCACTGAAATTAAGCAACATTGAGCCTAGTCAGATGGGTGACAGCTTGAGAATACCAGGTGCTGTAGGCGTATAGTGACGGATTAATACCTTTCCCCAGGGTACCAGTGCTTCGAAATCGGTGAGCCGATTTCGAAGCACTGGTACCCTGGGGAAAGGTATTAATCTGTCTCTTCCCTCCAGTTATGGGTTAAATAACAAGGATAGAACTTGGGGTCCCTGCCCTTAAAAACAAATCTCAATGAATCTTGATACTCGAAAAGAAAACTGTATTACTAGACACAAAAACTTATATAAAACAACAATAAATTGTTGAAAGAAAAATGTATTACCAGCAATAAATAAATAAAATTTAGTTGGCAATAAATGACCTGCCGAGGTTGATTTTTTTTTTTTTTTTTTTTTTTAATCATTTCACCCCAAGCAAGGCATTCCACTGCCACTATAGCGCAGGGGGTTACATAGGGGAAGGTGCTGAGAGAGTGATTGGATATAGGAAATGTCAGAAGTGGGGTGATAGATGAGTAAGGAGGTACATAGGAAGAGTGTTTGAGAGAATGGGTGCGAGTTAGTGTGTTAGGAGGTGTCTATTGACCTTACATCTAAACTCCTGGAGATTGTAACTGTCAGGGAAGCAAGTATGTGGAAGGGAATTCCACAGGCGGGAAGTGCGAGAAAAGAAGCTGTTGGAGTAGAAATTGCAGTTACATTTTATCGGTTTCTCTGTAAAAGGGTGGGACCTAGGGGGAACCAGTGATCTAAGTTCATTGGAGCAGAAGCCGTGAAAGTATTTATAGGAGAGGCACAGGGAAGCCATGTCACGCCGGTGAGAGAGTAACTGCAGGCGGTCAGCCAAGTCGGTATCGATCACATTACAGATTCTCCATTGTATTTTGTCAAGAACCCCGAGGAGAATAGCAGGGGCACCCAAATCAGACCAAAAGACAGGATTAAAACTGAAATTAAAAATGATGACCATAAGATGTATTGTTGGTTAAAAAAGCTATCAAAAGAGCTGGAAACATATTAGACAGACTCTCTTGTATTAGAGGCAAGAAAAGTAGGGGGAAACAGTAACCTACATAAACAGTTTGTGTGAATGGAGAACAAAACAATGACAAATAGGGAAGGTTATGAGTCAAAAGTCACATAATGAAGTGGGAGTGCCACTTTATGATAAACAAAACACTGTAATCTTTCATATCCATATTTTATACCCATATTTCATACCTATATTTTATACCCATATTTCATACCCATATTTCATACCCATATTTCATACCCATATTTCATACCCATATTTCATACCCATATTTTATACCCATATTTCATACCCATATTTTATACCCATATTTCATACCCATATTTCATACCCATATTTCATACCCAGATTTTATACCCATATTTCATACCCAGATTTTATTTCAACTCCTGACTTCCTTTTTGACTCTCAGGATAATGTGTGTACATGATCCTCGCCACCCCTGGATTGAAATAAAGATTTTATATTCTCTGTCTGAGAGACTTTTTTAACTCCTCTGAGGCTGTGTGTATTATAAATCTTGCCCAGGTTCATGTCAGCATCATATTGAAACACTGGTACCTATATGAACACTGAAGATATGTTATGTTGAGCCTGGTCAGTACCTAGATGGGTGACCACTTGGGAATATCAGGTGCTTGTAAGCTTGGATGTGTGAGTAGTATAATAGATAATGACTCTGTATTATTAATTGGATAGCCAAGTTTCAATTCCAGCTGGGTTCATTATATTCACTTATGTGCAAATAACCTAGGAAAAGATATAAATCCATTTCTTCTGTCCCAGCTATGGGTTAATTAGTAAGACTTGTATCACTAAAATCATTCTTCTTCTATGTGCCTTGTCCTTTCAGGATGTAGGTGATCATGGCCTTCCACATCTCTCTATCCCTGGTGGCTCTTAGCATGCTTTCTCCTGTTACATCACACAACCCCCATTTTGCCATCCACCTGTTCAGGCCAGTCAAGTACGTTACACACTGTTTTCCCCTGTCTCTCCTTCCCTCTATCTTGCCTGTTAGTATCAGGTTCTCCAAGCCCTCCTTCCTCATTGCATGTCCCAAGAACTTTAGTTGTCTCTTCCTGATGCTCAGTATTAATTTCTTTTTCATTTCTGTCCTTTCCAAAACCTCATCATTTCTCACATGCTTGATCCATGATATCTGCAGCATCCTTCTGTAGAACCACATTTCAGTTGCTTCAAGTTTTTCCTTCATCTTTGATGATATTGTCCAGCATTCATTGCCATATTGAAGAATTGACATCACATAGCAATCCAGTACTCTCTTTTTTGTTTCTAGCGAAATTGTCCTGTTTCTTAATTCTTTACTCAACTTCTGGAATGTATCCTTGTGCTTTTGTATCTCAGGAATATAATTGTATAGAAGCTGCTGTGACCACAATGTGAGGGATCAGTTTATATATGGAACTGATCCCCCACTTTATATCCAGCATCTTTCTGTAGAACCACATTTCAGTTGCTTCAAGTTTTTCCTTCATCTTTTATGATATTGTCCAGTATTCACTGCCATATTGAAGAACTGACATCACATAGCAATCCAGTACTCTCTTCTTTGTTTCTAGCAAAATCACTATTATCTTTTTTCTAAAAAAAAGATGCATACAAACTAATTACATTCCAACAGTAAATAATACGTAGAGGTTGATATGCTGCTAAAAAATACGTAGAGGTTGATATGCTGCTAAAAAATACGTAGAGGTTGATATGCTGCTAAAAAATACGTAGAGGTTGATATGTTGCTAAAAAATACGTAGAGGTTGATATGCTGCTAAAAATACGTAGAGGTTGATATGCTGCTAAAAATACGTAGAGGTTGATATGCTGCTAAAAAATACGTAGAGGTTGATATGCTGCTAAAAAATACGTAGAGGTTGATATGCTGCTAAAAAATACGTAGAGGTTGATATGCTGCTAAAAAATACGTAGAGGTTGATATGTTGCTAAAAAATACGTAGAAGTTGATATGCTGCTAAAAATACGTAGAGGTTGATATGCTGCTAAAAAATACGTAGAGGTTGATATGCTGCTAAAAAATACGTAGAGGTTGATATGCTGCTAAAAAATACGTAGAAGTTGATATGCTGCTAAAAAATACGTAGAGGTTGATATGCTGCTAAAAAATACGTAGAGGTTGATATGCTGCTAAAAAATACGTAGAGGTTGATATGCTGCTAAAAATACGTAGAGGTTGATATGCTGCTAAAAAATACGTAGAGGTTGATATGCTGCTAAAAAATACGTAGAGGTTGATATGCTGTTAAAAAATACGTAGAGGTTGATATGCTGCTAAAAAATACGTAGAGGTTGATATGTTGCTAAAAAATACGTAGAAGTTGATATGCTGCTAAAAATACGTAGAGGTTGATATGCTGCTAAAAATACGTAGAGGTTGATATGCTGCTAAAAAATACGTAGAGGTTGATATGCTGCTAAAAAATACGTAGAGGTTGATATGTTGCTAAAAAATACGTGAGGTTGATATGCTGCTAAAAATACGTAGAGGTTGATATGCTGCTAAAAAATACGTAGAGGTTGATATGCTGCTAAAAAATACGTAGAGGTTGATATGCTGCTAAAAAATACGTAGAGGTTGATATGCTGCTAAAAAATACGTAGAGGTTGATATGTTGCTAAAAAATACGTAGAAGTTGATATGCTGCTAAAAATACGTAGAGGTTGATATGCTGCTAAAAAATACGTAGAGGTTGATATGCTGCTAAAAAATACGTAGAGGTTGATATGCTGCTAAAAATTACGTAGAGGATGATATGCTGCTAAAAATTACGTAGAGGTTGATATGCTGCTAAAAAAACAACCAACCAACCCATGCTTGCAAAGTCATATACAGGTGTGAGGTCATGTGAATCAGCACTTGTTGGCTGGGAGTAACTTCTGGTCAATACTTGGTGTACTTAACTTCTTAGTTGGTCTGTTATGGCACTGAATGTAATGTCTGTTCTAACATTCAGTCAGTCAGTTAAGTGCCATATGTGAAACACGCTTGGGCGATCATGTCTCAAAAGAGACATGACTGACTGGGCAGAAGATTATCCCGCAGTAGTTTGCCATTGCTTTCTATGGTAGATTGGTTGCCAGCCAAGGTTATAGAACCCAATCTGTCCTGTTATTTAACCCATAACTGGAAGGAAGAGACGGATTAATACCTTTCCCAAGGGTATTTGCACGTAAGTGAATGCAATGAATTCAACTGGAATTTGAACTTGGCTCCCCGATTTCTTGTTCCGAGCCGATATCCACTGCAACTGCACCACAACGCACATACATTTACTTAGGTCAATGTAAAACATAAGGTTGTGAAGAGCCATGAATACCCATGTCCTGAAAAAAAAAAAAAATGGCACATAAATGTGATATATGCATACATGTTATTTTGTGGAAGTATGATTTCCAAGGATTGGTAGGAATTGTGTGATTATTATTGTTTAGTAAATTCATTAAAATTCTGGAATTGTGAAACTTTTACTAATTCGTAAAATACCAGCTCTAACTCCAAATCATGGAAATAATGCAAAACGATATTTTTGTAAAAGGAGCTTGATTATACAATCGGAATTAACATTTTTTTCGTTTTCCTAAATAGATATTCATTTTTATTTATTTTTTAAATTTTACAAATTTCATAAATTACTTACTGGCAAACATGATTCTATTATTTAATTGCACGAGTTTTAATTAGTAAAAATTTCATGTTCTTCCTGTTTCAATATTCTGATGAATCAGTTAAGAACTGAGTAAGCTCAAGATGAATTCTATGACATTATCCATAAAAATTCCACTTTTGCATTGTTGAATATTTGAGCTTAAAAACATTTACAAAATATTTTTTAAAAATCGTAAGTATGGGTGCTGTTCATTATTTAAAGAAGTAAGAGGGTACAAATGAGAAACATTTGAACTTAGAATTTTTTCAATTTCACTAAAACAGCAATTAAACACTTCCATCTTTCCTTCTTTCTTTTATTTTCTCACTGAAATGAATTTGTGTCTTTTCTCCTCATTCCACATGATAAAAATGGAATAGTCAATTATTTATGGGGTATTGGCAGTAGGTTAAACACTTCCATCTTTTCTTCTTTCTTTTATTTTCTCACTGAAATGAATTTGTGTCTTTTCTCCTCATTCCACATGATCAAAATGGAATAGTTTATTATTTATGGGGTATTGGCAGTAGGTTAAGCACTTCCATCTTTTCTTCTTTCTTCTATTTTCTCACTGAAAGGAATTTGTGTCTTTTCTCCTCATTCCACATGATCAAAATGGAATAGTTTATTATTTATGGGGTATTGGCAGTAGGTTAAACACTTCCATCTTTTCTTCTTTCTTCTATTTTCTCACTGAAAGGAATTTGTGTCTTTTCTCCTCATTCCACATGATCAAAATGGAATAGTTTATTATTTATGGGGTATTGGCAGTAGGTTAAACACTTCCATCTTTTCTTCTTTCTTCTATTTTCTCACTGAAAGGAATTTGTGTCTTTTCTCCTCATTCCACATGATAAAAATGGAATAGTTTATTATTTATGGGGTATTGGCAGTAGGTTAAACACTTCCATCTTTTCTTCTTTCTTCTATTTTCTCACTGAAAGGAATTTGTGTCTTTTCTCCTCATTCCACATGATCAAAATGGAATAGTTTATTATTTATGGGGTATTGGCAGTAGGTTAAACACTTCCATCTTTTCTTCTTTCTTCTATTTTCTCACTGAAAGGAATTTGTGTCTTTTCTCCTCATTCCACATGATCAAAATGGAATAGTTTATTATTTATGGGGTATTGGCAGTAGGTTAAACACTTCCATCTTTCCTTCTTTCTTCTATTTTCTCACTGAAAGGAATTTGTGTCTTTTCTCCTCATTCCACATGATCAAAATGGAATAGTTTATTATTTATGGGGTATTGGCAGTAGGTTAAACACTTCCATCTTTTCTTCTTTCTTCTATTTTCTCACTGAAAGGAATTTGTGTCTTTTCTCCTCATTCCACATGATCAAAATGGAATAGTTTATTATTTATGGGGTATTGGCAGTAGGTTAAACACTTCCATCTTTTCTTCTTTCTTCTATTTTCTCACTGAAAGGAATTTGTGTCTTTTCTCCTCATTCCACATGATCAAAATGGAATAGTTTATTATTTATGGGGTATTGGCAGTAGGTTAAGCACTTCCATCTTTTCTTCTTTCTTCTATTTTCTCACTGAAAGGAATTTGTGTCTTTTCTCCTCATTCCACATGATCAAAATGGAATAGTTTATTATTTATGGGGTATTGGCAGTAGGTTAAACACTTCCATCTTTTCTTCTTTCTTCTATTTTCTCACTGAAAGGAATTTGTGTCTTTTCTCCTCATTCCACATGATAAAAATGGAATAGTTTATTATTTATGGGGTATTGGCAGTAGGTTAAACACTTCCATCTTTTCTTCTTTCTTCTATTTTCTCACTGAAAGGAATTTGTGTCTTTTCTCCTCATTCCACATGATCAAAATGGAATAGTTTATTATTTATGGGGTATTGGCAGTAGGTTAAACACTTCCATCTTTCCTTCTTTCTTCTATTTTCTCACTGAAAGGAATTTGTGTCTTTTCTCCTCATTCCACATGATAAAAATGGAATAGTTTATTATTTATGGGGTATAGGCAGTAGGTTAAACACTTCCATCTTTTCTTCTTTCTTCTATTTTCTCACTGAAAGGAATTTGTGTCTTTTCTCCTCATTCCACATGATCAAAATGGAATAGTTTATTATTTATGGGGTATTGGCAGTAGGTTAAACACTTCCATCTTTTCTTCTTTCTTCTATTTTCTCACTGAAAGGAATTTGTGTCTTTTCTCCTCATTCTACATGATCAAAATGGAATAGTTTATTATTTATGGGGTATTGGCAGTAGGTTAAACACTTCCATCTTTTCTTCTTTCTTCTATTTTCTCACTGAAAGGAATTTGTGTCTTTTCTCCTCATTCCACATGATCAAAATGGAATAGTTTATTATTTATGGGGTATTGGCAGTAGGTTAAACACTTCCATCTTTTCTTCTTTCTTCTATTTTCTCACTGAAAGGAATTTGTGTCTTTTCTCCACATTCCACATGATCAAAATGGAATAGTCTATTATTTATGAGGTATTGGCAGTAGGTTAAACACTTCCATCTTTTCTTCTTTCTTTTATTTTCTCAGTGAAATGAATTTGTGTCTTTTCTCCTCATTCCACATGATCAAAATGGAATTGTCTATTATTTATGGGGTATTGGCAGTAGGTTAAACACTTCCATCTTTCATTCTTTCTTTCATTTTCTCATTAACTTTGATCTTCAAAAATGTAAATTGTTCTTTTTTTCACTGTCTTTTCCCCTCTTTCAAAATCTTGACTTGCGAACATTTTCTGTTTAATAATAATTTGATAGACAGTGTTATTTTATTCATGGTAACTGGATTTCGCCAATTATCTTACTCAGGTTTCATGATTTGATATTGTACATCTAAAAATGGCAGTTTATTGTAGTTGTCATCACATACTGCCAGTGTGGGATGAGAAAAAATATAATTGCTTGTTGGCCTTTTGGCTGAGATCAAAGTATAGTATCTGTTCTTACCAGTTTAATCTTATTCTCTCTTCACTTCTATCTTTCCTTCTTTTTTCTATTTTTCATTTTCTTTGTTTGGGACGAGCACAATTATAATAGGATATTTTTTGCCACTATATTTGAAAATGTCATTTTTATTTATTTTTTCTTCAGTAGTTTTTTTAGATACTTTGTTGAAATTTATATTAGAATGCAAATCTATTTTTGGCATATATCTAAATTGTCCTAGTTTATAAATATATATATATACTCTATTAATAAATATGGTTGTAGTAGTGAAACATTGAGACTTTTTTCGAGTTTAATAGATTAGTAAATAAATTAATTAATTTGGTATTTTAGTGCACAGTAAAGCTTTGAAACATTCCTGGAAAGCAAGGTTGTTTTTCATTTGTTATCAAGTCAGTCAGTTAAGTGCCATACATGATACATGCTTGGGCAATCATGTCTCAAAAGAGACTGACTGGGTAGAAGATTATCCCACCATAGGTTGCTATTACTTTCTGTGGTAGACTGGTTGCCAGCCGAGGCTATAGAATCCAATCTTTCCTGTTATTTGACCCATAACTGGAGAGAAGAGACGGATTAATACCTTTCTCAATGGTATTTGCGTGTAAATGAATGCAATGAATTCAACTGGAATTCGAACTCGGCTCCTTGATTTCTCGTTCTGAGCTGATATCCAGTACACCACAATGCACTAAAGAATATGTATACTTTTTCTATGTGCTTTTGGGATGTGAATGACGATGGCTCTCTCCAACTTCCTATTCTTTGTATATACTAGGCACTTTTATAAATGTAACCTTTTGCTACTCTTCTTGTTCAATTGTGACATCATTACATCATCATGTATGATTAAATATATGGCTTGAAATGGTGTTGGATGACCATAGTCATTGCTATGTAGTGAGCCGAGTTACTTGTGTCATTACGTTAGTTACCACAGCAGTTTCTAAGCCAATACACTAAAGTCACACTGTCTCTGTTTCTTCCTGAAAGTCAAATCAGCTGTCTTTTCTTTTTCTTTTTACTGAATTAAATAGTAAAACATGTATGGTTTGTAATGGCCACTTCTATTATTTCCAGTAGGGAAATTTTACCAACTATTTGTCAGCGACGGAGAGGGAGAAGTGGGTGTGAATAATATCTTAATCTCAGCATTTGCATAACTATGTCCCTATGAGGTGAAATTTCTCAGTAAAGAATTTTAGTGGGAGAAATTTTTTTTACTAGGAAACCTTGCCTTCTTGTGAATTGATTTGTCAATTCATGGGCTAATGAAAAAGTAAAACGATGTCCATCTTTTTCTTACTATATTTCATACAACCTGTGTGATTGTATTTTTGTGGATTAGATTTTTTTTTTTTTGTATTTTAATCCTTAAACTTATTTTCTTCTACTTTATTTCCAGTGTTCATCAAATTTGTTTAGCAAATTGATTTTATTTTAAACTAAATCCACTGGAATCTTTCCTTTGTTTTATTAAGATTCAACATCATCATTGTATTAAAATTAAATCATGTTTTTTAATAAATCATCATTGTCAATGTCATGGCAATTTAAATCATCACAAAATATTTAGATCCAGCTCTTTCATTATATGCAATTTTGTATCTACGTGATCTAAACTTATTTATAAATGAAACTTTGTGTGTGTGTGTGGGTGTGTGTCCGTTACCTATAGACTCCGAAATGGCTGAACCGATTTTCTTGAAAATTTACACAGTTGTACTATAAGCTTCTGTGACTGTTCTTAGCTAGGTTTTGGGTCGAGGTACCCTTGATAAATATCGATAATCGATAATCGAAAAAATTGGGTTATAGAAGGAGTGATCTAATTTTAATCAAATTTGATACACTCATAGACAAAGACATAAGAAACAATATTCAGAAGTTTCAAGGTTGCAGTTTTTACAATAGTGCAGAAAATTGTTAATATATATATATATAAAAGACAAGATGTTTGTGTGTGTGTCTGTTTATCTGCCTGTATGTCTGTATTTTTTTCAGCCCTTTTATTTTAGTTTTGCTTTGGGTTTGACTCTAAGTAGGTATAATTGTAGTTCTTAGTCTTAGCCATGATATCATTTACTCAGAGGACTTATTTAGCCTTCAAAATTCAGTTTACGATGAAAAAAACTTATTTGATATCATATACCAGGAAATCAAAATTTGACTTGCATCCATTCATTTTTCTTTCAGTCTACGGTTTCGCTTTAACTGGAAACAACTATTGCTTTTTAGTCTTTCGTGCCAACATCCAAAGAGTCTGAGCTCCAGGACCATGGATTAATTTTAAAGCTTTCATTACACCCGAGCAACGCTGGGCTATAATGCTATTTTTTTATATATTTTTGTATGGTTGCATAGACAAGATGACAGTGTAGCTTTTTTAAACTGTTTATTACCAAACAAATTTTATTAAATTGTTCAATGTGAATTATACTGACAAACGATAAATTAACTGAATGAATATATAAAATATGGGTTAAGTACAATAAAATATGAAGTAATCATTTAATTAGTGAAATAAAATAAAGGTTGAAATATTTCTAAAAGTGATCTGATGTATAAACCTTGATGGATTATATATTGAGAGAGATGGGATGATTGAAGATGTTCTGTCATAATCTATTTAATATTATTTTGTTTTTTCTTTTGTCTTTTATCCAGTGTAACCTGAACTGGTTGAATTTTCCTAATTCTCAATTTGGAGAGTTTCTGTTTAACAATGAGTGAAAATACCAATGGTCGTCTACTCCTGAAGCCTTGGTTAGAATCAAAGATTGAGGCTGGAAAGACTCCTGGATTATTTTGGCTTGATAGAAACCAGAAAATTTTTCAAATTTCTTGGAAACGAAACAGGACAACTGAATGGACTGAAGAACATTCTGTAATTTTCAGAGTAAGTATTCTGATCAATATTCTTCTTCTTCTATGTGCCCTGTTCTTGTAGGACATAGGCGATCATGGTTTTCCACATCTCCCTGTTCTTGGTGGCTCTTAGCACGCTTTCTCCTGTTGCACCATGCAACCTTCGTTCTGTCATCTACCTTATCAGGTCCTTCAAATATGTTATCTGCTGCTTTCCCCTGTCTCTTTTCCCCTCTATCTGGCCTGTTAGTAACATGTTCTCCAAGCCCTCCTTCCTCACTGCATGTCTCAGGAACTTTAGTTGTCTCTTCCTGATGCTCAACATAAATTTCCTTTTCGTCTCTATCCTTTCCAAAACCTCACATGCTCGGTCCATGATATCTGCAGCATCCTTCTGTAGAACCACATTTCAGCTACTTCAAGTTTTTCCTTCATCTTCGAAGATATTGTCCAACATTCACTGCCATATTGAAGAACCAACATCACATAGCAATCCAGAACTCTCTTCTTTGTTTCTAGCGAAATTTTCCTGTTTCTTAATATTTTATTCAACTTCTAGAATGCTTCTTTCATCATGCCAATTCGTCTTCAGATCTCAGTGTCGCACTTTCCATCTTCTGTTAGAACACTTCCTAGGTATTTAAATTTCTGTACCTGCTTGATTTTAGAGTCCCTCACCTGCAATTGGCATTTTGGGCTGCCCTTTCTGCTGATGACTATGTATTCTGTTTTCTTGCGGTTTATTTGTAGTCCTTTCTTGTCACTCTCTTCAGCTACCTTCTGTAGGTCTTGTGCTTTTCTTTCGGTGTCTGCTATCAGCACTGTATCATTTGCGTACCTTATATTGTTTACTGAATACAATTTATGCAAATAAATATAAAATTTTCAGAAACTATACTGATTGATTTGTGTGACAGTATACCAAGCCATATAAATGCGTGTGTGTATCTTATATATTTTAGCTTCCAATGCATTGTAGATTCTGTTTTTTACTGACAAATATGATCCAGAAACCAAACAACAGTCAATGCAGTTGTGCAGTTTTGACCTTTTGAGGTTTCCATAGCCGATAAAAAAAAATTAATGAACCTCAGATCCACTTACTTTCTCACCAGTGCAATGTGGCTTCACTGTGTCTCTTCTACAAATACTTTCACGGCTTCTGCTCCGATGAACTTAGCTCACTGGTGCCCTCTATATATAAATTTACTCGAGCCACAAGATTAGCAACTAGATCCCACCCTTTTACTGTGAAATCAATAAGCTATAAATGCAAGTTCTGCTCAATCAGCTTCTTTTCTTGCACTTCCCGCCTGTGGAATTCCCTTCTATTTACTTGTTTCCCCGACAGCTACAATTTCCAAGAATTTAAATGTAAAGTCAATAGTCATCACCTATTTCACTAACCTGCATCCTCTCTCTCATGCTTCTTTATCCATCTACTCCATTCTTATCAGTATTCTCATCCTTCTCTTACCCACTTCCTGACACCCCCTATAACCTGTCACTCTTTCTCATAACTTTCTTCCTATGTAACCCCCTGCAAAACAAAGGCAGTAAAATGCTTGGGCGATATGATTATAAAAAAAATTATAATGTGGATATATAGTGGGAGATCAATCCTACATTGCAATCAATATATAAACTGATCCCTCACTTTATGGCCACAGTCATCCTACTCTTACCCACTTCCTGACGCCTCCTATAACCTGTCACTCTTTCTCATAACTTTCTTCCTATGTAACCCCCTGCAAAACAGTGGCAGTAAAATGCCTTGCTTGGGTCGATATGATTATATAAAAAAAAAACAAAAAAATAAAGGAGTTATTTTAACTACTGACTATTTCAAGAAGATCCAAATAGTTACATTCTTTTATTGTTTTTTTTTTTTATTAGCATCAGGCAATTTTAGTTGAGCCTTGTCATGCTTAGCAAATTCTTAAGTTTGAGCTGAATTTCAAGTTTATCTCATGCAGATATTTTTTTTAATCATTTCACCTCAAGCAAGGCAGTACTGCCACTGATACCCAGGGGGTACATAAGAGAGTAAAAGTTTAAGTAAGAGGAGAGCGAAGAGAAAGATGAACCAATTACAGGGGATGTCAGAGAAAAGGCAAGAGAAGGATGGGGATACAGGTGTGATGACCGTTGTGAAGGTAGAGTGAGGAAGGAAATGAACAAGATAACATGGGGTGATGTAGAAAGGACGAGACGGGAGAAGAACTGGAGTTCCATAAGTGGGAAGTGCTAGAAAAGAAGCTGATGGAATAGAATTGTCGGCTGCATTTGGTAGATTTAACTGTAAAAGGGTGGGGCCTTGTTGCCAGACTGGTTACTTGAGTAAATTCTTGTGGAGGAAGCACCAGTAACCAAAAGTTCGTCGGAGCAGAAGTTATGAAAATATTTGTAAAAGAGAGAGAGAGGGAAGCCACATCCCGCCAATGAGAAAGTGACTGGTGACCGAACTGCCAGTTCTGGACCGATCACATTACAAATTTTCCTTTTGGAGCCTGTCAAAAACCCTGAGATGAACAGCAGGGGGTGCCTGACAAGATATGACAACAATATTCTATATACGGTTGGATGGTTGATTTGTACATGTGCAAGATCGATTCAGATATTTTCTAAAAGAAATATTGGTTATACTCTGTTAATTTCCTTGATTAGGATTAAAGAATGTGTATTATAGTAAATAAATATGGTATCTGAAAAGTAATGTTTATTCATAAAAATCCTCTAAACAGTCATTAAAGAACCTGAATTTTAAATTAGAAAATAATACAATGAAACTGATATTTTATTTTCATTATACTTTCTTCTACAAATGTTAATTAAAGAAACTGTTTTTAATCCTAAATAAAGTAACAACACGATGAAAACTGATATTTTTTTTACCTCAATAAAATAAAATTAAAGTATCAATTTTATTTAAATCATTTTTTAATTTTATTTAATAAATGATTTATTTCATTAAAACAGATATCAATTTTATTTAAATCATTTTTTATTTTATTTAATAAATGATTTATTTCATTAAAACAGATATCAATTTTATTTAAATCATTTTTTATTTTATTTAATAAATGATTTATTTCATTAAAACATATCAATTTTATTTAAATCATTTTTTTATTTTATTTAATAAATGATTTATTTCATTAAAACAGATATCAATTTTATTTAAATCATTTTTTTATTTTATTTAATAAATGATTTATTTCGTTAAAACAGATATTTTCTTAAAGATAATATCAGTTTTATTGTATTTTCTTATTTTGGATTAAAGAACATCATTATTCATAATTAGTAAATGTATTGACAAAGTTGTAACTCAGAAGAAAGATTTATTCTGGCATTTTTATTTCTCTCATTAGGGGCATTGTTATATCTGTGATATAATAATACTGATATTTCACCAACAGAACAGAATGGCTGAAAGGAAAAAGAATGACAATCATGCTTTATTCTCAGAGAGACTTTTATAATACTAAGACATACACAAAACTATATATCTAAACTTATTTATAAATGGAACTTTGTCTGTGTCTGTGTGTGTGTCCGTTACCTATAGACTTTGAAACGGCTGACCCAATTTTCTTGAAAATTTATACAGTTGTACTATAAGTGTCTGCGAGTGTTCTTAGCTAGGTTTTGTGTCGAGGTAACCCTGATAAATATCAAAATCGATAATCGAAAAAATCGGGTTATAGAAGGAATGGTCCGATTTTAATCAAATTTGATACACTCAAAGATAAAGACATAAGAAACGATATTCAGAAGTTTCAAGGTTGCAGTTTTTACAATAGTGCAGAAAATCGATAACATATATATATATATAAAAGGCAATATGTTTGTGTGTATGTCTGTTTATCTACCTGTATGTCTGTATTTTTTCAGCCCTTTTATTTTAGTTTTTGCTTTGGGTTTGGCTCTAAGTAGGTATAATTGTAGTTCTTAGTCTTAGCCATGATACCATTTACTCAGGGGACTTATTTAGCCTTCAAAATTCAGTTTACGACGAAAAAAACTTATTTGATATCGATACCAGGAAATCAAAATTTGACTTACATCCATTTATTTTTCTTTCAGTCTACTGTTTCGCTTTAACTGGAAACAACTATTGCTTTTTAGTCTTTCGTGCCAATGTCCAAAGAGTCTGAGCTCCAGGACCATGGATTAGTTTTAAAGCTTTCATTACACCCGAGCAATGCCGGGCTATACTGCTAGTACATATATAAATGCCTCACATGGAGAATAATATATCACATATATCTACACAACAAAGCAGAGTGTAAGGAGAAACAGAAAGGAATGTTCTTGTATATGGTATGGTGATACTCTTGTACCTGGAGAAATAATTTTAAGGACTCATCTATGTCACAGGCAAGTATTTGTTTTGGTAAACTGAAAATTGCCAGCTGGAATTTTATTCTATATCTGGGAAAGATATATTCCCAAAGGGAAATAGCACCATGGATTTGTAAATTGTTGGGGAGGGAGGTTTAGCCTTTGAATGGGCTACGCAGGGCTTAAGCTAAGGAAAGTAACTTCACTGTTTGATTGCTGTGAATGAGCTGGAAGTGACTGGCACTTTCAACACTATAGGAGAAAGGTCATTAAGCGGCTGTCACATGACCCACATGCCTTATCTCCACCAAAGAAAGATAAGCACCTTACAAGGTAATGTTTGTTCATAAAAATGAAGTATATATTTACAAGGTAATCTTTTTTTTTTATCAATTTATGTATTATATAGTTTTAATTATGAGAATATTATTATTAGATAATTTTATTAAAATTGTAAGTAGTATTGAAACTTCAAATATAAAAATTAAATTTTAATAAATTTTCCAATTAATTTATAATTTATTTTGCTTCTAGTGTATTATTGTCTGTTTTCACCTTGCTGACAGGTTTTGTTCGGTCCCTCAAAAAAAAAAAAACCCTTTGTAACTGTTCTTAATAAAAAGAACTTATTTATTATAAAATTAATGAATAAGTACAGAAAATTTAATTAAAATCAGATAATTCTCTTCTTAATTTAAGAAAATAATTGGGCTGTTTTAAAATATTAAATCTCCCCCCTCCAACACTATGTTCTTAATTCTGGAAGTATCTAATAATAATGATGATGATTTCAATGAGCAAACATCAGACTGTTTTTGAAAGTTTTAAAGAAACTTAAAAAAACCATGTGCAAAAATCATTCATGAGTTGTTGATTCAGTCAGTTAAGTGCCATACGTGAAACACGGTTGGGCGATCATATCTCGAAAGAGACATGACTGACTGGGCAGAAGATTCTCCTGCAGTAGGTTGCCATTGCTTTCTGCAGTAGACTGGTTGCCGACCAAGGCTATAGAACCCAATCTATCCTATTATTTGACCCATAACTGGAGGGAAGTGATGGATTAATACTTTTCCCAAGGGTATTTGCGTGTAAGTGAATACAAAGAATTCAACTAGAATTCGAACTCAGCTTGCCGATTTGTCGTTCCAAGTCAATATCCACTGCACCACAACGTACATCCGAATAATAAATTATTCAATATAATAATACTGAAGGGTAAGGTGAAAGTTGAAGATTCACGAGTTCAAGTGTAAAAGTTCTGGGAAATAAGAGAGAGAGATGCAAATATTACATTCTATTTACAGAGCCAAATATAAAAATATAAAATCCATTGGATGCCATTTCTACGAGGAATTCCTTGCTTCTTCAGCAACGGCTGAAACCAAAACTTTATTTCTTCAAATTCAAATATGTTAAAAGATTTTATACTGGTAGAAACTGCCCAAAAAATCATCTATACACAGGAAAATAAAATGGGGTGGGATTAACAATTTTTGAACATAAGGAAGTAAGAAGGGAAAAACAAACAGATACCACTGTCTCATATTAGAAGACTTACCTCTCCTCCATACAAGAGCCAAGAGTTTAAAAGTTAAAATTTAGCCATATATATATATATATATTTTCTAAACATATACTGTTAAATATAAGAGACAATGAATGTCTATTATATTTAATCATGAGCTGTTCTAAACGTCGTATTTTGGCTTTAATTTCAGTTGAAAATAAAGACAAAAATTCTCCAACATTTGGATAATTTTTTATTAATTTGGTTCTAAGCTTTCAGCTCACATGAGTCATCTTCAGAGAGGTTATTAAGACAGTAACACAATAACATCTACCATCACCGATGATTTTATTTTGTGTTGACATAAAACTCCGCTAGGCAACGGCAATAGTTACCAAAAATAACAAACGCAGTTTGCAAATTTGCAATGTGGTTCTGCGTGAGAGCTTGAAATGACAATAGAACCATGTATTCAAATGCAATGTAATGTGTTATGACCAGATTTAAATGTGATTTTATTAAGTGTGGGTTGTTTGGATTTTATGTAGATGGCTTCCAATATCTGAAGGTTCTTTTTACTGTGTGTATGAGTAAGGATTATTGTATTGTTGACTAAAATCTGTCTGATATTACCTACATGTTTATGTTTTTCTGAGAAATGTTTAATTGTACTCTGATCAGAAAGGTGACATGTAAGTCTACAGGAGAGCGTGGTTGTAGTAAAACCAATATCTCTGGTACTAATAAAAAACCCAGTACATATATTGGTTTCTTGTTTCTTGTTTTGAATGCAACAAAAATTGGATATTTGTAAATATTTTATTGGGTGTGTTTTTGTAAATTAAATATTTGTATGTGATTTATCTCTGAGTTTTGGTCAATCATTTTTTTTCTTTTGTTACACTTAACACGTAACACTATTTTTTATTTATTTATTCATTTATTTATCTGTCACCACAATATTAAATGTCACTATAGCAGGTGAAGAAAGCTTGCCCTAAAGAAGAATAAATATTTAATCCTAATACATTTTATTTCAAGAATATGGAAATGTTTTGAAATAAATAGATTATAGTAATTTTATAAATTCCACTGGATGCCACAATAAAGTAGTTTTTTTTTTTTTCTGATTTATAATATTTGGTGTCACTAAACTGAAAACTTGTAGGAAACTTTTGACAAAAATCTTGATATTAGTTTCTGGAATGCATGAGCTAATATCAAATATTATCTTTTTGTAAAACAAGTATTTTCTTAATCTTTTATAAAAAAAAGTAAACACTTGAATTACAGAATAAAATTTTCCAAAATCTTTGGTTATTTGAGATTTATTGTTTTTTTTTTTTTGTGATTATTTTCAGTCTTAGTAGAATTTGTAAAATGATGAACTTGCTTTCCGAATTTATTATACAATTATATTTTTTCTACTTTTAATCAATTCATATAAACTGACTTGTTATTTCTGTTCAATCATCTAATAATTTTCCTAATTTGTAGTGAATAAAATGAATTTTTTTTACATTTAGTTGGTATAGGAGGTTGGTATTTTTCTTTCTGTGCACATTTGCATTTATGGAAATAAATCAATAATTGTTAATATTTGTAAGGCACTTCCTAATAGTATGTATAACTACTGACTAACTAATTATTTGATGTTACTAACAAGTTCCAAAAAATGTTCTCTGTTATTGCTATCTATTAGTAATTTAGATCTGTACATGTCCACCCCCAATGGTGGATCCCAGTGACGTTACTACCAGAGCTGTTATAAGTATTGCCTTTATCTAACCCTATAGATTGTTCTATTTGAAATTATGTGGATTAATAAGCACCTGATAGGGGTTGATGACATAATGGCTGAAATATGATAACAACAAAGATAAGTGAAAATAATGTAAAAGTCTCAATATTGTTATTACATTGTCATTTGGAAATTTTCATTTCAGAACAAGAGAAAAAAAATATTTAAAAATTATTTTTCTTTTAGGATTGGGCCGTACACACAGGGAAATTTCGTGAAGGAATCGATAAAATTGACTATCCTTATTGGAAGACTCGTCTTCGATGTGCACTGAAGAAACACAGTGAAATTAATGAATGTCCAGATTTGAACAGACTGGAAGGAAATGATCCTTATCGAGTATATCAAATATCAGGTTAGTCTTTAGAAGTTTTTCAAACTGTTTACCATTTCATACTTACATCCTAATAGACATTTTATCACACATGGCCATATTAGTCCAAGGGATTGAAATTGATTTAATGTACTCAAGCTTTAGGGAGTTGTACCTTTCCTTCAGGAGGAAGCTGGAATCATTACCTAGTTACTGAGGTGTTCTCAAAAGCACCCTTTGAGATTTCACTTGCCCCATTGACTCAGTCAATTAAAAACTTAATTGAGCAATTAAAGTTTATTGCTTTACTCCTTTTACAACCCAAAAGCATGCCATTGAAAATTCACAGATTACTTAGAAGGATCTGCAATGACATTATTGAACTCTTGGCTTTTATCATCCCAGTCAGTGTAAACATTCATGTAATTAATACTTCCAGAGTGGAGCCAAAATGTTTTTGTTGCCCAACGTTCACAGATTTTTAGAAACTCATTTGGAAAAACATTATCCCTGCTTACAAAAAGTCAAAACGAACATTTGAAAGAAAGAAAAGAATATACGCATACTTTTTTCAACCACACACTGAAAAACGAATTAAACAACTAATTTTTTTAATAGAAAATCGTTGAGAAAATCAGATTTGTTATTTTTTTATCATTTATGAGATGGAGGTCAAACAGAAGAAAGAAACTATGAATTTAGGTACCTCCACTCAATTGCCCCCCCCCAAAAAAAACCCCAGTATATCATGATGTTAAAAGGGCTCAACTTAAATAAAAACAAAGTTTTTTTCATCAAAATGCTTATACTAATTATTAAGAGGAAAGATCAAATTTTGTTGTTATTTTTCTAAATTTTTAAAATTCTTTCTAACACGTTCAAAATTTTAACTAAAATTTCATTTTTTGTTTTCTATATTCATGCTATGTTTACGCAGGGCAACTATTAAGAAAATGGAGTCAGTCAAGTAAAATGATTTTGGGGTGAATAAATTTTTCCCTTGCTCTTGACTGCTGGTCGAGTGATTTCTTTTTCAAATCTCAAAGGCTGCTCAAAAGTGCCAAGGGGGCTTGAACCAATTTTTCCTTTAATCCATATGCAGGTGTGGGCTACCAAGCATTTTAATGTTAACCTTGTGTCTCATACTGTTTGAAGTTGAGGCTTTATACAACAATCATAAATAAAAATTATTTTGCTCAATTTTTATCTTATCTGCTATTTTTAACTTTTTCTTTCTTATAGTTGTGTGTATTGAATAGCCATGGTCAAGTGCAAAAATAAGTGACAGAACTGTTTAACAAGCAGAAGTGACAAAATTTGCAATAAGCAAATAAGTTCTACTCCATCAGCTTCTTTTCTCACACTTTCCACCTGTGGAATTCCCTTCTGTTTACTTGCTTCCCCAACAGCTACTATCTCCAAGAATTTAAATGTAAAGTCAATAGTCATCTCCTATCTCACTAACTTGCATCCTCTCTCACATGCTCTTTTCTCTGTCCACTCCACTCTTATCAGTATTCTCATCTTTCTCTTATCCACTTCCTGACACCCCCAATAACCAGTCACTCTTTCTCATAACTTTCCTCCTATTCCTATGTAAACCCCTGTGCACCAGTGGCAGTAAACTGCCTTGCTTGGGGCGATATGATTAAAA
Organism: Ascarosepion bandense; assembly: GCA_037127315.1. NCBI lineage: Eukaryota > Metazoa > Mollusca > Cephalopoda > Sepiida > Sepiidae > Ascarosepion > Ascarosepion bandense. Next base: position 349,696 of record JBBBDQ010001458.1, read on the forward strand.
AAAAGAAGCAATAACGAAAAAAGAAAAGAACAAGAAAAAAATAATACAAAACAAGTAAACTATATATGCAAAGCAAATTGACAGTAATAAGGCAAAAAGTTTACAAACTAAGAATTGGTGTTGACACACAAGAGCAAGTTTGGACAATCAAACATAGCATTCTGACTTCAAGATCAGACAAACTGGGACTGAGTCAGATGAAACTAAGGACCGACCTATTTTATTACCTAAAAAAAAATCCCAGCATACATTTATGTGCTTCTGCCTATAAATGGGTTTTTCCCCTCTTTTTTAGGTCTCCCTGCAAATATGTGGTATTATGGTATTTGTAGTGTTGGAAGGTGATGGACGAGTTCTTGTGGTGAATGAACAAATTGTAATGAGTAAGTGGGTCATGAATCTGATTAGCTAGGTCTAGGATAGAAAATGTTGACCAGCCTCACCACACACTCACTTTGACTGTGTGCCAAAATTATTGTATAAATTCACAATAATAAATATTGATTCATAATAATAAATATTGATTCACAACCAAGAAACTCATTTATTCTTTTTCAGTTATTCAATCATGAATAATAATTGTAAGATGTTTAGAGATTCTGAGATGAAGTCTTTTCATTTGTCCATATAGTTTATGATTAGTTTAGAAGTTTTAATTTTTGTTATCTTTTTTTATTTGATGTCACAACACATTAACCAGTCTATTTTTTTACCTTCAAATTACATTCAGTCAGTCAGTTAAGTGCCATACGTGATACACGCTTGGGCGATCATGTCTCGAAAGAGACATGACTGACTGGGCAGAAGATTATCCTGCAGTAGGTTGCCATTGCTTTCTGCAGTAGACTGGTTGCCGACCAAGGCTATAGAACCCAATCTGTCCTGTTATTTAACCCATAACTGGACGGAAGAGACAGATTAATACCTTTCCCAAGGGTATTTGCGCGTAAGTGAATACAATGAATTCAGCTGGAATTTGAACTCGGCTCCCCGATTTCTCGTTCCAAGCCGATATCCAATGCACCATAACGCACATTTGCAAGGCCTAAAAAGGATTTTCTTTTTATATTGATGTCAACTCAATACAAGGCCCAAAAGCCTGCAAAGGTAATGGTTTACTGGATGAGGAGTGTAACAGGAGAAAGTAGAAAGTGAAGATTATGCGTATATGAAGGGTAGATAATGACTGGCCTCAGAAGTAAAGATTGTAGTGGTCAGGGAAGCATCTATGTGGGAGTCTGTTCCATAATGTGGTGGTTCTTGACTTGAAGCTGTCTGAGTAAAACATTCTTCTTATCAATAAAATGTGTAGGGAATGAGGGTGACATAGCAAGGCAGGTCTTAGCAGTAAAGGTCTGAACTGAGTAGCAATATGTTTATGAAATTGTGTCAGTAGAAAGTGAGGGTAGGGTAGTTCCAACCCAAATATTCCAGCAGTACTCTATTTTTAAATGAAGTAAGCAATGGTTTATTATTAGCTTTATTTAATGTTACATTTCTATTCTTTATTTCTGAAAATAATCTAAGAAAAGTTTAATGCATAAATGCCTTGAATTTTGGATGTTGCCAAAATTGAAAGATTAAGAGTTTTCATTCAGTTTCAATTTCTGAAATGAGATGTTATCATTAGTTACATTTAGACTAGATACTGTCATTATTATCAAGATTTGACTGTTGTATCCTGGGTATGATGATAAACTACATCTGGCAGCAAGGCCTCTGATTGGGAGGTTGTGATGAGCATGAAACCACCTCTTTTATTGCTGTTGTTCCCAGGTCCACCCTGATTCAAGGTGGTAGCACCTGTTAGGGTCCCAACTATGGGTAAACAGTTACTCCCCAAACTGGGGTCAAAAGTATAAAAATAGACTTTTATAGAAAAATATACATTTTTGAAGGAAAAATATTACCAACAATACATTTTTGGATACAAAACTGGAAGACATCTTCAGTTTTCTAAATTTAAAAAAAAATAATAATAATAAAATTTTTTTTTCATCAAAGTCTGACTAAATCAACCTACTCAATATAACTGAACATTAAAAAAAATACCTTAAAACCCCACCTTTTTGGCATTAAATAACCCACAGAGGTTGATATGCTGTTAAACAAAACTCACTCACTCACTCTATCCTTCAGGTATTTATTGATCTGGGTAAACTATAGATCTCTTTATTTAATCCACAAGAATAGATTGTTCTCATTCTACTGTCCATGCTGAGGGGTATCTCTTGTTTGTTCTCCATTTAGTACAGTTCAGTTATTGCTTACCATACTGAGATGGGCACTGACCACTTAAACGTTCCTTATCACAGCCCAAACAAATCTACCAATAAATGAAAATGATCTTGCTTTACCTCCCGAAGCCAATGTACTGGCAATGAGAAAGGCTATGATGATGACATAGTGTTCATAGACAGATCTTGAACAGAAAATCAGCATTATCTATCAAATATTTTAAGAAATAGAACTCAAGTTAAATATTTCCAAAACAGAAACTACAATCTGGAATTGGAATGAAATCAGTGATGGCACCTACCCTGAATCCATCATAAAAATGAAAACGTCTTCTATCAAGTGTTGTAAGAAATGTTATTCAAGATAAACCTTTCCAAAACAGAAACTACAATCTGGAATTGGAATGAAAGCAGTGATGACACCTACCCTGAATCCATCATAAAAATGAAAACGTCTTCTATCAAGTTTTGTAAGAAATGGGAACCTTTCCAAAACAGAAACTACAATCTGGAATTGGAATGAAAGCAGTGATGACACCTACCCTGAATCCATCATAAAAATGAAAACGTCTTCTATCAAGTTTTGTAAGAAATGGGAACCTTTCCAAAACAGAAACTACAATCTGGAATTGGAATGAAAGCAGTGATGACACCTACCCTGAATCCATCATAAAAATGAAAACGTCTTCTATCAAGTTTTGTAAGAAATGGGAACCTTTCCAAAACAGAAACTACAATCTGGAATTGGAATGAAAGCAGTGATGACACCTACCCTGAATCCATCATAAAAATGAAAACGTCTTCTATCAAGTTTTGTAAGAAATGGGAACCTTTCCAAAACAGAAACTACAATCTGGAATTGGAATGAAAGCAGTGATGACACCTACCCTGAATACATCATAAAAATACAAGATGCAGAATTAATAAGTGTATGGATCAGTTATAATAAAATAAGTATAAGAGAAAAAGAAATTGATCATAGAATAGGTTTGTACCAGAGATAGTTTTGCCCAATACCACAACTTGCTACTTCAACAAAATATCAGTATTTGTCTATATTTCTGAGGTAGTATTTACAGTATTCAGACTATTGTCCTTATCTTTGTTGCTATTTGTACGACACTCCGGCCTTCTTCAGGTGCTAGGAATTTCTAACCAAACCCTTTATTACAATCACTGGAGCATATGAACTCCATTCCTTGCATAAAGCCTTGATTGGAAGTCATGAGTTATCTCCCTCTAACCCTGTAAGTTACTTGTTCACCACTGCAGTAACCTGGTATTGTTAGTTCCTGACTTGACTCTTAGAGTTGTGAGTTCAGTACCAGGCTACAGCAGTGAGGAACAAGTCACAAAGATGAGGACAATAGTCCAAATAATGTAAATACTGTAAACAAAATATCAACTTGAAAACTCGAGTCATGTTCTTAAATAGTCATATCAGCTTGAGACTTTCATATGATTACAATACATGGTGCAAAATCTGTTCAGAGGTTCCTGGGTATGAGGGTAAACTGCATCCGGCAGCAAGGCCTCTGATTGGGAGGTTATGAGGAGCATGGAACAACCTCTTAATTGCTGTTGTTCCCAGGTCCACCCTAACCTGGAGTGGTAGCACCTGTTAAGGTCCCAGCTATGGGCAAGTAGTTAACCTCCAAACTGGGGTCAAAACACTATGGAAGTATAAAAATACATTTTTATAGAAAGATACATTTTTGAAGGAAAAACTGGAGTCAAAACACCATGAAAGCAAAAAAATATTTTTATAGCAATATATATATAAAAATAGACTTTTATAGAAAAAGATACATTTTTGAAGGAAAATGATTACCAATAATACATTTTTGAAGGAAAAATGATTACCAGCAATACATTTTTGAAAAGGCATCTTCCATTTTCTAAAATTAAAAAAAAGATTAAAAAAAAAAACTTTTCACCAAAATCTGACTAGATCAACCTTCTCACTATAACCAAACATTAAAAAAATACCTTAAAACCCTAACTTTTTGGCATTAAATAACCCACAGTGGTTGATATGCCGTTAAACAAAACTCAAACAAATCCATTCAGAAATATCAGAACTGTTAGTTGTAGAGAACTGCTTTTTAAGATCAATAGTAAAGAAAAGCTTCAAGCAAGTAAAAGTTTTGAGTGAGTAAAGCCTGAAGGTCTTAGCAAAGAGCATCCTTCTTTGAACTTAGCGGACTGGTGCTACAGAACTTTGTTAAATAACAGAAACCTTATCATTGACAACAACAGCAACAACTAGAATGATTAGCATATGTAAGTTGAAGAGAAAATAATGATACAATGAGGATGTTGACATTTCCCACAACTTCTAATAAAAGGTTAGGAAGGAAACCCTCATCACTACTGGAAAGAGTGATGAAAGCCATTGGACTCAAAAAGTCTGTTTAACTAAGAAATTGTTTCAAGAGAAAGATTTTATGAATTGCAACTGGAAACAGTACCATATAGGATTTGAATTTGAGTTTTGTTTAACAGCATATTAACCTCTGTGGATTATTTAATGCCTCCCCCCAAAAAAAGGTGGGGGTTTTAAGGTATTTTTTTTAAATGTTCATTTATAGTGAGAAGGTTGATTTAGTCAGATTTGAATTAAAATTTTTGTTTTTATTCTTTTTTTCTTAATTTAGAAAAATGAAAATGTCTTCTAGTTTTGTATTCAAAAATGTTTTGCTGAGAATAATTTTTTCCTTCAAAAATGTGTTATGGTAATATTTCTTTCAAAAATGTGTTATGGTAATAATTTTTTCCTTCAAAAATGTGTTATGGTAATAATTTTTTCTTCAAAAAATGTATCGTTGGTAATATTTTTCCTTCAAAAATGTATCTTTTTCTATAAAAGTCTATTTATATATATATTGCTATAAAAATATTTTTTTACTTTCATGGTGTTTTGACTCCAGTTTTTCCTTCAAAAATGTATCTTTTTCTATAAAAGTCTATTTTTATATATATATATTGCTATAAAAATATTTTTTGCTTTCATGGTGTTTTGACTCCAGTTTGGGGGTTAACTTTTTGCCCATAGCTGGGACCCTAACAGGTGCTACCACTCTGGGTCAGGGTGGACCTGAGAACAGCAATCAAGAGGTGGTTCCATGCTCCTCACAACCTCCCAGTCGGAGGCCTTCCTGCCAGATGCAGTCCATATAGCGAAACTGTTAATGTTATCATTACCATTGTTTCCACTGTGTTTGTGTCTGTACAACTCGGACACAAAGATTGAACTAACAATTAATTTACCACCAAATTCATAAACCAATGCTTTAATTCTTGAAGCTTATCACATGGGATAATCTTGAATCTAGGACTAGGAGCCTTACAGCTAATTATTTTATTACTTGCTTGCATCTTCTGCTGCCTTGCTGGGAGGCTTGACCTCCTTTGCTTGCTGCATCACTTTCTCACTGCTACTGACACAATGACGATAATAGGATTAGGATAATTTTATGTGTGTATGTATGTATGCAAGCCGCATTCACCTGAGGTGGGTGGAGCCAGCTTCCTCCCCAATGGAGAAAGTTTCATTGGGATTTGCTTAAGAGCAGGGTCCCAAGTCCTACTCTGTTATTTAACCCATAACTGGAGGGAAGGGACAGATTAATACCTTTCCCAAGGATACCGGTGCGTAAGTGAATGCAGGGCATTCAACTGGAATTTGAACTTGGGTCACTGATTTCTCTTTCCAAGCTGATATCCACTGCACTACAATGCACATCCGTTAATAAATGCTTACAGCACCTGGTATTCCCAAGTGGTCACCCATCTAAGTACTGACTAGGCTCAACGTTGCTTAACTTCGGTGATTGAACGAGAACTGGTGTATTCAACGTGATATGACCGTAAGTGTATAACCGGAACAAAAACCAACCAGAAACTTTTATCATGGATGAGATGAAAAAGTAAACAGAATGTTTGAAAAATTGTGTAACAATTACTTAATTCGGATGCAAGTTTCAATATCTTATGTTGTCTGAAACTTGTTCTATAGAAGATTTTATCTTTCAATCAGCTATCATATCATCCTTTTATATTGTCATAATTTATTATTGCTCATTTATTTTCAGACAACTCAATCCATAACGAACTACTGCCAACTCAAGAAAATTATTCAGCAATGGTGAGCAGATATTTATCATTTTTAAAGTGGAAAAGATGAATATTGCTTTTATTTTATTTTATTTTTTTTTAATTGTATCACCCCGAGCAAGGCGGTAATGTCACTGATGTGCAGGGGGCTATGTAAGAGTGAGAAAATTGGAAAAGAGAAAGCCGGAAACCACATCCTAAACAGGGAACAAGGGATGAGCCTCTTAACCTGTTCAATAGATGTGAGTGGAGTGTGAACCGGGCGATAGTTTAGTCTATCTACTCCAATTGAAAAAAAGAAAAAAGAAAAAAAAGAAAAGTGAAAAGATTGGAAAAGAGAAAGCCAGAAACCACATCCTAAACCGGGAACAAGGCATGAGCCTCTACACCTGTTCAATAGACGTGGGTGGAGTGTGAACAGGGCGATAGTTAGTCTATCTACTCCAATTATAGGAATAACAATTTATACACTGACTATAACAAAAACAGCTACAGTAGAATCTCAAACATAAGTTTTCTAAAAGGCCAGGCATGAAATTGGTGGCTTAACACAGAGGTTCCCTGCAATACCTCAAAATATTTCTAATTAAAAGAAAGAGAAATACACATCAGTCAAAGACAAATTGGCATAGCCAAAGATGCATTCCAGAAGCTGAGTAGAGTATTAAGAGACAGGAAAATTTTGCTAGAAACAAAAAAGAGAGTACTGAATTGCTATGTGATGTCTGTTCTTCAATATGGCTTTGAATGCTGGACAATCAAAGATGAAGAAGAGACTTGAAGCAACTGAAATGTGGTTCTACAGAAGGATGCTGAGGATACCATCAACCGAACATGTGAACAACAATGACGGTTTTGGAGAGGATGGAAAGAAAAAGAAAACTAATAATTAACATCAGGAAAAGACAGCTGAAGTTCCTGGTACATGTAATAAGGAAGGAGGGTTTGGAGAATCTGATACTCACAAGTCAGAAAGAGAGACAGGGAAGCAACACAAAACATACTTGGTGGGCTTGAGCAAGTGGATGGCAGAGCAGGGTTTGGGAGAAGTAACAGGAAAAGTTTTAAGAGCCACTAGGGATAGGGAGGTGGAAGGCCATGATTGCCTATGTCCTGAAGGGACACAACACAGGGAAGAAGAAAATTATCATATACCTTTCTATTTGAGCCAGCATGCTCATCTTGGTTGTCATACTCACAATGTATTGACTTTTGTATATTTTTTCAGTTCTTGACAAAGAAATTCAATTCAATCCATGTAGATAGATAGTTTTCATTCCATTTTCAATGCTCAGGGAAACTAACTTATACACACCAGTTTTAATCACATTTCTGTCATTTGTCTGTTTCTTACACTGAACCAGCACTACCATATCCACAGATTGAACTAACAACTGATAAGATACCAGATATATTTTAAACAACATTTTAATCCATGGGCTTATACAGAGATTCAATTTCTGAGGCTTAAGCCAAATGCCTGTACTCAGGTGATAAAATACTTAGGGAAATTAACTTTTCTTTTCTTTTGTAATCAAAAGCTCTCAAAAGTTTTCTTTTTCTATGCTGGGTCCACTGAAGAGGTTGTCAGAATGTAATGTGTGCTGATACTTTCAGTTGCCTCATCCTCCAATGTTGTTCTGTCTGTTATCATGACTTCATTCTATAGAGGTTAATGACCACTCTTTTCTCTATATATGATCAGTCATGACAGATTTCAAGGTTTCCTTTCGGACTAGAGCCTTTCAATGTTCCTCCAACTTTACTCTTAGAAGACAGCTGGTCTTTGGTCTCATATTCCTTGCTGCAACTTCACATGTTGGAATACACAGTTCTTGATAATGTTTTCTTCTCAGTGGTGATATCTTCCTGTGAAAAGTGAGAGAGTTGATGAATCCTGATGCCATCATGACTGTAATCATGATAATGTTGATTAAGCAGTTTTTCCTCTTGCCTATATGCTTAGCATTCCATATAAAAAAGACCTTATATCACATCCAGCCATTGTGGGGAGGTTGGTAAATAGCTTTCAGAGCATCCATTTTGATTTCTCTTTCTATAATGAAACTAAAAAGATAATTCTTTTCATTGCTTTGTTTAATAAGTTTATGAAAATTTCAAAATTCATAATAGTGACTTCTGCTTTCTTCTCTTTTCAGGAGGTTGACGATTTTCCATGTCAAATGAAAGAGGACTTGGGTTTGTTTCTCTTTATTTCTTAATATCTGTCTATGTATCTATCTATGGCTTTTTGTTATTTGAATATCTATGACTCTTTATTATCTGTCTGTAGAGGATAAAGTGTGTGAAAAGTGAAGAAAACAAATAATCTTCAAAAACACAACTCTACATATTTAAATAATTTTATTATTGAGCATAAAAATAAACTTTTTCTTTTAAGTTGAAAGAAACAAGTTATAAAATTTCTTGCCCAAAAAAGTTTGCACGAAAAATGTTAATTTTCTTTTTGCAACACTAAAGAAATAAATTGTTTTAGTATAGGATGAAAGAAAGGTATGTATGAATTTATCACATGGAAATTTATGATTTACATTATATAATTTATTTGTAAATAAGTTAGCTGTCAGGCAAACTGTCAAAAGATAATATTTGTACTATAACTACAGCTGCTACAATTTTGCTTTTCTTATATCTTCCTGGTTTATAAAAATAGTTTAAAACTGAGATTTAATTCACAACTAAGTACTCAATAAAATAATTTACTATTTATAAAAAATTTATATTTACATATATATTACAAATTATATTTACATGTATATATTTATATATAATGTAATTATTACAATTATATATATATATATATATATATATATATATATACACGGAAATGTCTATGTTTCGAGATTCTCCTCATCAGGCAATGTTAGATGTTGGTTGTGTAAATGATTTACATTTAAATACAAAAACCTTTGGTTTGCTGTTTATGTATGTGGGAAGATATAAAATTTATGTGTGTGTTCCTTTTATATATATAACAAATTATATTTTTATATATATAACAAAGTATATTTTTATATATATAACAAAGTATATTTTTATATATATAACAAAGTATATTTTTATATATATATAACAAATTATATTTACATATATATATTACAAGTTATATTTACATATATATATATATTACAAGTTATATTTTCATATATATATTACAAGTTATATTTACATATATATATATTACAAGTTATATTTACATATATATATATTACAAGTTATATTTACATATATATATATTACAAGTTATATTTTCAATATATATATATTACAAGTTATATTTTCATATATATATTACAAGTTATATTTTCATATATATATATTACAAGTTTATTTTCATATATATATATTACAAGTTATATTTTCATATATATATATTACAAGTTATATTTTCATATATATATATTACAAGTTATATTTTCATATATATATATTACAAGTTATATTTTCATATATATATATTACAAGTTATATTTTCATATATATATTACAAGTTATATTTACATATATATTATATATAATTTATTTTATAAAATAATTTACTGTTTATAATACCATTATGCTTTCCTTATATCTTGCTGGTTTATGAAAATAGTTTAAAAGTGAGAATTAATTCACAACAAAGTACTCAATAGGATAATCTGAATAGGCAAAAAATTTAAGTATTATTCACATTTCTAGTTGAAGATATATTATGTGCATAACTGTAAGTTCTATGTTGACAATTTCTTCTTTTCCAACTTCTTGCTTTCCAGTTAACTTTGATTTTCAAAAATTTAAATGCAATGTCAATCGTTATCTTCTGTCTTAATTCCTGTTCTTTTATTGTTCTTTTTCCTTAATAATGTTTGTATATTTTTTTCATATTCTTTCACACTATGTAACCTCCTTGTGTCTTAGTCGCTTTATTGCCTTGTTTGGGGTGAAATGACGAAAAAAATATGTTTAAAACAGGCTGAAAAATACAGGTGCTGAAACACATGAAAATAACAAAGGTGAAGACAGAATTATTATATGTCTTTTCTTTTGGACTAGTATAGTTTCCTAGGCCCTACACAAGGAATGAGGATGATATACCCCAGTGATTGTAATAAAGGGTTCAGTTTGAAATTCCTAGCACCTGAAGAAGGCTGGACCATACAACGGCCGAAACGTCGTACCAATAGCAACAAAGATGAGGACAATAGTCCAAATAATGTAAATATGGTTAAAAGAAAAGTCAATGATCATCTGTTTCCTTGATTCCTGTTCTTTTTATTGTCCTTTCTTCTCAGTAATGTTTTCTTGGTTTCCATTACTCTTGTATCATTGTGGCTTTATTGCCTTGTTTGTGATGAAAGAATTAAAAAAAATATATCTAAATTCAGTCATTAGGTTGGTTTGTGTTTAATTTCATATACACTGATTTAATGGATGAATCAACAAATGACAAAAGTAAATAGACTGGTATCAACTTTTCTTTTTTAATCAGTATCATCCCATACAAGGTGTTGTATCGTGGAATGAAGAGATACACCGAGAAATGTAACTAAACTACTTTATTAACAGAGTGCTACAACCAAGATGTAATAACAATATTTACAGTCTTTCACAGTAGTAGGTGTGACTTCCCAAAGTCTGTGATAATGACAACACTCTCCGTGCTAAGCGCACATTGAATTTTATACATCTGGGCGACCGGATGTGTCATGATACGAGCCATGACATAACACAAGGTTACAGAGGTTACAGAGGTTACAGAGTTTGGAAAGAATTAAGAGCAGAAACAATTATGATGAGAAGAAAGAGAATAGAGTAATCAGGACAGTAGGTAATGATTGACATTAAGAAATATTCCCTAACCATGAAAGAGAACAATCGACCCCATAAAGGGTTCAGTTAAAAATTATGAAGAGGTTTGTTAAGTGCAATGATAGGCATCTGAAGATGGTTGGAGTGTACACTAGCTAAAATGTGAGTATAGCGACCAAGATGAGTATACTATTGAAAGGTTATAATGATAATTTCTCGTTTTGAAAATTCTAATAGGAAGTATAAGGTTACAAGCTTTGACTACTCATCACCAGTTGCAACTTTAGAAAATGATGTAATGAATATGTAATGAATATGCATATACCTTGGTTCCCCCTCACAGTATTGTGATTGGCTGGTGTCAGCCATAAATATAGACTAAGGCAAGGATGCATAGAGGTCTATTGGTCTACCACTATTGGTCTACAACATTGACTACGCCTATGTCATTTTTTTAAAAGCACTGGGGTTGCCTAATAATTATGGCCGGTAGTGTGTGTGTGTGTATATATATATATATATATATATATATATACACACACACACACACAAACACACACAGGGTGCGATGGGTAAATTGTCGTTATTTGCCTTGTAAAATTTTGTAAATGAATAATAACAAAAGAACTATTCTATTTTCATTTACAATTATTCACTTGGCAATAAATACTAAAAAATAGTATGAAATACATCATTTTTTTAAAAGCACTGGGGTTGCCTAATAATTATGGCCAGTAGTGAATCCGTTCGTAACATATTGTTTCTGTCGTATAGTATTCAGCCTTTTTGTATCATTTGAAATTTAGTTTTCCTCATATTCGGCTAACCACTGTCTTTGTTGCTTTGATGCAACTCACTCCCAAGATTTTTCTTTGTCTAGTTTAAGGAGAATCCTGGATATCTCACTGTGGACATGGATCTTCATTGTTATTTAAAAAGTAGAAAAATAGGGAGAGAAAATCGTGTGTGATAGCGAATTTAATTAGCGAGTAACTGTAACTCCGCAGCCAGCATGATGTTAAAGTTCTTATTTCTGCTGAGATCAAAATTTTAAGGACATTATGATGTAATGAATATGCATACACCTTGGTTTCCCCTCACAATAATGTGATTGGCTGGTGTCAGTCATAAATACAGACAAAGGTGAGGATGCAGAGAGGTTTTCGACTAGAGATTTACGTCTAGAGGCCTACGATTATTTGTCTAGGTCTATTGACTATGCCTACATCTCAGGATACTGCATATGACGAGTACTATTCATTACATCGATGTGCTAGATTGTTCTCGCCAGTTGCATTTTTCAAAACCGCTTGCTACCTCAAATGATATATATATATATATATATATATATATCCCTTTCCGGGACATATCAGAAAGAAACTAGGTTTTTCCCTCAAACTATGACTCACATTCTAATTAACTATTCCCACAAATTGTGATATGCATTCTACTAAAGATGTTTTTCTATGTTCTGTTAGAAAGTAAGGCACAACTTTCATGGAAATGAATTTCATTTAAAAATTGTCCGCATTTCATTTGTAAACATAAACTCCAAGACAAAACAATAATCTCATCAGTGTGTTGATGACAATTTTACTGATTGCAAGATAAACTTTTTTCATGAATTTCATCATTTTCACTTCATTGAAATTCAACCATATCACATTTGAAATGCAATGACTACTTGTCGATTGGTGGTCTACCAAATGCTTCTCCTTTAAAATTATAACAATTTCCACAGCCATTGACTAAAAAAAAAACAAGCTTCACAGATATAATCTATTCTCTCTTATTGACAATCATAAAACATCTGAAAGAGTCACAGGAAATGAATTATTATATTAAGTATCAGGCAATGTTGCAGACTGAACTCAAATAGTGTCGACACAAGATATCCAGATGTGTTTTTATCTCATTAAAATAATTCCATGTAAAGGTAAAAGAAGAGATTGAAATACCTATTGACTGAATTTTGTCTGTTATCTATGTGAAAGCATGAGTATTGATCTACTTGTGTTGCCATGACAGTACTAAATTGGTGTTTGCAAATTGGTATATGAAAACATTATGTGCAAAAACATAGAGGAAAACAAATATTGTGCAAGGGTAGATGTAGACTTTTGCAAATGAAAACAAATATTGTGTGAGTAGATGTAGAATTTTCCAAAAAAAAACCAAATATTGTGTGAGAGTAGATGTAGAATTTTGCAAATGAAAACAAATATTGTGCGAGGGGAGATGTAGAATTTTGCAAACAAAAAAAAATATTGTGTTTGATTGTAAATGAAAAAAATTGTGTTTGATTAGATGTAGAAATTTGCAAATGAAAACAAATATTGTGTGAGAATAGATGTAGAATTTTGCAAACAAAAATAAATATTGTGTGAGAGTAGATGTAGAATTTTGCAAATGAAAACAAATATTGTGCGAGGGTAGATGTAGAATTTTGCAAACAAAAACAAATATTGTGTTTGCTGCAGAATTTTGTAAATGAAAAAAATTGTGTTTGATTAGATGTAGAAATTTGCAAATGAAAACAAATATTGTGTGAGAATAGATGTAGAATTTTGCAAACAAAAATAAATATTGTGTGAGAGTAGATATAGAATTTTGCAAATGAAAAGAAATATTGTGTGAGAGTAGATGTAGAATTTTGCAAATGAAAACAAATATTGTGTGAGAGTAGATGTAGAATTTTGCAAATGAAAACAAATATTGTGTGAGAGTAGATGTAGAATTTTGCAAATGAAAACAAATATTGTGCGAGAGTAGATGTAGAATTTTGCAAATGAAAAAAATTGTGTTAGATTAGATGTAGAATATTGCAAATGAAAAAAATTGTGTTAGATTAGATGTAGAAATTTGCAAATGAAAACAAATATTGTGTGAGAGTAGATGTAGAATTTTTCAAATGAAAAGAAATATTGTTTGAGAGTTGATGTAGCATTTTGAAAATGAAAACAAATATTGTGCGAGGGTAGATGTAGAATTTTGCAAACAAAAAAAAATATTGTGTTTGATTGTAAATGAAAAAAATTGTGTTTGATTAGATGTAGAAATTTGCAAATGAAAACAAATATTGTGTGAGAGTAGATGTAGAATTTTGCAAATGAAAAAAATTGTGTTAGATTAGATGTAGAAATTTGCAAAAGAAAACAAATATTGTGTGAGAGTAGATGTAGAATTTTGCAAATGAAAAGAAATATTGTTTGAGAGTTGATGTAGCATTTTGAAAATGAAATCAAATATTGTGCGAGGGTAGATGTAGAATTTTGCAAATAAAAACAAATATTGTGTGAGAGTAGATGTAGAATTTTGAAAATGAAAACAAATATTGTGTGAGAGTAGATGTAGAATTTTGCAAATGAAAGCAAATATTGTGCGAGGGTAGATGTAGAATTTTGCAAAGGAAAACAAATATTGTGTGAGAGTAGATGTAGAATTTTGCAAATGAAAACAAATATTGTGTGAGAGTAGATGTAGAATTTTGCAAACAAAAACAAATATTGTGTTTGATGCAGAATTTTGTAAATGAAAAAAATTGTGTTTGATTAGATGTAGAAATTTGCAAATGAAAAAAATTGTGTTAGATTAGATGTAGAAATTTGCAAATGAAAACAAATATTGTGTGAGAGTAGATGTAGAATTTTTCAAATGAAAAGAAATATTGTTTGAGAGTTGATGTAGCATTTTGAAAATGAAAACAAATATTGTGCGAGGGTAGATGTAGAATTTTGCAAACAAAAAAAAATATTGTGTTTGATTGTAAATGAAAAAAATTGTGTTAGATTAGATGTAGAAATTTGCAAAAGAAAACAAATATTGTGTGAGAGTAGATGTAGAATTTTGCAAATGAAAAGAAATATTGTTTGAGAGTTGATGTAGCATTTTGAAAATGAAATCAAATATTGTGCGAGGGTAGATGTAGAATTTTGCAAATAAAAACAAATATTGTGTGAGAGTAGATGTAGAATTTTGAAAATGAAAACAAATATTGTGTGAGAGTAGATGTAGAATTTTGCAAATGAAAGCAAATATTGTGCGAGGGTAGATGTAGAATTTTGCAAAGGAAAACAAATATTGTGTGAGAGTAGATGTAGAATTTTGCAAATGAAAACAAATATTGTGTGAGAGTAGATGTAGAATTTTGCAAACAAAAACAAATATTGTGTTTGATGCAGAATTTTGTAAATGAAAAAAATTGTGTTTGATTAGATGTAGAAATTTGCAAATGAAAACAAATATTGTGTGAGAATAGATGTAGAATTTTGCAAACAAAAATAAATATTTTTTTTAGAGTAGATGTAGAATTTTGCAAATGAAAACAAATATTGTGTGAGAGTAGATGTAGAATTTTGCAAATGAAAAGAAATATTGTGTGAGAGTAGATGTAGAATATTGAGAATGAAAAGAAATATTGTTTGAGAGCAGATGTAGCATTTTGAAAATGAAAACAAATATTGTGCGAGGGTAGATGTAGAATTTTGCAAATGAAAACAAATATTGTGTGAGAGTAGATGTAGAATTTTGCAAATGAAAACAAATATTGTGTGAGAGTAGATGTAGAATTTTGCAAATGAAAACAAATATTGTGCGAGAGTAGATGTAGAATTTTGCAAATGAAAAGAAATATTGTGTGAGAGTAGATGTAGAATATTGAGAATGAAAAGAAATATTGTTTGAGAGCAGATGTAGCATTTTGAAAATGAAAACAAATATTGTGCGAGGGTAGATGTAGAATTTTGCAAATGAAAACAAATATTGTGTTAGTGTAGATGTAGAATTTTGAAAATGAAAACAAATATTGTGTGAGAGTAGATGTAGAATTTTGCAAATGAAAACAAATATTGTGTGAGAGTAGATGTAGAAATTTGCAAATGAAAACAAATATTATGTGAGAGTAGATGTAGAATTTTGGAAATGAAAACAAATATTGTGCGAGAGTAGATGTAGAATTTTGCAAATGAAAACAAATATTGTGCGAGGGTAGATGTAGAATTTTGCAAATGAAAACAAATATTGTGTGAGAGTACATGTAGAATTTTGCAAATGAAAACAAATATTGTGCAAGAGTGTATGTAGAATTTTGCAAATGAAAACAAATATTGTGTGAGGGTAGATGTAGAATTTTGCAAAGGAAAACAAATATTGTGTGAGAGTAGATGTAGAATTTTGCAAATGAAAACAAATATTGTGTGAGAGTAGATATAGAATTTTGCAAACAAAAACAAATATTGTGTTTGATTAGATGTAGAAATTTGCAAATGAAAACAAATATTGTGTGAGAATAGATGTAGAATTTTGCAAACAAAAATAAATATTGTTTTTAGAGTAGATGTAGAATTTTGCAAATGAAAACAAATATTGTGTGAGAGTAGATGTAGAATTTTGCAAATGAAAAGAAATATTGTGTGAGAGTAGATGTAGAATATTGAGAATGAAAAGAAATATTGTTTGAGAGCAGATGTAGCATTTTGAAAATGAAAACAAATATTGTGCGAGGGTAGATGTAGAATTTTGCAAATGAAAACAAATATTGTGTGAGAGTAGATGTAGAATTTTGCAAATGAAAACAAATATTGTGTGAGAGTAGATGTAGAATTTTGCAAATGAAAACAAATATTGTGCGAGAGTAGATGTAGAATTTTGCAAATGAATAAAATTGTGTTAGATTAGATGTAGAATTTTGCAAATGAAAAGAAATATTGTGTGAGAGTAGATGTAGAATTTTGCAAATGAAAAGAAATATTGTGTGAGAATAGATGTAGAATATTGAGAATGAAAAGAAATATTGTTTGAGAGCAGATGTAGCATTTTGAAAATGAAAACAAATATTGTGCGAGGGTAGATGTAGAATTTTGCAAACAAAAATAAATATTGTGTTAGTGTAGATGTAGAATTTTGAAAATGAAAACAAATATTGTGTGAGAGTAGATGTAGAATTTTGCAAATGAAAACAAATATTGTGTGAGAGTAGATGTAGAAATTTGCAAATGAAAACAAATATTATGTGAGAGTAGATGTAGAATTTTGCAAATGAAAACAAATATTGTGCGAGAGTAGATGTAGAATTTTGCAAATGAAAACAAATATTGTGCGAGGGTAGATGTAGAATTTTGCAAATGAAAACAAATATTGTGCGAGAGTACATGTAGAATTTTGCAAATGAAAACAAATATTGTGTGAGAGTAGATGTAGAATTTTGCAAATGAAAACAAATATTGTGTTAGAGTAGATGTAGAATTTTGCAAATGAAAACAAATATTATGTGAGAGTAGATGTAGAATTTTGCAAATGAAAACAAATATTGTGTTAGAGTAGATGTAGAATTTTGCAAATGAAAACAAATAGTGTGTTAGAGTAGATGTAGAATTTTGCAAATGAAAACAAATAGTGTGTTAGAGTAGATGTAGAATTTTGCAAATGAAAACAAATATTATGTGAGAGTAGATGTAGAATTTTGCAAATGAAAACAAATATTGTGTGAGAGTAGATGTAGAATTTTGCAAATGAAAACAAATAGTGTGTTAGAGTAGATGTAGAATTTTGCAAATGAAAACAAATATTGTGTTAGAGTAGATGTAGAATTTTGCAAATGAAAACAAATATTGTGTTAGAGTAGATGTAGAATTTTGCAAATGAAAACAAATATTATGTGAGAGTAGATGTAGAATTTTGCAAATGAAAACAAATATTGTGTTAGAGTAGATGTAGAATTTTGCAAATGAAAACAAATATTATGTGAGAGTAGATGTAGAATTTTGCAAATGAAAACAAATATTGTGTTAGAGTAGATGTAGAATTTTGCAAATGAAAACAAATATTATGTGAGAGTAGATGTAGAAGTTTGCAAATGAAAACAAATATTGTGTTAGAGTAGATGTAGAATTTTGCAAATGAAAACAAATATTGTGAGAGTAGATGTAGAATTTTGCAAATGAAAACAAATATTGTGTTAGAGTAGATGTAGAAATTTTGCAAATTGAAAACAAATATGTTAGAGTAGATGTAGAATTTTGCAAATGAAAACAAATAAATTGTGTTAGAGTAGATGTTATTTTGAAATGAAAACAAATATTAGAGAGATGTAGAATTTTGCAAATGAAAACAAATATTGTGTGAGGGTAGATGTAGAATTTTGCAAAGGAAAACAAATATTGTGTGAGAGTAGATGTAGAATTTTGCAAATGAAAACAAATATTGTGTGAGAGTAGATGTAGAATTTTGCAAACAAAAACAAATATTGTGTTTGATGCAGAATTTTGCAAATGAAAAAAATTGTGTTAGATTAGATGTAGAAATTTGCAAATGAAAACAAATATTGTGTGAGAGTAGATGTAGAATTTTGCAAATGAAAACAAATATTGTGCGAGAGTAGATGTAGAATTTTGCAAATGAAAACAAATATTGTGTGAGGGTAGATGTAGAATTTTGCAAGGAAAACAAATATTGTGTGAGAGTAGATGTAGAATTTTGCAAATGAAAACAAATATTGTGTGAGAGTAGATGTAGAATTTTGCAAACAAAAACAAATATTGTGTTTGATGCAGAATTTTGTAAATGAAAAAAATTGTGTTTGATTAGATGTAGAAATTTGCAAATGAAAACAAATATTGTGTGAGAATAGATGTAGAATTTTGCAAACAAAAATAAATATTGTTTTTAGAGTAGATGTAGGTACAAATGAAAACAAATATTGTGTGAGTAGATGTAAATTTTGCAAATGAAAAGAAATATTGTGTGAGAGTAGATGTAGAATATTGAGAATGAAAAGAAATATTGTTTGAGAGCAGATGTAGCATTTTGAAAATGAAAACAAATATTGTGCGAGGGTAGATGTAGAATTTTGCAAATGAAAACAAATATTGTGTGAGAGTAGATGTAGAATTTTGCAAATGAAAACAAATATTGTGTGAGAGTAGATGTAGAATTTTGCAAATGAAAACAAATATTGTGCGAGTAGATGTAGAATTTTGCAAATGAAAAAAATTGTGTTAGATTAGATGTAGAATTTTGCAAATGAAAAGAAATATTGTGTGCGAGTAGATGTAGAATTTTGCAAATGAAAAGAAATATTGTGTGAGTAGATGTAGAATATTGAGAATGAAAAGAAATATTGTTTGAAGGCAGATGTAGCATTTTGAAAATGAAAACAAATATTGTGCGAGGGTAGATGTAGAATTTTGCAAACAAAAATAAATATTGTGTTAGTGTAGATGTAGAATTTTGAAAATGAAAACAAATATTGTGTGAGAGTAGATGTAAATTTTGCAAATGAAAACAAATATTGTGTGAGAGTAGATGTGAAATTTGCAAATGAAAACAAATATTATGTGAGAGTAGATGTAGAATTTTGCAAATGAAAACAAATCTTGTGCGAGTAGATGTGAATTTTGCAAATGAAAACAAATATTGTGCGAGGGTAGATGTAGAATTTTGCAAATGAAAACAAATATTGTGCGAAAGTACATGTAGAATTTTGCAAATGAAAACAAATATTGTGTGAGAGTAGATGTAGAATTTTGCAAATGAAAACAAATATTGTGTTAGAGTAGATGTAGAATTTTTGCAAATGAAAACAAATATTATGTGAGAGTAGATGTAGAATTTTGCAAATGAAAACAAATATTGTGTTAGAGTAGATGTAGAATTTTGCAAATGAAAACAAATATTATGTGAGAGTAGATGTAGAATTTTGCAAATGAAAACAAATATTGTGTTAGAGTAGATGTAGAATTTTGCAAATGAAAACAAATAGTGTGTTAGAGTAGATGTAGAATTTTGCAAATGAAAACAAATATTGTGTTAGAGTAGATGTAGAATTTTGCAAATGAAAACAAATATTATGTGAGTAGATGTAGAATTTTGCAAATGAAAACAAATATTGTGTGAGAGTAGATGTAGAATTTTGCAAATGAAAACAAATAGTGTGTTAGAGTAGATGTAGAATTTTGCAAATGAAAACAAATATTGTGTTAGAGTAGATGTAGAATTTTGCAAATGAAAACAAATATTGTGTTAGAGTAGATGTAGAATTTTGCAAATGAAAACAAATATTATGTGAGAGTAGATGTAGAATTTTTGCAAATGAAAACAAATATTGTGTTAGAGTAGATGTAGAATTTTGCAAATGAAAACAAATATTATGTGAGAGTAGATGTAGAAGTTTGCAAATGAAAACAAATATTGTGTTAGAGTAGATGTAGAATTTTGCAAATGAAAACAAATATGTGAGAGTAGATGTAGAATTTTGCAAATGAAAACAAATATGTGAGAGTAGATGTAGAATTTTGCAAATGAAAACAAATATTGTGTTAGAGTAGATGTAGAATTTTGCAAATGAAAACAAATATTGTGTGAGAGTAGATGTAGAATTTTGCAAATGAAAACAAATATTGTGCGAGAGTAGATGTAGAATTTTGCAAATGAAAAAAATTGTGTTAGATTAGATGTAGAAATTTGCAAATGAAAACAAATATTGTGTGAGAGTAGATGTAGAATTTTGCAAATGAAAAGAAATATTGTTTGAGAGTTGATGTAGCATTTTGAAAATGAAATCAAATATTGTGCGAGGGTAGATGTAGAATTTTGCAAATGAAAACAAATATTGTGTGAGAGTAGATGTAAATTTTTGAAAATGAAAACAAATATTGTGCGAGTAGATGTAGAATGTTGCAAATGAAAGCAAATATTGTGCGAGAGTGGATGTAAAATTTTGCAAATGAAAACAAATATTGTGCGAGAGTACATGTAGAATTTTGCAAATGAAAACAAATGGCCAAATGCAGAGAGTGGATGTAGAAATTTTGCAAATGAAAACAAATATTGTGTGAGGGTAGATGTAGAATTTTGCAAAGGAAAACAAATATTGTGTGAGAGTAGATGTAGAATTTTGCAAATGAAAACAAATATTGTGTGAGAGTAGATGTAGAATTTTGCAAACAAAAACAAATATTGTGTTTGATGCAGAATTTTGTAAATGAAAAAAATTGTGTTTGATTAGATGTAGAAATTTGCAAATGAAAACAAATATTGTGTGAGAATAGATGTAGAATTTTGCAAACAAAAACAAATATTGTTTTTAGAGTAGATGTAGAATTTTGCAAATGAAAACAAATATTGTCTGAGAGTAGATGTAGA
Organism: Ascarosepion bandense; assembly: GCA_037127315.1. NCBI lineage: Eukaryota > Metazoa > Mollusca > Cephalopoda > Sepiida > Sepiidae > Ascarosepion > Ascarosepion bandense. The sequence continues at coordinate 370,998 of JBBBDQ010001458.1, forward strand.
ATTTTGCAAATGAAAAGAAATATTGTGTGAGAGTAGATGTAGAATATTGAGAATGAAAAGAAATATTGTTTGAGAGCAGATGTAGCATTTTAAAAATGAAAACAAATATTGTGCGAGGGTAGATGTAGAATTTTGCAAATGAAAACAAATATTGTGCGAGGGTAGATGTAGAATTTTGCAAATGAAAACAAATATTGTGTGAGAGTAGATGTAGAATTTTGCAAATGAAAACAAATATTGTGTGAGAGTAGATGTAGAATTTTGCAAATGAAAACAAATATTGTGCGAGAGTAGATGTAGAATTTTGCAAATGAAAAAAATTGTGTTAGATTAGATGTAGAATTTTGCAAATGAAAAGAAATATTGTGTGAGAGTAGATGTAGAATTTTGCAAATGAAAAGAAATATTGTGTGAGAGTAGATGTAGAATATTGAGAATGAAAAGAGAATATTGTTTGAGAGCAGATGTAGCATTTTGAAAATGAAAACAAATATTGTGCGAGGGTAGATGTAGAATTTTGCAAACAAAAATAAATATTGTGTTAGTGTAGATGTAGAATTTTGAAAATGAAAACAAATATTGTGTGAGAGTAGATGTAGAATTTTGCAAATGAAAACAAATATTGTGTTAGAGTAGATGTAGAATTTTGCAAATGAAAACAAATATTGTGTTAGAGTAGATGTAGAATTTTGCAAATGAAAACAAATATTGTGTTAGAGTAGATGTAGAATTTTGCAAATGAAAACAAATATTGTGTTAGAGTAGATGTAGAATTTTGCAAATGAAAACAAATATTATGTGAGAGTAGATGTAGGATTTTGCAAATGAAAACAAATATTGTGTTAGAGTAGATGTAGGAATTTTGCAAATGAAAACAAATATTGTGCGATGGTAGATGTAGAATTTTGAAAACAAAAAATATTGTGAGAGTTGATGTAGAATTTTGAAAATGAAAACAAATATTGTGCGAGGGTAGATGTAGAATTTTGCAAATGAAAACAAATATTGTGCGATGGTAGATGTAGAATTTTGAAAACAAAATATTGTGAGTGTTGATGTAGAATTTTGAAAATGAAAACAAATATTGTGCGAGGGTAGATGTAGAATTTTGCAAATGAAAACAAATATTGTGTTAAAGTAGATGTAGAAATTTGCAAATGAAAACAAATATTGTGTGAGAGTAGATATAGAAATTTGCAAATGAAAACAAATATTGTGTAAGAATAGATGTAGAATTTTGCAAATGAAAATATCTCTATACACTGTTAATGTAATAAAGACAGAAGTAGATTACTTTATTGATTTAGTCTGTTTCTGATGAGAACATATTTGAATCTTTAAATTCTAATAAAATTGATTTTTCTTTGCAGCTAATATGCAGATATCTGGATCCTTGGATTCTGATCTGAAAAATTTAAGCTCCTCAGATATTCTTAAGATATCTTCAGGTATTAATTCTTTTAATTTAAAATTATAATTAAGAACAAGTGTCCTTTTCCCTGTCCTCAAGACTTCATTATTGTTACTGTCCTTCTCTTTCTAATTTTTTTTATCATCAAAGATACTTGATCCCATTAGCCTGCACATTTTGACATCGTAGGAAATATTTCTACATATGTAGATTACCGGCCACAATTATTAGGCAACCCCATTTTTTTAAAAGAAATGATGTATTTCATGCTATTTTTAACTGGATAATTTTAAATGAAAATAAAATGGTTCTTTTGTTATTATTACTTTGCAAAACTTTTCAAGGCATAGAAGCAAGTGAACTTGTCCGAATCACCATAAATTTTCTTCATTCTTTCATTGACGAAACTGCAATGTTGGTCATTATTAAATATTTATAAATTCATTTGATGCACAGTATTAACAAAAGAACCATTCTATTTTTATTTGCAATTATTCACTCGGCAATAAAAGCTAAAAAATAGTATGGAATACATCACTTATTTAAAACACTGTGGTCGCCTAATAATTATGGCTGGTAGTGTATAAAAACACGCACACACTCACACACACACACACATATAAATTTAATTCTTGTATATTGTGGGATTGCCACTAAGTTCCAGTAAAATAGAATTCCTGACACTTAAACTATTTAACACTTTGTTGTCATGAACTATTTAATACTTTGTTATTATTATCCGTGCTCACTGAACAATGCTATCTCTCAATTTTGACAACAAAATTTTATGATCATCAATTTTTGCAAGAATGACTATACCTTTATCATGTGATCATAATCCCATGTCTTTCATTTCCATAGGACTCCTGAAATTAGATTGCAACGGCAAAATCTTGCCTGCCACAGATGTCAAATCAAGTGGCCCATTCATGGATGACGCCACATGCGAAGCAACAACAGCTGAAGAGACATGGCAATGATGAGTACTGCTGTGGACCCCAACAACAGCAGCCGCCTAGTGCAATGATGATACCAGCTATGCAGGCTCCAGTGGAACAAAAAGAGATGCCTTTTGTAATACCATGATGGCACCGGTCACAGTTCTGGCTTATAGGCTTTCAGCTGTTATCACATGTAGGCCACCTGGGACTGCTGTCATTTAGTGAGCACACAAACGGTTGCTTCTATCCCACAGTTCCTCTCATACTGACAGAATTTCTGATCGTCATAAATGATCTCCCTGACATGATCAAATCCCAAGTAGAAATCTACGTTGATGACTCCACCATTTACTCCCACCCAAGTAAGAACCAAGGCGGCCAAAGATAACCTCGCTGCTGATTTTGAGAAGGACCTCCACTAGACTGAACAAAAATGACGTAAATTTTAATGATTCTAAACGAATTTGCTATCTGTCAACCATCACAGGCAGAGCCTCCCACCCCCACCCCATCAGCATGGACCTAGTGAGTCTTCCTTGTAAGCATGAGACTGCGCCTCCTCAGCCTCACCCTATCTTCCAACCTCAAGTGGAACCATTACACTGAATGAATAGCTAAATCCACTGCTAGGAAGGTTAGATCACTGTGTCGTATCGGTGAAATTTTTCTCACCTGAGTCCATCTTGGCCGATATACAAATCAACCATCTGACCATGCATTGAATTCTGTCATCATATTGGGTCAAGTATTCCTGCTATTCATCTCAGGGTTCTCAATGCACCCAAAGAGAATCTGTAATGTGATTGGTCTTGATCTGGCAGCTCAACTCCAGCCACTCACTGAGAGGATGTAGCTTCCCTTTGTCTCTTCTACAAATATTTTCATGGCTTCTGCTTCGACAAGCTTAGGTCACTGCGCCCCCTCTGCAAGAAATTCTTTGAGAAACCAGAGAAAACATAATATGGTTCAACTCACCACAAAAGAAAAACATAAAAATAAATGTAGAAAAAAAATATTCATTAAACTCATATACACCTCCCCTTTGACACTTCTTTGTGGGCATGCACAAAAGTTCATGTTTGATCCAAATGATTTTTACTTATTTATTCTTCGTCTTTGGTCAAGTGGCGCTGCTTAGAGGACCCAACTTCAATTATGATATATTCATTTTTTACTAATATATATATATATATATATATATATATATATATATATATTTATCAAATTAAGCCTATAACACAATTTTCAACCATCGACACCATCTCTGCTCTGAAATGTATCGTAATGTCAACAAACATAAACCTGTTACAGAAATGAATGAAGGTTAACAAAACGGCTATACCTTAACCAACAATTTGAAATGATTTGTGTTATAGGTTTAATTTGATATATATATGTGTGTGTGTGTGTGTGTGTGTGTGTGTGTGTGTGTTTAATTGGGATATTGTTTAGCACCAAAGTTGTTACTTATTGGTTTTACTGATAAATGTATTTTGGCAAGCAGGTTTTTTTATTGTAAAGTGCTTGATATTGGGTGGTGATAATGTTGATAAGTAATAAAGAGTTTGTTTCTTTAACTGAGCAGATTCATGCTGATTTTGAAGTTTGTGAGGACACAAACTTTTTGTACTTGTACAAAACTCAGCACATGAACGGTTATAAATCCAGAATTTATTTTGGCAGTTCTTTTTACATTAAACTGGCACATCAGACCTGAAAAATCAAATAGTTTAATTCTAACTCAGAAGATCTACCTCACAAGTAATAACAAGTAATTAACACTCACAAGTAATTAACAATTAATTAACAATTAATTAAGTAATTAACAAGTAATTTCTATTGTGAATCTGCTTCTTACTTTTATTTTTATTTATATTTTAATTTTTTTGTTTTTGTGATTGTAATTTATTTTTTATTAGATATTTTTTCTTTTTTCTTTTATGTTTGTAATTTTATTATTTATCCTTTTTGCCTTGTTTACTTTTTGTCTTTGTGAATAATTTTTTAAATTCTTTTTTCTTATTTTTGTGAAATTTTAATTTTTATATTATTATTTTTAACTTTTAAATTTTTTGTGACTGTTAATTATATGTGACTTTTATTTTATTCCACTTATAGACCAAATTTTTTTTCTTTTTTATAGTTTCATTTGTATTTCTTCTTTATTACCATTATTTTTAGTTTTATGTATACTTATGTGTATATTATTGTGTGTATATATGGCCTCTAATAGTTGTGAGTTTGTGTGTATTTGTTTTATGTGCAATTATATCTATTCTTGGCACCTCGGTATGGTGTAATGGTTAGCAAACACGGCCTCGTTAGAATCATTATAACTGAGTAGTGAGTTCACACTACTGGGTACCCCCTACTTTCGGCCAGATGTTATGTCTAAGCTACATTTAGAAAATCATCTTCCCCAAATTTGGGGTTGGGTCTAGGGCCAGAACAACCCTGCCAACAAAAACAATTTAAGGAAACAGCAGAACGCCGTCTACACACCATTGCATGAAGGAAAAGTTTATTTATTTTATATCTATTCTCTTGTTTGTTCTTGTATATATTATGTTGTTTTCCCTTATAAGATATTTTGTCTAGGTGATTTGATGTATGTGTTCTTTATTTTTGGGACATCTCCAGTATGATTGTTGGCACAATGTTTAACAAAAACTCCTCTTCTCTTTAACTAATCTTATTTCTTCTCTGTGCCAACCTAAGTATCTTTTGGATTATTCTGAGTTAAATTAAACTATTTGAATCTCTGGGTCAGATGAAACAGTTTGTAATTTTACAACTGCTGAAATAAATGCTGGATTTATAACCATTTAATTATGTGTTGAGTTTTCTCTATATGTCATATTGCTCTGGATAATATTTATTGAGCTCTCTATATTTATTGATTTAATATTTTACACATACATATATTTAACTTTTTTTTGGATTAACATAATTGAACTTATTTTTCTCTTCTTACAGGAGAATGGAAGAAATATGAAGGTAAGTATGATTTACTGTCTTATATTGAAGTGTAGGGAGCTGGTTAATGTTTCTTTTGCTCAGCCTTGTGTCAGACTTAACTGAACTCTCCACAGCTTACAAGTTTTATGTTGAATTATCATCAGGTTTTCATCATCAGCAGGATGGAATATGTGTATTAGTGTAGAAGAGTGGAATAATAAAATGTACACTTTCAATATTAAAATAGAAATTAATTAAAAGAAGGAAAACTAAAGAGTTGCAGAAATTAATGTTCAATTATAAAACATTAGTAAGAAGGTGGAATAGAGTTTCTATTCAATGATAAGGTTGAGGAATTAAGAGTTCATACAAAATGTTTGTAGCAGTAATTGTTGAAATAGATAAGGAGAAAAGAGAGAGAGAGAGAGAAGATAATGTCTGGCTACTTGAGGTCAAATGAAAACAAATATTAAAGCAGAGTAGATGTAGAATTTTGCAATTGAAACAAATATTGGGGCATGAGTAGATGTAGAATTTTGCAAATGAAAACAAATATTGTGTTAGAGTAGATGTAGAATTTTGCAAATGAAAACAAATATTGTGTGAGAGTAGATGTAGAATTGTGCAAATGAAAACAAATATCGTGTGAGAGTAGATGTAGAATTGTGCAAATGAAAACAAATATCAGGCGAGAGTAGATGTAGAATTTTACAATGAAAACAAATATTGTGCGAGAGTAGATGTAGAATTTTACAATTGAAAACAAATATTGTGTGAGAGTAGATGTATTGTGCAAATGAAAATAAATATTGTGTATGAGTAGATGTAGAATTTTGCAAATGAAAAAATTGTTGGATTTGATGTAGAATTTTACAAATGAAAACAAATATTGTGTGAGAGTAGATGGTGAAATTTTGCAAATGAAAGCAAATATTGTGTGAGAGTAGATGTAGAATTTTGCAAATGAAAACAAATATTATGTGAGAGTAGATGTAGAATTTTGCAAATGAAAACAAATATTGTGTGAGAGTAGATGTAGAATTTTGCAAATGAAAACAAATAGTGTGTTAGAGTAGATGTAGAATTTTGCAAATGAAAAACAAATATTGTGTTAGAGTAGAAGTAGAATTTCAGTAAATGAAAACAAATATTGTGTTAGAGTAGATGAATTTTGCAATGAAAACAAATATTATGTGAGAGTAGATGTAGAATTTTAAAATGAAAACAAATATTGTGTTAGAGTAGATGTAGAATTTTGCAAATGAAACAAGCATATTATGTGAGAGTAGATGTAGAATTTTGCAAATGAAAACAAATATGGTGTTAGAGTAGATGTAGAATTTTGCAAATGAAAACAAATATGTGAGAGTAGATGTAGAATTTTGCAAATGAAACAACATGTGAGAGTAGATGAATTTGCAAATGAAAACAAATATTGTGTTAGAGTAGATGTAGAATTTTGCAAATGAAAACAAATATTGTGTGAGAGTAGATGTAGAATTTTGCAAATGAAAACAAATATTGTGTGAGAAAGATGTAGAATTTTGCAAATGAAAACAAATATTGTGTGAGAGTAGATGTAGAATTTTGCAAACAAAAACAAATATTGTGTTTGATGCAGAATTTTGTAAATGAAAAAAATTGTGTTTGATTAGATGTAGAAATTTGCAAATGAAAACAAATATTGTGTGAGAATAGATGTAGAATTTTGCAAACAAAAATAAATATTGTTTTTAGAGTAGATGTAGAATTTTGCAAATGAAAACAAATATTGTGTGAGAGTAGATGTAGAATTTTGCAAAATGAAAAGAAATATTGTGTGAGAGTAGATGTAGAATATTGAGAATGAAAAGAAATATTGTTTGAGAGCAGATGTAGCATTTTGAAAATGAAAACAAAATATTGTGCGAGAGTAGATGTAGAATTTTGCAAATGAAAAAAATTGTGTTAGATTAGATGTAGAATTTTGCAAATGAAAACAAATATTGTGTGAGAGTAGATGTAGAATTTTGCAAATGAAAACAAATATTGTGTGAGAGTAGATGTAGAATTTTGCAACAAAAACAAATATTGTGTTTATGCAGAATTTTGCAAATGAAAAAAATTGTGTTAGATTAGATGTAGAATTTTGCAAATGAAAACAAATATTGTGTGAGAGTAGATGTAGAATGTTGCAAATGAAACAAATATTGTGCGAGAGTAGAGTGTAGGAATTTTGCAAATGAAAACAAATATTGTGTGAGGGTAGATGTAGAATTTTGCAAAGGAAAACAAATATTGTGTGAGAGTAGATGTAGAATTTTGCAAATGAAAACAAATATTGTGTGAGTAGATGTAGAATTTTGCAAACAAAAACAAATATTGTGTTTGATGCAGAATTTTGTAAATGAAAATTGTGTTTGATTAGATGTAGAAATTTGCAAAATGAAAACAAATATTGTGTGAGAATAGATGTAGAATTTTGCAAACAAAAATATTGCTTTTAGAGTAGATGTGAATTTTGCAAATGAAAACAAATATTGTGTGAGAGTAGATGTAGAATTTTGCAAATGAAAAGAAATATTGTGTGAGAGTAGAGTGTAGAATATTGAGAATGAAAAGAAATATTGTTTGAGAGCAGATGTAGCATTTTGAAAATGAAAACAAATATTGTGCGAGGGTAGATGTAGCATTTTGAAAATGAAAACAAATATTGTGCGAGGGTAGATGTAGAATTTTGCAAATGAAAACAAATATTGTGTGAGAGTAGATGTAGAATTTTGCAAATGAAAACAAATATTGTGTTAGAGTAGATGTAGAATTTTGCAAATGAAAACAAATATTATGTGAGAGTAGATGTAGAAGTTTGCAAATGAAAACAAATATTGTGTTAGAGTAGATGTAGAATTTTGCAAATGAAAACAAATATGTGAGAGTAGATGTAGAATTTTGCAAATGAAAACAAATATGTGAGAGTAGATGAATTTTTATAAATGAAACAAATATTGTGTTAGAGTAGATGTAGAATTTTGCAAATGAAAACAAATATTGTGTGAGAGTAGATGTAGAATTTTGCAAATGAAAACAAATATTAAAGAAAGAGTAGATGTAGAATTTTGCAAATGAAAAAAATTGTGTTAGATTAGATGAAATTTTTTGCAAATGAAACAAATATTGTGTGAGAGTAGATGTAGAATTTTGCAAATGAAAAGAAATATTGTTTGAGAGTTGATGTAGCATTTTGAAAATGAAATCAAATATTGTGCGAGGGTAGATGTAGAATTTTGCAAATGAAAACAAATATTGTGTGAGAGTAGATGTAGAATTTTGAAAAAAATGAAAACAAATATTGTGCGAGAGTAGATGTAGAACAAGTTGCAAATGAAAGCAAATATTAAAGTAGAGTGGATGTGTGGAATTTTGCAAATGAAAACAAATATTGTGCGAGAGTACATGTAGAATTTTGCAAATGAAAACAAATATTGTGCTAGAGTGGATGTAGAATTTTGCAATGAAAACAAATATTGTGTGAGGGTAGATGAGAATTTTGCAAAGGAAAACAAATATTGTGTGAGAGTAGATGTAGAATTTTGCAAATGAAAACAAATATTGTGTGAGAGTAGATGTAGAATTTTGCAAACAAAACAAATATTGTGTTTGATGCAGAATTTTGTAAATGAAAAAAATTGTGTTTGATTAGATGTAGAAATTTGCAAATGAAAACAAATATTGTGTGAGAATAGATGTACTGCAAACAAAAAACAAATATTGTTTAGAGTAGATGTAGAATTTTGCAAATGAAAACAAATATTGTCTGAGAGTAGATGTAGAATTTCAAATGAAAAGAAATATTGTGTGAGAGTAGATGAATATTGAGAATGAAAAGAAATATTGTTTGAGAGCAGATGTAGCATTTTAAAAATGAAAAACAAATATTAAAGTAGGGTAGATGTAGAATTTTGCAAATGAAAAAACAAATATTGTGCGAGGGTGAAGTGTAGAATTTTGCAAATGAAAACAAATATTGTGTGAGAGTAGATGTAGAATTTTGCAAATGAAAACAAATATTGTGTGAGAGTAGATGTAGAATTTTGCAATGAAAACAAATATTAAAGTAGAGTAGATGTAGAATTTTGAAAATGAAAAAAAAATTGTGTTAGATTAGATGTGAATTTGCAAAATGAAAAGAAATATTGTGTGAGAGTAGATGTAGAATTTTTGCAAACAAAAGAAATATTGTGTGAGAGTAGATGTAGAATATTGAGAATGAAAAGAAATATTGTTTGAGAGCAGATGTAGCATTTTGAAAATGAAAACAAATATTAAAGTAGGGTAGATGTAGAATTTTACAACAAAAATAACATTGTGTTAGTGTAGATGTAGAATTTTGAAAATGAAAACAAATATTGTGTGAGAGTAGATGTAGAATTTTGCAAATGAAAACAAATATTGTGTTAGAGTAGATGTAGAATTTTGCAAATGAAAACAAATATTGTGTTAGAGTAGATGTAGAATTTTGCAAATGAAAACAAATATTGTGTTAGAGTAGATGTAGAATTTTTATAAATGAAAACAAATATTGTGTTAGAGTAGATAGAATTTTGCAAATGGAAAAACAAATATTATGTGAGAGTAGATGTAGGATTTTGCAAATGAAAACAAATATTGTGTTAGAGTAGATGTAGAATTTTGCAAATGAAAACAAATATTGTGCGATGGTAGATGTAGAATTCTGAAAACAAAAAATATTGTGAGAGTTAGGCGTAGAATTTTGAAATGAAAACAAATATTGTGCGAGGGTAGATGTAGAATTTTGCAATGAAAAACAAATATTAAAGTATGGTAGATGTAGAATTTTTGAAAACAAAAAATATTGTGAGTGTTGATGTAGAATTTTGAAAATGAAAACAAATATTGTGCGAGGGTAGATGTAGAATTTTGCAAATGAAAACAAATATTGTGTTAAAGTAGATGTAGAAATTTGCAAAATGAAAACAAATATTGTGTGAGAGTAGATATAGAAATTTGCAAATGAAAACAAATATTGTGTGGAAGAATAGATGTAGAATTTTGCAAAAATGAAAATATCTCTATACACTGTTAATGTAATAAAGACAGAAGTAGATTACTTTATTGATTTAGTCTGTTTCTGATGAGGACATATTTGAATCTTAAATTCTAATAAAATTGATTTTTTCTTTGCAGCTAATATGCAGATATCTGGATCCTGATTCTGATCTGAAATTTAAGCTCCTCAGATATTCTTGATATCTTCAGGTATTAATTCTTTTAATTTAAAATTATAATTAAGAACAAGTGTCCCTTTCCCTGTCCTCAAGACTTCATTATTGTTACTGTCCTTCTCTTTCTAATTCTTTTTTATCATCAAAGATACTTGATCCCACATTAGCCTGCACATTTTGACATCGTAGGAAATATTTCTACATATGTAGATTACCGGCCACAATTATTAGGCAACCTCCCATTTTTTTTTAAAAAGAATGATGTATTTCATGCTATTTTTAACTGGATAATTTTAAATGAAAATAAAATGGTTCTTTTGTTATTATTACTTTGCAAAAACTTTTCAAGGCATAGAAGCAAAGATGAACTTGTCCGAATCACCATAAATTTTCTTCATTCTTTCATTGACGAAATCAAATGTTGGTCATTATTAAATATTTATAAATTCATTTGATGCACAGTATTAACAAAGAACTATTCTATTTTTATTTGCAATTATTCACTCGGCAATAAAAGCTAAAAAATAGTATGGAATACATCACTTATTTAAAACACTGTGGTCGCCTAATAATTATGGCTGGTAGTGTATAAAAACACGCACACACTCACACACACACACACACACATATAAATTTAATTCTTGTATATTGTGGGATTGCCACTAAGTTCCAGTAAAATAGAATTTGACACTTAAACTATTTAACACTTTGTTGTCATGAACTATTTAATACTTTGTTATTAGTTATCCGTGTTCACTGAACAATGCCATTCTCAATTTTTGACAACAAAAATTTTATGATCATCAATTTTTGGTGCAAGAATGACTATACCTTATCATGTGATCATAATCCCATGTCTTTCGCTCCACAGGGACTTTGAAATTAGATTGCACGGCAAAATCTTGCCTGCCACAGATGTCAAATCAAGTGGCCCATTCATGGATGACGCCACATGCGAAGCAAGCAACAACAGCTGAAGAGACATGGCAATGATGAGTACTGCTGTGGACCCCAACAACAGCAGCCGCCTCTAGCAATGATGATACCAGCTATGGTGTCTCCAGTGGAACAAAAAGAGATGCCTTTTTGTAATACCATGATGGCACCTGTCACAGTTCTGCTTTATAGGCTTTCAGCTGTTATCACATGTAGGCCACCTGGGACTGCTGCTTGGTCGAGTGAGCACACAAACGCGTTCTATCCTACAGTTCCTCTCATACTGGACAGAATTTCTGATCGTCATAAATGATCTCCTGACATGATCAAATCCCAAGTAGAAATTCACGTTGATGACTCCACCATTTACTCCCACCCAAGTAAGAATCTGGCAAGGCGGCCAAAGACAACTCGCCAAGTTGATTTTGAGAAGACCTCCACTAGACTGAACAAAAATGACGTAAATTTTAATGGATTCTAAAACGACCTGGTTATCTGTCAACCATCACAGGCAGAGCCTCCTACCCCCACCCCATCAGCATGGACCTAGTGAGTCTTCCTTGTAAGCAATACACTGCGCCTCCTCAGCCTCACCCTATCTTCCAACCTCAAGTGGAACCATTACACTAATGAATAGCTAAATCCACTGCTAGGAAGGTTAGACCACTGTGTCGTATCGGAAATTTTTTCTCACCTGAGTCCATCTTGCACATATACAAATCAACCATCTGACCATGCATTGAATTCTGTCATCATATTGGGTCAAGTATTCCCATATTCATCCTTGTGGTTCTCAATGGCCCCAAAAGAGAATCTGTAATGATTGGTCTTGATCTGGCAGCTCAACTCCAGCCACTCACTGAGAGGATGTAGCTTCCCTTTGTCTCTTCTACAAATATTTTCATGGCTTCTGCTTCGACAAGTTTAGGTCACTGGTGCCCCCTCTGCAAGAAATTTTTTGAGAAACCAGAGAAACATAATATGGTTCAACTCACCACAAAAGAAAAACATAAAAATAAATGTAGAAAAAATATTCATTAAACTCATACACCCTCCCCTTTACACTTTTGTGCATGCACAAAAGTTCATGTTTGATCCAAATGATTTTTACTTATTTATTCTTCGTCTTTGGTCAAGGGCGCTGCTTAGAGGACCCAACTTCAATTATGATATATTCATTTTTTACTAATATATATATATATATATATATATATATATATATATATATTTATCAAATTAAGCCTATAACACAATTTTTCAAATTCATCGTAATAACCATCTCTGCTCTGAAATGTATCGTAATGTCAACAAACATAAACCTGTTATAGAAATGAATGAAGGTTAACAAAACGGCTATACCCAACCAACAATTTGAAATGATTTGTGTTATAGGCTTAATTTGATATATATATGTGTGTGTGTGTGTGTGTGTGTGTGTGTGTGTGTGTGTGTGTGTGTTTAATTGGGATATTGTTTAGCACCAAAGTTGTTGTTTTTCATTGGTTTTACTGATAAAATGTATTTTGGCAAGCAGGTTTTTTATTGTAAAGTGCTTGATATTGGGTGGTGATAATGTTATGTTGATAAGTACAGAGTTTGTTTCTTTAACTGAGCAGATTCATGCTGATTTTGAAGTTTTGTGAGGACACAAACTTTTGTACTTGTACAAAACTGTGTTATACATGAACGGTTATAATCCAGAATTTATTTTGGCAGTTCTTTTTACATTAAACTGCGTCATCAGACCTGAAAAATCAAATAGTTTAATTTAACTCAGAAGATTCACTCACAAGTAATAACAAGTAATTAACACTACAAGTAATTAACAATTAATTAACAATTAATTAAGTAATTAACAAGTACTTTATTTGTGAATTCGTTTTACTTTTTATTTTTATTTATATTTTAATTTTTTTGTTTTTGTGATTGTAATTTATTTTTTATTAGATATTTTTTCTTTTTTCTTTATGTTTGTAATTTTATTATTTATCCTTTGCCTTGTTTACTTTTTGTCTTTGTGAATAATTTTTTAAATTCTTTTTTCTTATTTTTGTGAAATTTTAATTTTTTATATTATTATTTTTAACTTTTAAATTTTTTGTGACTGTTAATTATATGTGACTTTTATTTTATTCCACTTATAGACCAAATTTTTTTTTCTTTTTTTATAGTTTCATTTGTATTTCTCTTTTGTTTAATTACTATTTTTATTTTTTATGTATACTATGTGTATATTATTGTGTGCATATATGCCCTGCAATACGTTGTGAGTTTGTGTGTATTTGTTTTATGTGCAAATTTATATCTATTCTTGGCACCCCAGTATGGTGTAATGGTTAGCAAACACGTCTCGTTAGAATCATTATAACTGAGTAGTGAGTTCAATACTCACTGGGTACCCCTACTTTCGGCCAGATGTTATGTCTAAGCTACATTTAGAAAATCATCTTCTCCCAAATTTGGGGGTTGGGCTCAGGGCTAACAACCCACAACAAAAAACAATTTAAGGAAACAGCAGAAACGCTGCCCTACACACCATTGTATGTAATGGAAAAGCTTATTTATTTTGATATCTATTCTTCTGTTTGTTCTTGTATATTATGTTGTTTTATAAGATATTTTGTCTAGTGTGATTTGATGTATGTGTTCTTTATTTTTGGGACATCTCCAGTATGATTGTTGGCACAATGTTTAAACAAAACCTCTTCTCTTTTAACTAATCTTATTTCTTCTCTGTGCCAACCTAAGTATCTTTTTGAATATTCTGAGTTAAATTAAACTATTTGAACTTTCAGTCAGATGAAACAGTTTGTAATTTTACAACTGCTGAAATAAATGCTGGATTTATAACCATTTTTAATTATGTGTTGTGCTTTTCCTTATATGTCATATTGCTCTGGACAATATTTATTGAGCTCTATATTTATTGATTTAATATTTTACATATACATATATTTAACTTTTTTTTTGGATTAACATAATTGAACTTATTTTCTCTTCTTACAGGAGAATAAAAGAAATATGAAGGTGTTAACATTTACTGTCTTATATTGAAGCAGAGTCAATAATGTTTCTTTTGTTCAGCCTTGTGTCAGACTTTAATCAACTTCCACAGCTTACAAGTTTTATGTTGAATTATCATCAGCTTCTAATACCTAGCAGGATGAATATGTGTATTAGTGGTAAGAGTGGAATAATAAATGTACACTTTCAATATTAAAATAGAAATTAATTAAAAGAAGGAAAACTAAAGAGTTGCAGAAATTAATGTTCAATTATAAAACATTAGTAAGAAGTTAATAACAGAGTTTTGTATTCAATGATAAGGTTGAGGAATTGGAGAGTTCACAAAATGTTTGTAGCAGTAATTGTTGAAATAGATAAGGAGAAAGAGAGAGAGAGAGAGAAGATAATGTCCGGGTCACTTGAGGTCAAATGAAACAAATATTGTGCTAAGAGTAGATGTAGAATTTTGCAATTGAAAACAAATATTGTGTATGAGTAGATGTAGAATTTGCAAATGAAAACAAATATTGTGTTAGAGTAGATGTAGAATTTTGCAAATGAAAACAAATATTGTGTGAGAGTAGATGTAGAATTTTAAAAATGAAAACAAATATTGTGTGAGAGTAGATGTAGAATTGTGCAAATGAAAACAAGTGGTCAGAGAGTAGATGTAGAATTGTGCAAATGAAAACAAATATCGCGAGAGTAGATGTAGAATTGTGCAAATGAAAACAAATAATGCATATAGATGTAGAATTTTGCCAATGAAAACAAATATTAAAGTAGAGTAGATGTAGAATTTTACAATTGAAAACAAATATTGTGTGAGAGTAGATGTGTATTGTGCAAATGAAAATAAATATTGTGTATGAGTAGATGTAGAATTTTGCAAAGAAAAATTGTTAGATTTGATGTAGAAATTTACAACAGAAAACAAATATTGTGTGAGAGTAGATGTAGAATTTTGCAAATGAAAGCAAATATTGTGTGAGAGTAGATGTAGAATTTTGCAAATGAAAACAAATATTATGTGAGAGTAGATGTAGAATTTTGCAAATGAAAACAAATATTGTGTGAGTAGATGTAGAATTTTGCAAATGAAAACAAATAGTGTGTTAGAGTATGGGAAATTCTGCAAATGAAAACAAATATTGTGTTAGAGTAGATGAATTTTGCAAATGAAAACAATATTGTGTTAGAGTAGATGTAGAATTTTGCAAATGAAAACAAATATTATGTAAGAGTAGATGTAGAATTTTGCAAATGGAAAACAAATATTGTGTTAGAGTAGATGTAGAATTTTGCAAATGAAAACAAATATTATGTGAGAGTAGATGGGGAAGCTGCAAAAATGAAAACAACAGGAAGTAGGAGAAAGATGTAGAATTTTGCAAATGAAAACAAATATGTGAGAGTAGATAGAATTTGCAAATAAAAACAAATATGTGAGAGTAGATGTAGAATTTTGCAAATGAAAACAAATATTGTGTTAGAGTAGATGTAGAATTTTGCAAATGAAAACAAATATTGTGTGAGAGTAGATGTAGAATTTTGCAAATGAAAACAAACATTATGTATAGATGTAGAATTTTGCAAACAAAAACAAATATTGTGTTTGATGGTAAATTTTGTAAATGAAAAATTGTGTTTCGATTAGATGTAGAAATTTGCAAATGAAACAAATATTGTGTGAGAATAGATGTAGAATTTTGCAAACAAAAATAAATATTGTTTTTAGAGTAGATGTAGAATTTTGCAATGAAAACAAATATTGTGTGAGAGTAGAGCGTAATTTTGCAAATGAAAAGAAATATTTGTGTGAGAGTAGATGTAGAATATTGAGAATGAAAAGAAATATTGTTTGAGAGCAGATGTAGCATTTTGAAAATGAAAACAAATATTGTGCGAGAGGCAGATGTAGAATTTTGCAAATGAAAAAATTGTGTTAGATTAGAAGTAGAATTTTGCAAATGAAAACAAATATTGTGTGAGAGTAGATGTAGAATTTTGCAAATGAAAACAAATATTGTGTGAGAGTAGATGTAGAATTTTGCAAACAAAAACAAAATATTGTGTTTGATGCAGAATTTTGCAAATGAAAATTGTGTTAGATTAGATGTAGAATTTTGCAAATGAAAACAAATATTGTGTGAGAGTAGATGTAGAATGTTGCAAATGAAAACAAATATTGTGCGAGAGTAGATGTAGAATTTTAAAGGAAAACAAATATTGTGTGAGGGTAGATGAATTTTGCAAAGGAAATGCACGTGAGAGTAGAATGTAGAATTTTGCAAATGAAAACAAATATTGTGTGAGAGTAGATGTAGAATTTTGAAAATGAAACAAATATTGTGTTTGATGTAGAATTTTAAAATGAAAAAAATTGTGTTTGATTAGATGTAGAATGAAAATGAAAACAAATATTGTGTGAGAATAGATGTAGAATTTTGCAAACAAAAATAAATATTGTTTTTAGAGTAGATGTAGAATTTTGCAAATGAAAACAAATATTGTGTGAGAGTAGATGTAGAATTTTAAAATGAAAAGAAATATTGCAAGAGAGTAGATGTAGAATATTGAGAATGAAAAGAAATATTGTTTGAGAGCAGATGTAGCATTTTGAAAATGAAAATAAATATTTGCATGTGAGGGTAGATGTAGCATTTTGAAAATGAAAACAAATATTGTGCGAGGGTAGATGTAGAATTTTGCAAATGAAAACAAATATTGCAGAGTAGATGTAGAATTTTGCAAATGAAAACAAATATTGTGTGAGAGTAGATGTAGAATTTGCAAATGAAAACAAATATTGTGTTAGAGTAGAGATGTAGAATTTTGAAAATGAAAACAAATATTATGTGAGAGTAGATGTAGAAGTTTGCAAATGAAAACAAATATTGTGTTAGAGTAGATGTAGAATTTTGCAAATGAAAACAAATATGTGAGAGTAGATGTAGAATTTTGCAATGAAAACAAATATGTGAGAGTAGATGTAGAATTTTGCAAATGAAACAAATATTGTGTTAGAGTAGATGTAGAATTTTGCAAATGAAAACAAATATTGTGTGAGAGTAGATGAGAATTTGCAAAATGAAAACAAACATTAAAGTAGAGTAGATGTAGAATTTTGCAAATGAAAAAATTGTGTTAGATTAGATGTAGAAATTTGCAAATGAAAACAAATATTGTGGTGAGAGAGTAGATGTAGAATTTTGCAAATGAAAAGAAATATTGTTTGAGAGTTGATGTAGCATTTGAAATGAAATCAAATATTGTGCGAGGGTAGATGTAGAATTTTGCAAATGAAAACAAATATTGTGTGAGAGTAGACAGAATTTTAAAATGAAACAAATATTGTGCTAGAGTAGATGTAGAATGTTGCAAATGAAAGCAAATATTAAAGTAGAGTGGATGTAAAATTTTGCAAATGAAAACAAATATTGTGCGCAGAGCATATGTAGAATTTTTGCAAATGAAAACAAATATTGTGCGAGAGTGGATGTAGAATTTTGCAAATGAAAACAAATATTGTGTGAGGGTAGATGTAGAATTTTAAAGGAAAACAAATATTGTGTGAGAGTAGATGTAGAATTTTACAAATGAAAACAAATATTGTGTGAGAGTAGATGAGAATTTTGCAAAATGTTGTAACACATGTTTGATGCAGAATTTTGTAAATGAAAAAAATTGTGTTTGATTAGATGAAATTTCAAAAATGAAAAACAAATATTGTGTGAGAATAGAGTGTAGAATTTTTAAAAAAACAAAAACAAATATTACTTAGAGTAGATGTAGAATTTTGCAAATAAAACAAATATTGTCTGAGAGTAGATGTAGAATTTTGCAAATGAAAAGAAATATTGTGTGAGAGTAGATGTAGAATATTGAGAATGAAAAGAAATATTGTTTGAGAGCAGATGTAGCATTTTTAAAAATGAAAACAACATTGTGCGAGGGTAGATGTAGAGAATTTTGCAAATGAAAACAAATATTGTGCGAGGGTAGATGTAGAATTTTGCAAATGAAAACAAATATTGTGTGAGAGTAGATGTAGAATTTTGCAAATGAAAACAAAATATTGTGTGAGAGTAGATGTAGAATTTTGCAAATGAAAACAAATATTGTGCGAGTAGAGCAGATGTAGAATTTTGCAAATGAAAAAAATTGTGTTAGATTAGATGTAGAATTTTAAAATGAAAATGTGAAATATTGTGTGAGAGTAGATGTAGAATTTTGCAAATGAAAAGAAATATTGTGTGTGAGAGTAGATGTAGAATATTGAGAATGAAAAGAAATATTGTTTGAGACAGATGTAGCATTTTAAAAATGAAAACAAATATTGGTAAGCAGGGTAGATGTAGAATTTCAGTAAACAAAAATAAATATTGTGTTAGTGTAGATGTAGAATTTTGAAAATGAAAACAAATATTGTGTGAGAGTAGATGTAGAATTTTGCAAATGAAAACAAATATTAAAGTTAGAGTAGATGTAGAATTTTGCAAAATGGAAATGAAATATTGTGTTAGAGTAGATGTAGAATTTTGCAAATGAAAACAAATATTGTGTTAGAGTAGATGTAGAATTTTGCAAATGAAAACAAATATTGTGTTAGAGTAGATGTATAATTAAAATGAAAAACAAATATTATGTGAGTATAGATGTAGGATTTTTGCAAATGAAAACAAATATTGTGTTAGAGTAGATGTAGAATTTTGCAAATGAAAACAAATATTGTGCGATGGGTAGATGTAGAATTTTGAAAACAAAAATATTGTGAGAGTTGATGTAGACTCTGAAAATGAAAACAAATATTGAAGTAGGTAGATGAAAGAACAAATGAAAACAAATATTGCAAGTACAGATGTAGAATTTGAAAACAAAAATATTGTGAGTGTTGATGTAGAATTTTGAAAATGAAAACAAATATTAAAGTAGGGTAGAGATGTAGAATTTTGCAAATGAAAACAAATATTGTGTTAAAGTAGATGTAGAAATTTGCAAATGAAAACAATAACACAGAGAGTAGATATAGAAATTTGCAAATGAAAACAAATATTGTGTAAGAATAGATGTAGAATTTTGCAAATGAAAATATCTCTATACACTGTTAATGTAATAAAGACAGAAGTAGATTACTTTATTGATTTCCAGTCTGTTTTATTGAGAATAGTATTTCAATCTTAAATTCTAATAAAATTGATTTTTTCTTTGCAGCTAATATGCAGATATCTGGATCCTTGGATTCTGATCTGAAATTGCCTCAGATATTCTTAAGACATCTTCAGGTATTAATTTAGCCCAAATTATAATTAAGAACAAGTGTCCTCTTCCCTGTCCTATGACTTCATTATTGTTACTGTCCTTCTCTTTCTAATTTTTTATCATCAAATATACTTGATCCCACATTAGCCTGCACATTTTGACATCGTAGGAAATATTTCTTACACATGGATTGGTCAAGCCACAATTATTAGGCAACCCCATTTTTTAAAAGAAATGATGTATTTCATGCTATTTTTAACTGGATAATTTTAAATGAAAATAAAATGGTTCTCATAGTTATTACTTTTGCAAAACTTTTCAAGGCATAGAAGCAAAGATGAACTTGTCCGAATCACCATAAATTTTCTTCATTCTTTCATTGACGAAACTGCAATGTTGGTCATTATTAAATATTTATAAATTCATTTGATGCACAGTATTAACAAAAGAACCATTCTATTTTTATTTGCAATTATTCACTCGGCAATAAAAGCTAAAAAATAGTATGGAATACATCACTTATTTAAAACACTGTGGTCGCCTAATAATTATGGCTGGTAGTGTATAAAAACACGCACACACTCACACACACACACACACATATAAATTTAATTCTTGTATATTGTGGGATTGCCACTAAGTTCCAGTAAAATAGAATTCCTGACACTTAAACTATTTAACACTTTGTTGTCATGAACTATTTAATACTTTGTTATTATTATCCGTGTTCACTGAACAATGCCATTCTCAATTTTTGACAACAAAATTTTATGATCATCAATTTTTGGTGCAAGAATGACTATACCTTATCATGTGATCATAATCCCATGTCTTTCGCTCCACAGGGACTTTGAAATTAGATTGCAACGGCAAAATCTTGCCTGCCACAGATGTCAACCGAAGTGGCCCATTCATGGATGACGCCACATGCGAAGCAACAACAGCTGAAGAGACATGGCAATGATGAGTACTGCTGTGGACCCACCAACAGCAGCCGCCCAGCAATGATGATACCAGCTATGGCAGGCTCTGTGAAACAAAAGAGATGCCTTTTGTAATACCATGATGGCACCGGTCACAGTTCTGGCTTATAGGCTTTCAGCTGTTATCACATGGTAGCTACCTGGGACTGCTGCTTGGTCGAGTGAGCACACAAACGGTTGCTTCTATCCCACAGTTCCTCTCATACTGGACAGAATTCTGGATCGTCATAAATGATCTCCTCATATGATCAAATCCCAAGTAGAAATCTACGTTGATGACTCCACCATTTACTCCCAATTTGGCAAGAAATCTGGCAAGGCGGCCAAAGATAACCTCGCTGCTGATTTTGAGAAGGACCTCCACTAGACTGGAATAAAAATGACGTAAATTTTAATGATTCTAAAACGAATTTGCTATCTGTCAACCATCACAGGCAGAGCCCTACCCCCACCCCATCACAGCATGGACCTAGTGAGTCTTCCTTGTAAGCAATACACTGCGCCTCCTCAGCCTCACCCTATCTTCCAACCTCAAGTGGAACCATTACACTGAATGAATAGCTAAATCCACTGCTAGGAAGGTTAGATCACTGTGTCGTATCGTGTTCTTTCACCTGAGTCCATCTTGCACATATACAACCAACCATCTGACCATGCATTGAATTCTGTCATCATCATATTGGGTCAAGTATTCCCATATTCATCTCAGGGTTCTCAATGGGCTCCAAAAGAGAATCTGTAATGTGATTGGTCTTGATCTGGCAGCTCAACTCCAGCCAATTAAATGAGAGGATGAAGCCTCCCTTGTCTCTTCTACAAATATTTTCATGGCTTCTGCTTCGACAAGCTTAGGTCACTGGTGCCCCCTCTTGCAAGAAATTTTTTGAGAAACCAGAGAAACATAATATGGTTCAACTCACCACAAAAGAAAACATAAAATAAATGTAGAAAAAATATTCATTAAACTCATACACTCCCTCCCCTTTTGACACTTCTTTTTGTGGGCATGTACAAAAGTTCATGTTTGATCCAAATGATTTCTTTACTTATTTATTCTTCGTCTTTGGTCAAGTGTGGGCGCTGGCTAGAGGACCCAACTTCAATTATGATATATTCATTTTTTACTAATATATATATATATATATATATATATATATTTATCAAATTAAGCCTATAACACAATTTTCAAATTCATCGTAATAACCATCTCCTTGCCTGAAATGTGGATTTAATGTCAACAAACATAAACCTGTTACAGAAATGAATGAAGGTTAACAAAACGGCTATACCCAAATCAACAATTTGAAATGATTTAGTATAGTTTAATTTGATATATATATGTGTGTGTGTGTGTGTGTGTGTGTGTGTGTGTGTGTGTGTGTGTTTAATTGGGATATTGTTTAGCACCAAAGTTGTTGTTTTTCATTGGTTTTACTGATAAATGTATTTTGGCAAGCAGGTTTTTTTATTGTAAAGTGCTTGATATTGGGTGGTGATAATGTTGATAAGACAAAGAGTTTGTTTCCTTAACTGAGCAGATTCATGTTGATTTCAAAGTTTTGTGAGGACACAAACTTTTTGTACTTGTACAAAACTCAGCATGGAACGCAAGGTTATAAATCCAGAATTTATTTTGGTGTTCTTTTACAAATAACCGCGTCATCAGACCTGAAAAATCAAATAGTTTAATTTAACTCAGAAGATTCACTCACAAGTAATAACAAGTAATTAACACTCACAAGTAATTAACAATTAATTAATAATTAATAAGTAATTAACAAGAATTTCTATTGTGAATCTGCTTTCTTACTTTTATTTTTATTTATATTTTAATTTTTTTGTTTTTTGTGATTGTAATTTATTTTTTATTAGATATTTTTTCTTTTTCTTTATGTTTGTAATTTTATTATTTATCCTTTTTGCCTTGTTTACTTTTTATTTTGTGAATAATTTTTTAAATTCTTTTTTTCTTATTTTTGTGAAATTTTAATTTTATATTATTATTTTTAACTTTTGGAATTTTTTGTGACTGTTAATTATATGCACTTTATTTTATTCCACTTATAGACCAAATTTTTTTTTTCTTTATAGTTTCATTTGTATTTTCTTTATTACTATTATTTTTAGTTTTATGTATACTATGTGTATATTATTGTGTGCATATATGGCCTCTAATAGTTGTGAGTTTGTGTGTATTTGTTTTATGTGCAATTATATCTATTCTTGGCACCTCGGTATGGTGTAATGGTTAGCAAACACGTCTCGTTAGAATCATTATAACTGAGTAGTGAGTTCAATACTCACTGGGTACCCCCTACTTTCGGCCAGATGTTATGTCTAAGCTACATTTAGAAAATCATCTTCTCCCAAATTTGGGGGTTGGGCTCAGGGCTAACAACCCTGCCAAATAAAAAACAATTTAAGGAAACAGCAGAAACGCTGCCCTACACACCATTGCATGTAATGGAAAAGTTTATTTATTTTGATATCTATTCTCTTGTTTGTTCTTGTATATTATGTTGTTTTCCTTATAAGATATTTTGTCTAGGTGTGATTTGATGTATGTGTTCTTTATTTTTGGGACATCTCCAGTATGATTGTTGGCACAATGTTTAACAAAAACTCCTCTTCTCTTTAACTAATCTTATTTCTTCTCTGTGCCAACCTAAGTATCTTTTTGAATATTCTGAGTTAAATTAAACTATTTGAATCTCTGGGTCAGATGAAACAGTTTGTAATTTTACAACTGCTGAAATAAATGCTGGATTTATAACCATTTAATTATGTGTTGAGTTTTCTTCTCTATATGTCATATTGCTCTGGATAATATTTATTGAGCTCTCTATATTTATTGATTTAATATTTTACATATACATATATTTAACTTTTTTTTTGGATTAACATAATTGAACTTATTTTCTCTTCTTACAGGAGAATGGAAGAAATATGAAGGTAAGTATGATTTACTGTCTTATATTGAAGTGTAGGGAGCTGGTTAATGTTTCTTTTGTTCAGCCTTGTGTCAGACTTAACTGAACTCTCCACAGCTTACAAGTTTTATGTTGAATTATCATCAGGTTTTCATCATCAGCAGGATGGAATATGTGTATTAGTGTAGAAGAGTGGAATAATAAAATGTACACTTTCAATATTAAAATAGAAATTAATTAAAAGAAGGAAAACTAAAGAGTTGCAGAAATTAATGTTCAATTATAAAACATTAGTAAGAAGTTATGAATAGAGTTTTGTATTCAATGATAAGGTTGAGGAATTAAGAGTTCATACAAAATGTTTGTAGCAGTAATTGTTGAAATAGATAAGGAGAAAGAGAGAGAGAGAGAGAAGATAATGTCCGGGTCACTTGAGGTCAAATGAAAACAAATATTGTGCGAGAGTAGATGTAGAATTTTGCAATTGAAAACAAATATTGTGTATGAGTAGATGTAGAATTTTGCAAATGAAAACAAATATTGTGTTAGAGTAGATGTAGAATTTTGCAAATGAAAACAAATATTGTGTGAGAGTAGATGTAGAATTTTGCAAATGAAAACAAATATTGTGTGAGAGTAGATGTAGAATTGTGCAAATGAAAACAAATATCGTGTGAGAGTAGATGTAGAATTGTGCAAATGAAAACAAATATCGTGCGAGAGTAGATGTAGAATTGTGCAAATGAAAACAAATATCGTGCGAGAGTAGATGTAGAATTTTGCCAATGAAAACAAATATTGTGCGAGAGTAGATGTAGAATTTTACAATTGAAAACAAATATTGTGTGAGAGTAGATGTATTGTGCAAATGAAAATAAATATTGTGTATGAGTAGATGTAGAATTTTGCAAATGAAAAAAATTGTTAGATTTGATGTAGAATTTTACAAATGAAAACAAATATTGTGTGAGAGTAGATGTAGAATTTTGCAAATGAAAGCAAATATTGTGTGAGAGTAGATGTAGAATTTTGCAAAATGAAAACAAATACTGTGTGTGAGTAGATGTAGAATTTTGCAAATGAAAGCAAATATTGTGTGTGAGTAGATGTAGAATTGTGCAACTGAAAATAAATATTGTGTGAGAGTAGATGTAGAATTGTGCAAATGAAAACAAATATTGTGTGTGAGTAGATGTTGAAATTTGCAAATGAAAACAAATATTGTGTTAGAGTAGATGTAGAATTTTGCAATTGAAAACAAATATTGTGCAAGAGTAGATGTAGAATTTTGCAAACGAAAAATATTGTGTGAGAATTGATATAGAATTTTGCGAATGAAACTATTGTGTAAGAATAGATGTAGAATTTTGCAAATGAAAGCAAATATTGTGTGAGAGTAGATGTAGAATTTTGCAAACAAAAATAAATATTGTGTTAGTGTAGATGTAGAATTTTGCAAATGAAAACAAATATTGTGTGAGAGTAGATATAGAAATTTGCAAATGAAAACAAATATTGTGTAAGAATAGATGTAGAATTTTGCAAATGAAAATATCTCTATACACTGTTAATGTAATAAAGACAGAAGTAGATTACTTTATTGATTTAGTCTGTTTCTGATGAGGACATATTTGAATCTTTAAATTCTAATAAAATTGATTTTTTCTTTGCAGCTAATATGCAGATATCTGGATCCTTGGATTCTGATCTGAAAAATTTAAGCTCCTCAGATATTCTTAAGATATCTTCAGGTATTAATTCTTTTAATTTAAAATTATAATTAAGAACAAGTGTCCTTTTCCCTGTCCTCAAGACTTCATTATTGTTACTGTCCTTCTCTTTCTAATTTTTTTTTATCATCAAAGATACTTGATCCCACATTAGCCTGCACATTTTGACATCGTAGGAAATATTTCTACATATGTAGATTACCGGCCACAATTATTAGGCAACCCCATTTTTTAAAAGAAATGATGTATTTCATACTATTTTTAAGTGGATAATTCTAAATGAAAATAAAATGGTTCTTTTGTTATTATTACTTTGCAAAACTTTACAAGGCATAGAAGCAAAGATGAACTTGTCTGAATCACCATAAATTTTCTTTGTTCTTTCATTGACGAAACTGCAATGTTGGTTATTATTAAATATTTATACGGCATAGAAAAAATTACCGACATAATAAACGAAATTTATAGCAGTGGAATAATACCAGACGACCTATGCAAGTCAGTATTTATAGCACTGCCGAAGAAACCAGGTGCAAACGAGTGTGAACTACACAGAACTATCAGCTTAATGAGCCACATTGCAAAACTGATTGTCAGAATCCTGATAAATAGAGCAAGAAGCAGAATCAGGCCAGAGATAGGGCAGGAACAGTGCGGGTTCATCAAAGACACTGGAACAAGGAATGCCATGTTCATGATTAGGATGCTCTCCAAAAGGGCAATACAAATGAAGAAAAACTTGTTGTTAGGGTGCTCTCCACTTTTTAAGTATAATGAACTGTTCCAGGCACTATAAATGGTGGTATTGTCGGGAGTTTAACAGATTACGAGAATTACGAGTCAGTCGTGTATTTCCTGTTGTAAACCGGAAGTGATAATTGCACTCTACGACGTACAAAGACGTACTCATTAATACCTTGTTTTCCTGTATTCTACTAACCACTTTTGTAAATACCATTTCTTCCTTAATACATTTTATTATTATTATGTTTCTGTTGTTCGTTGTTATTACCTACACAACTCAACACTTGTACCTATGTTTCATTGACTATGCGAAGGCATTCGACAAGATACGACACAAAGAATTGATGGAGATGCTCAGCAACCTCAACATTTTCGGCAAAGACATAAGAGTAATCAAGAATATCTACTGGCAACAAACGGGATGCATATGGACAGATAATGATATCAGTAGATTTACAAAAATAGAAAGAGGCGGAAGACAGGGTTGTGTCTTTTCACCGGATCTGTTCAACCTGTACAGCGAGAATATTTTGAGGACCCTAGATGACATGCCAGGATTTGTTATTGGAGACCACAACTTGAACAACATAAGGTATGCAGATGACACAGAAAGGAAACTATAAGTTCTCCTACAGAAGGTTGAGGTGGAGAGTGACAAAAAAGGACTACAAATAAACTTAAAAAAACTGAATGCATGGTCATCAGCAAAAGGTGCAACCCAAAATGCCAAATACAGGTTGGAGATACCAGATTAAAGCAGGTGCAAAAATTTAAATACCTAGGAAGTGTTATAACAGGAGATGGAAAGTGCGACACAGAGATACAAAGGTGAATTGGCATGGCAAAGGATGTGTTCCAGAAGCTGAGTAAAGTACTAACACACAGGAAAATTTCACTAGAAACAAAGAAAAGAGTGCTGGATTGCTATGTGATGTGAGTTCTTCAATACAGCAGTGAATGCTGGACAATATCATCGAAAATGAGGACAAAACTGGAAGCAACAAAAATGTGGTTCTACTGAAGGATGCTGCAGATATTGTGGACTGAGCATGCAAGCAACGATGGGGTGTTGGAAAGAATGGCAACAAAAAGGAAATTAATACTGAGCATCAGGAAGAGACAACTGAAGTTCCTGGGACACGCAATGAGGAAGGAAGGCCTGTAGAACCTGATACTGACAGGCCAGATAGAAGGAAAGAGAGACAGAGGAAGGTAGCGGATAACATATCTGCAGGGCCTGATCAGGTGGCTGACGGAACGGGGGTTGCCAGGAGTAACAGGAGCAAACATACTGGGAGCCACAAGGGATAGGGAGACATGGAGAACCATGATCGCCTATGTCCTGAAAGGACAGGGCACATAGAAGAAGAAGAAGTGTATATAAACACACACACACACATAAATTTAATTCTTGTATATTGTGGGATTGCCACTAAGTTCCAGTAAAATAGAATTCCTGACACTTAACTATTTAATACTTTGTTATTATTATCCGTGTTCACTGAACAATGCCATTCTTAATTTTTGACAACAAAATTTTATGATCATCAATTTTTGGTGCAAGAATGACTGTACCTTATCATGTGATCATAATCCCATGTCTTTCGCTCCACAGGGGCTTTGAAATTAGATTGCAACGGCAAAATCTTGCCTGCCACAGATGTCAAATCAAGTGGCCCATTCATGGATGACGCCACATGCGAAGCAACAACAGCTGAAGAGACATGGCAATGACGAGTACTGCTGTGGACCCCAACAACAGCAGCCGCCTCTAGCAATGATGATACTAGCTATGGCAGGCTCCAGTGGAACAAAAAGAGATGCCTTTTGTAATACCATGATGGCACCGGTCACAGTTCTGGCTTATAGGCTTTCAGCTGTTATCACATGTAGGCCACCTGGGACTGCTGCTTGGTTGAGTGAGCACACAAACGGTTGCTTCTATCCCACAGTTCCTCTTGTACTGGACAGGATAGCCATGGCCATGGTTGAAAGTAAAGTCTTTTTATATACTTGACAAGGGTAAAAATATAGGAAAAAATTGGAGAATGCTTTTCATTTTATGCAAAGGGACTCAATCTTATTAGCATCGGATTGTTCACCCACTGACAGAGAATGTGAGCTGGGTTTAGACCATCGGTAGGTTACGAAAACAGCAAAAACGCTGCCCTACACACCATTGCATGTAATGGAAAAGTTTATTTATTTTGATATCTATTCTCTTGTTTGTTCTTGTATATTATGTTGTTTTCCTTATAAGATATTTTGTCTAGGTGTGATTTGATGTATGTGTTCTTTATTTTTGGGACATCTCCAGTATGATTGTTGGCACAATGTTTAACAAAAACTCCTCTTCTCTTTAACTAATCTTATTTCTTCTCTGTGCCAACCTAAGTATCTTTTTGAATATTCTGAGTTAAATTAAACTATTTGAATCTCTGGGTCAGATGAAACAGTTTGTAATTTTACAACTGCTGAAATAAATGCTAGATTTATAACCATTTAATTATGTGTTGAGTTTTCTTCTCTATATGTCATATTGCTCTGGATAATATTTATTGAGCTCTCTATATTTATTGATTTAATATTTTACATATACATATATTTAACTTTTTTTTTGGATTAACATAATTGAACTTATTTTCTCTTCTTACAGGAGAATGTAAGAAATATGAAGGTAAGTATGATTTACTGTCTTATATTGAAGTGTAGGGAGCTGGTTAATGTTTCTTTTGTTCAGCCTTGTGTCAGACTTAACTGAACTCTCCACAGCTTACAAGTTTTATGTTGAATTATCATCAGGTTTTCATCATCAGCAGGATGGAATATGTGTATTAGTGTAGAAGAGTGGAATAATAAAATGTACACTTTCAATATTAAAATAGAAATTAATTAAAAGAAGGAAAACTAAAGAGTTGCAGAAATTAATGTTCTATTATAAAACATTAGTAAGAAGTTATGAATAGAGTTTTGTATTCAATGATAAGGTTGAGGAATTAAGAGTTCATACAAAATGTTTGTAGCAGTAATTGTTGAAATAGATAATGAGAAAGTGAGAGAGAGAGAGAGAGAGGACAATGTCTGGGTCACTTGAAGTTGAGAGTTACATCTTAGTTGTGTGTCAGCAACCTGCCTCCTCTAACTGACCCTGACTTGTTAGGGACCATCCTTAAATATTGAATAATCACATGGGGTGGCTCAAAGAAATGATTTTTTTTCTTTAGCTGTGGAAAAACCGTTTTTCTGACGTATTTTGAATTTTGCGATTTGATGACCAATCAGGATCCAGAGTTCCACTGCAGGTCCGTAAAAGGAATTTGATATTTATTTATTTATTTTTGGCATACCATCGGAACTTCTATGTGGAGCCCAGATGCGCAAAAACCAGTTTTGGTCATTTACTTTCTGGATCTCTGAGGGCAAACATCTGGTCTCGCACTTGCTCGGTATCACCACAATATAGAGTATCATTCCTTTTGTTTTAGCTGCCATCAAATACATTGTACAAAATCTGTCTGGAAATAATTCAGCCATTTAATATTAATACAAAATAAAAATCCGACAACGGACGGCATCCTACTCTGCTTCAAAGCACTCCTCATGTCTTCACACAGTTTCACTTTCCCAAACGTAGTACTTTTTGTGGATCAGTTGTCACTACAAAGAGACAACTGATCTTCTTCTTAGTCTCATCCATGGTTTGAAACTCCCAGAAATTGCATAAAGACAAATCTAGTCAGGGTAATAAACTTGGATAATGCAATGTCTTATAAAATTATGTGTATTAAATATAATTATTGGGCAGGTAAGAAATTCATAATGGTATGGCAGCAAAGGCTGAGTGTGTAGCTATAGGGAGATGGTTAATGTTTATTTAATTTGGCCTTGTGACAGACATAACTGAATTCCCTACAGCTTACAAGTTTTATCCAGAATAATCATAAGGATTATCAGAAGATTTTCATCAGATTGGAATCAGAAGGTTGTTGTCAGTTGATTGTAGATTGGAATGTGTGAGTAAGTGTGGAAATTTTAAAGTAGAAATTTATTAAAACAGAATAAAAAAGAGAATATAATAACAATAATTGGTTGTAGTTAAAAGTTCAATTAGAAACAAGCAATGAGTTAAAGGTATTAAGAAATGTTTGTAGTAGTAATTTGTTGGAAAGAGTTTATGCATACTGTTACGGATATAGATAGCCACACACACACCTACACACATATATTGAGATTGGTCTCCCACGTGGTAACAAGGAGATGATCACATGGAAGCCTAAAGTCAGTTTTGGGATGGCAGGTCAAGGTTGGTTGACCAAGATACCCTTAGTAACAAATGTTTAGGTGGGAAATAGACAGAGGCTAGACATGAGGTCGTGAAACAGCAGGAGCTAGAATTTGTGCCAAAAACAAATCAGA
The DNA here is from genome assembly GCA_037127315.1 of Ascarosepion bandense. NCBI lineage: Eukaryota > Metazoa > Mollusca > Cephalopoda > Sepiida > Sepiidae > Ascarosepion > Ascarosepion bandense. The sequence continues at coordinate 401,537 of JBBBDQ010001458.1, forward strand.
TGGAAAGCAAAGTTTGGAAATCAGTTGCAGATCAAATCTTGAATTAGCAAGTCACGATTACTGGGTACTGATAAAGGATGAATGAAAAGAAAAACACATTTGAGATAATACCGTAATACCGTAATTCGACCAATTCACCTTAAGCAACTTCGAATAAGAAAAACGAACTTATAAATTCTTATTTGTCAAAACAAGAAGAAGAATTGTTTTTTCAAAGAAGAAAGAAAGATAGCAACGAAGAGATATTGAAGAGAAGAAACTGTAATGTTATTTGTTTGCTGATTCCTGTTTGGTAAAAGAAGAGAAAGAAAGCGAAGGCGAGTTGTTTATCAAGTAAAGAAAGAAAGATAGCAATGAAGAGATATTGAAGAGAAGAAACTGTAATGTTATTTGTTTGCTGATTCCTGTTTGGTAAAAGAAGAGAAAGAAAACGAAGCCGAGAAGTTAATATATGAAGGAAGAGATATTGAATAGAATAAACCACAGAATTGTTAGAGTGCAGAAAACTTGTTTGAATCAAGGAATAAAGAAGAGTGTGGATATTTCAGAATATTTGTATGCTGAAAGTACAACAGTCAACTGAATGAAAGTAGAGAGAGTTGTAGCTACATACATTTCAGTTCATTTGAATCCGAATTTGTATAAAGAAAGAGGAGGAAGAGAGAGAAAAAAAAGACAGTCAAATAAGAGAGAAGGAACTAATTTAAAGATAAGTTATTATATTCTTAGACCCATGTTAGAACATGCATACACTTCCATGAATATAATGTTACCACATACATCATACCAAATGTGCTTATAAATTATATAGTTCTCCCCATTTTTATTTTGTGTTAATTTCTTGCATTCATATTCGCCTGTATTCGTTCATATTTGTTGATATGTGTTGTAAATTGTTATTTTGATTATGTTGGGTATCCGAATATAAGTTTTGAGATTCAGGTCATTGGACATCCTTATTCATACTTAGATATCTTTTTTTATTTCAATATTGTATTACTTATTAAAATCTTATATTAAAAATCATCTTGTCTTGTCGTTCATCTATGAATTGTTGGTCAGCACATGTGTTGATATTGAAGCCAACCTGGGAAGATTGCAGTTCGATTATATCAGTCGAACAGTAATCTTATTTTCTTATTTTCTTTACCAGTGTCCATTTGTCATGATCTAGGAGAGATAACCCGTATCTGTCTATAGATGTGGAAATGTAAATATTCCCGAATCGAGGTGAAGTCATCTTGATGGTTATTGTCAAGATAGGCATATGACAATATGTATACATGAGCGTTTGTTTGAGAGTAATGTCTTTGGATGTAGAAGAAGAAATAAATTGAATCAGCACACAAGAAAGAAGGAGAAAGAGGACGATGTGTAACGTGACCTATGTCTGGGTCTTTGTTGAAGTTTCTCCCATTACATTTTAGTTGTTTTGTCTCACTGCTCCCATCTGACTGACTGATAAAGCCATTTATATAGTCCTTTAGAACTTTGCACTGGATCACGAAGTATTCTAGGTCTTGCAAACCACTCCCATTGGCCAGAATATCAATTTATCTACTTGCAAAATCCAGCTTCAACTTTTTTCTTTAAGCGTGTGGTCAATCCTTTTTCTATTTTGGAAAAACCAGGATTCCACATGTCATTATGAATTTTTGTAAAAGTGAAGGAGAAAGTTGATCTTGATTTTTAGTTTCCTATTCACTACAGGCGAACTCTCCTATGACCACTTTGTTTTGCTAATTGCAATTTTTTAGTTTTCAGGATAAAAGAAATAAATAGAGATGATTTATGTTTAAATCCTGTGGCTGTATTACAATCTTAACCATAATCCAGCCATATTTAAATCTAACATATCCGTTTCAGCATATGTGGCAGTTACCTTCTGTGTTCAAGGCAAATTGGTGATCTTAACCATAATCCAACCATATTTAAATCTAACACATCCTTTTCAACATATGCGACAGTTACCATATGTGTTCAAGGCAAATTGGTGATCTCAACCATAATCCAGGCATATTTAAATCTAACATATACTTTTCAACATATGCGGCAGTTACCTTATGTGTTCAAGGCAAATTGGTGATCTTAACCATAATCCAGGCATATTTAAATCTAACATATCCTTTTCAACATATGCAGCAGTTACCGCATGTATTCAAGGCAAATTGGTCATCTTAACCATAATCCAGGCATATTTAAATCTAACATATCCTTTTCAACATATGCGGCAGTTACCTTATGTGTTCAAGGCAAATTGGTGATCTTAATCATAATCCAGGCATATTTAAATCTAACATATCCTTTTCAACATATGCGGCAGTTACCGCATGTATTCAAGACAAATTGGTCATCTTAACCATAATCCAGCCATATCTAAATCTAACATATCCTTTTCAATATATGCGGCAGTTACCGCATGTATTCAAGGCAAATTGGTCATCTTAACCATAATCCAGTCATATTTATATCTAACATATCCTTTTCAACATATGCGGCAGTTACCGCATGTATTCAAGACAAATTGGTCATCTTAACCATAATCCAGCCATATCTAAATCTAACATATCCTTTTCAATATATGCGGCAGTTACCGCATGTATTCAAGGCAAATTGGTCATCTTAACCATAATCCAGCCTTATTTAAATCCGACATATCCTTTTCAACATATGCGGCAGTTACCTCATCTGTTCAAGGCGAATTGGTGATTTCAACCATAATCCAGGCATATTTAAATCTAACATATACTTTTCAACATATGCGGCAGTTACCGCATGTATTCAAGGCAAATTGGTCATCTTAACCATAATCCAGCCATATTTAAATCTAACATATCCTTTTCAACATATGCGACAGTTACCTTATGTTTTCAAGGCAAATTGGTCATCTTAACCATAATCCAGCCATATTTAAATCTAACATATACTTTTCAACATATGCGGCAGTTACCGCATGTATTCAAGGCAAATTGGTCATCTTAACCATAATCCAGCCATATTTAAATCTAACATATCCTTTTCAACATATGCGACAGTTACCTTATGTGTTCAAGGCAAATTGGTGATCTTAACCATAATCCAGCCATATTTAAATCTAACATATCCTTTTCAACATATGCGACAGTTACCTTATGTGTTCAAGGCAAATTGGTCATCTTAACCATAATCCAGCCATATTTAAATCTAACATATCCTTTTCAACATATGCGGCAGTTACCTTATGTGTTCAAGGCAAATTGGTGATCTTAACCATAATCCAGGCATATTTAAATCTAACATATACTTTTCAACATATGCGGCAGTTACCGCATGTATTCAAGGCAAATTGGTCATCTTAACCATAATCCAGCCATATTTAAATCTAACATATCCTTTTCAACATATGCGACAGTTACCTTATGTGTTCAAGGCAAATTGGTCATCTTAACCATAATCCAGCCATATTTAAATCTAACACATCCTTTTCAACATATGCGGCAGTTACCGCATATATTCAAGGCAAATTGGTGATCTTAACCATAATCCAGCCATATTTAAATCTAACATATCCTTTTCAACATATGCTGACAGTTACCTTATGTGTTCAAGGCAAATTGGTCATCTTAACCATAATCCAGCCATATTTAAATCTAACACATCCTTTTCAACATATGCAGCAGTTACCGCATGTATTCAAGGCAAATTGGTTATCTTAACCATAATCCAGCCATATTTAAATCTAACATATCCTTTTCAACATATGCGGCAGTTGCCGCATGTATTTAAGGCAAATTGGTCATCTTAACCATAATCCAGCCATATTTAAATCTAACATATCCTTTTCAACATATGCGACAGTTACCTCATATGTTCAAAGCAAATTGGTGATCTTAACCATAATCCAACCATATTTAAATCTAACACATCCTTTTCAACATATGCGACATTTACCTTATGTGTTCAAGGCAAATTGGTGATCTTAACCATCATCCAGCCATATTTAAATCTAACATATCCTTTCAACATATGCGACAGTTACCTTATGTGTTCAAGGCAAATTGGTGATCTCAACCATAATCCAGGCATATTTAAATCTAACACATCCTTTTCAACATATGCGGCAGTTACCTTATGTGTTCAAGGCAAATTGGTGATCTCAACCATAATCCAGGCATATTTAAGTCTAACATATCCTTTTTAACATATGTGGCAGTTACCTTATGTGTTCAAGGCAAATTGGTGATCTTAACCATAATCCAGGCATATTTAAATCTAACATATCCTTTCAACATATGCGACAGTTACCTTATGTGTTCAAGGCAAATTGGTGATCTCAACCATAATCCAGGCATATTTAAATCTAACACATCCTTTTCAACATATGCGGCAGTTACCGCATGTATTCAAGGCAAATTGATCATCTTAACCATAATCCAGGCATATTTAAATCTAACACATCCTTTTCAACATATGCGGCAGTTACCGCATGTATTCAAGACAAATTGGTCATCTTAACCATAATCCAGCCATATCTAAATCTAACATATCCTTTTCAATATATGCGGCAGTTACCGCATGTATTCAAGGCAAATTGGTCATCTTAACCATAATCCAGCCTTATTTAAATCTGACATATCCTTTTCAACATATGCGGCAGTTACCTCATCTGTTCAAGGCGAATTGGTGATTTCAACCATAATCCAGGCATATTTAAATCTAACATATACTTTTCAACATATGCGGCAATTACCGCATGTATTCAAGGCAAATTGGTCATCTTAACCATAATCCAGGCATATTTAAATCTAACATATCCTTTCCAACATATGTGGCAGTTACCTTATGTGTTCAAGGCAAATTGGTGATCTTAACCATCATCCAACCATATTTAAATCTAACATATCCTTTTCAACATATGCGACAGTTACCTCATATGTCCAAAGTAAATTGGCGATCTTAACCATAATCCAGGCATATTTAAATCTAACATATCCTTTTCAACATATGTGGCAGTTACCTTATGTGTTCAAGGCAAATTGGTGATCTTAGCAATAATCCAGCCATATTTAAATCTAACATATCCTTTTTTACATATACTTCAGTTACCTTATGTTTTCAAGGCAAATTGGTGATCTTAACTGTTATGTCGTGAGTACGAATAAATAACTCAACAACAGGAATAGGTTAATTTTTGTATTCTGTGAAAATAGTATTTACAAAGTTTATTAGTATCCAATACAAGAATAAAGGTTAATCGTCTCAACCGTGGTAAGACGTAGTATGAGCAATGGGTACTTCCGGGTCGTCACCGGAAGTCTACGACTGACTTGTCGATCGGCTGCTCGGCACACTTCCCTATGTAGATGCCACCATTACTTTACATAGTAATGGAATAGTCCATTATAGCCGAATAGGTGTGGCCGTCCCAACACCCCCCTCCTAAGACTTTTGCTGTCAATCATACTTTTTCCTTTTCGGATCCACTGTTAACTGGTGCGTTGCTTTCCTTTTTCTGGTGGATTTTCTACTATTTACTTCTTGCCCCTGAAGCATCTGTAGCTGAAATGTGTCATACAGATCTTCCACATTTTCGTCCCATCTTTGAGACGTGACAGTTGTTTCTTCCGAACGTCTTTTCTTTATTTGATTCACATGCCTTTTGTGTACAAATTTTGGCCCTTGAACCATATAAAACATGTTTCCTATGCGTTCTTTTATTTTCCCTGGCATCCAGGAAGCAGTATTATTTTTGTAATTCCTGAAATAAACTTTTTCATTTATCAAGAATCTTCTTTTCAGTGTGCTCACGATGGGTGTATCCACTTTCTTTGTCGGAATTAATTTGTCGAAAACCAATCGCACCTTTCTCGCGAACATCAGTTCGGCCAGCGACAGTGCTGACGACGCGGCTTTGTTACTATATTCGATTTTTGACAATATGCCTAATTTTTCTAATCTCTCCAATTCAGCGTCAATTTTGCTGATAGCCGCATAAGGCGCATTTCTTTTCTTCTTGAATACAGGTGTCACGTCTTCTTTTAATTTAATTCTTGCAGCCGTTTTAGTACACCTGCCTAATCCTTCTGCAAATATTTTGGGGAAATCTTTCTTTAACTCTGCCTTCAATACTTTTATATCGTCAGTCGTGTCTTCTTTTATATTCTTGCAATAAACACTTATGGGCAGATCCCACAAATCAAACTCATTAATCCAATCTGTCCCAAACAAATTGTTTGTTCCATTCATGACGAACATTTTTAATTTTTTAGTTTGGTTATTAAAGTTGACATTGAGAATCAGTTCACCCTCGAATTTGATTTTCTTTCCTGTAACTGTTTTCGCAACTTTATTCGCCTTCATCAAGATTGGTTTATTCAGCTTTCGCCATGTTTTTGTGTTTATTATACTTATGTCAGATCCACTATCGAGCTGCATTTTTACTGTCTGAGTATTTTTACCTCTAAAAATTTCCTAATACCGTGATTTTGCTCATTCAATCTTGCTATTTTTACTTGCGTTTTAGTTCTAAATCTACATTTGGCCTTTTTATGACCTTGCCTGTGACAGTTTCTGCAAGTTTTACGTCTAAACGGGCAGTCGCTATACCAGTGCCATTCGCCACAGCCATAACAAGCTTTTGGAGGGGGTCTTTTTTCAAATTTTGTCCCACCCACCATAGGCGAGTGATTCTTTTGTCTCGGAGACAGAGACCGAAAACATGACTTCCGTTTTACTTTTTTAACGCTTGCTACTGCAGATTCCTGAATTTTCTTGGTGTCTTCCTTTACGCTTACGCATTTTTGACAAAAATCCGCCAACCTTTGGAGTGAGATATCCTGCTCGCTTTCCAGCTTTGTTAAAATTCTCCTCATTTCACTGTCTTTCCCTGACACTAGGCCTTGCACAAAAATTAGGCATTTAAAATTATCTGCTGATAGTTCCGAAAGCCTAAAATCATCACAGTTTTTGTTGACAAGGCGAACATTGTATAGTCTTCGTCCTCGTTTTTTTGTAAATTTAAGCACTTCCACCTTTTGTGAAACAAGGACAACCTTGGACTAAATAATTCCTTCAGCAGACCTACTGCTTCGTTAAATTCCAGGTCTCTTGTTTTTCTTGGTAGAATAAAATCTGTGAACTTATTGTGTTCATATGTCCCTAGTTTTCTGATGAGCAGTCTAATCTTTTTTTCAGAAGGCCAGGACTTGCAATCAATTTCATAGAAATCCTGGTACCGATGATAATATCTCTCGAATGTTTTATCCTCGTCCGGATTATATGTAAAACTTTCGATGGTTGACCAGATAGTATTTTGCGAAAAAGTACTATCGTCCGAGTTTTTATTTTTTTCGAGAATTGCTTCCCGTAAGAGCTCTTGCATTTCTATGCTCTTTTTTGCATTTTCTTCCTGCAATTTTTGTTGTTCTTCCTGAAATTTTTGTTGTTTTTTCTCACTATCCAACTGCATCTGTAACATTTTTTCTTGCAATTCCAATTGTTGTTTGCGGAATTTTTCTTCGCTTTCTTTTTGCTTTTCGTCGTTTATTTCTTGTATTTCTATTTATAGTTTACGAAATCTTTCTTCATTTTCTCTTTGTTGTTGCATCTGATATTTTATCAGTTCCAACATGGAAGCTTGAAATTGTTCCATTTTTCCTTTTTCCAGAGAACAAACTCAATTATATATTTTCTCTCTTTTCACAGAGGGGAGGGTCACAAATTTCCACCCAAAAGTTTTTCGCAACAACAGAAAAATAGCAAAATGTAACGTGCAATTTCTTTACTGTGTATACAACTTTACCACATACTTTTGCTTTTTTTTCGTCGTAGTTACAAATTTTCCTGTGCTCCACGAGAGAAAAAAAAAAATTTTTCCCCGTTCGCTTACTAAAAATCAGTCTTTCTTCTGAGTAACAACTCTTGTTACCACTGTTCTGCTGTGGCACAAGTTTGTATTTTTTTTTTTCCAAGTACTTTCGATGTTTGAGTTCTTCTTCCACGTATGTTTTGCAAATCTTCTTCCACATCAATTTGACAATTTTCTTCCACGTCTGTTCGACAATCTTCATTTCATCGCCACTGTTATGTCGTGAGTAAGAATAAATAACTCAACAACAGGAATAGGTTAATTTTTGTATTCCGTGAAAACAGTATTTACAAAAGTTATTAGTATCCAATACAAGAATAAAGGTTAATCGTCTCAACCGTGGTAAGACGTAGTATGAGCAATGGGTACTTCCGGGTCGTCACCGGAAGTCTACGACTGACTTGTCGATCGGCTGCTCGGCACACTTCCCTATGTAGATGCCACCATTACTTTACATAGTAATGGAATAGTCCATTATAGCCGAATAGGCGCGGGCGTCCCAACATTAAACATAATCCAGGCATATTTAAATCTACCATATCCTTTTCAACATATGCGGGAGTTACCTTATGTGTTCATGGAAATTGGTGATCTTAACCATAATCCAGCCATATTTAAACCTAACATATCCTTTTCAACATATGCGGCAATTACCTTATATCTTCAAGGCAAATTAGTGAATATTTTTCATTAACTTAGTATAGTGAGAAAATGAACACAAGTATAGCTTACCTCAAGAGCCTCTATCTCACTTTTCAAAGGCAATTTATAAAGGCGTCTATATTTGATATGAACCCTGTATGGGACCATAAAATAATAAGTCAGCAAGGTGGTAGGTTTACAAAAATATATTATGTCAAGAAGAAATACAAAGAGATATAAAGAGGAAAGTAATAATAGCTTGCGCTGAATTGAAGTCGTACTGGTAACCAGAGTCTCTGTCGCCCTTGCTCACTCCACACGAGAGTCCTCATGAGACTCTCTCTCAGTCCTGCGCACGTCCTCGAGAGTAATTAACTCTCGGTTAATATAGGCAAAGAAGAGTCCATTATTAAGTGGGTAACTTCCCCACAACAACCCCTCCTTCCAAGAGCTTGTTACCCAAAAAGCTGTTTTAATTTTTTTTTTTTTTGTATAGGGTCAACTATCAAGGTATCTGTGTACATCCTTTTCCTGCTAGATCGAATATGATATCTATTGGCTTTTCATTTGGTGGTGGTGAATCATTTATATCAGTTGTCCGACATTTTCTTATTTGACTTTTTTGGTGCTTATGTATATTCTTGGGACCTTGTATCATCTAGACTAGGTCTCCCACTCTTTGTTTAATAGTGCCCACTTCCCAAAACGTCATATTATTTTTGTATACTTTAAAAAGTACTTTTTTGCTGCAAGAGTAATGTTTTCTAGGAAGTGTGATTGTCTTTTTCAATACGGCTGTGCATTATCCTTTAACTTGAATTGAGCTTTTATTTTAGTATATTTCCCTAAGCCGCTTGAAAACCCTTCTGGGAATTTTTCCTTTAGTTCCAGTTTCAGTTTTGTACGTATTCCATTTCTTTTCTTTTTTTTTTTCAAACTCAACACCACCAACTTTTTTGTAAACACAAGAGAAAAAAAAACACTAACTGTATTTACAGTTTTTTTTTCATAAGACGTACATCCAAGAGAGAGTGATCAGCTTAGATCTCTTTCTCTGTAAGTAGATCTGTTTTGAGCCTATCTCTTTCTCTTGGACATATTTCTTGATTCTAAGTTGGAGTTTGTGTCCGACTGGATTTATTTAAATATGTATAAGGAAAGATAATTCATACCATCCTCAGTATGACACAAGACTGGACAGGACGAGAGTGGAGAAGGTAATTTTCCAAGTGAGGAGGGCTTAGTTATCACTCATCAACATGTAATGTCAAGCAGATAAAAAATCAATCTAATTAATTCAACATCTGGAAGTCTACCTTTATAAGCCAGACACACATAAAAATAGTTTCTTTCATGGTTAAAATTTTCTTGTTCACCAACTGGGTCTATACCTTTTCAACTTCAAAACAATAATAATCAACTACAAAATGGACTTATGTGCAGGTAAAAAAATTAATCAACTCCAAAATGGATTAATCAACTTCAAAATGGATTAATCAACTTTGAATTGGAAAACAACTTCAAAATGAGAAATAATCAACTTCAAATTGGATTAATCAACTTTTTTTTCTTTCTTTTTTTTTTTTTTTTTTAACAAAATTAACCTTTTTTTTCTGTTCTTTCAGATGTATTCAGATGGCCACAATATGGTAAGTATGATTTCTGTCTTATATAGAACATCATTCCAAAAAAATCCTTTGTTTTAGCAACCATCAAATACATTGTATACACCATTTAATATTGACAAAGAAAAATCCTACTGTGGGCAATGGCACTATGCTCCTCTTAAAAGTACTTGTTTTCTCAATCAATTTGTATAATACTTTTTGTGGATCAACTGTCTCTTCATGTATTTCTTAATCTCATCCACATTCTAAAATCTCCTCCAAGAAGTTGCATAAAGCCAAATTTGAACCGTAGTATGGCTAACAGACTTGGTTAATAGAATGTCTCATAAATTATGCATATTAAATATTAACTTTTGAACAGTTAAGAAATTCGTAATAGCATGGCAGCAAGGACTGAGTGAAATCTTGTTAGACCACTTTGGTTTTCTGGTTGCTTTTTATAAGTTTTCAAGATTCAGTCAGTCAGTTAAGTGCCATACATGAAACACACTTGGGTGATCATGTCTCAAAAGAGACATGACTGACTGGACAGATGATTATCCTGCAGTAGGTTGTCATTGCTTTCTGTGGGAGACTGGTTGCCGATTAAGGCTATAGAACCCAATCTATCCTATTATTTAACCCATAACTGGAGAGAAGAGATGGATTAATACCTTTCCCAAGGGTATTTGTGCATAAGTAAAAGCAATGAATTCAACTGGAATTTGAACTCGGTTCCCCGATTTCTCATTCCGAGCCGATATCCACTGCACCACAATGCACATAAATGCTGTGGCTGTGTTACATTCTTGGCCTTAATTCAGCCATGTTTTAAAAGTGGAAAAGGTAGATTGTTTCTTTGCAATTTTCCAAGTGGGAAAAGCTTGCTGCTTTAACTATCAACATAAAAAATCCTGGCTTTTACTTATGAGTGAATAGCAAATTATGACAGTGAGAAATAGGCAACTATTGCTGATAAGAGATAGGCTTTAAGGTATTTTCTAAGCTTAGTTTGGTCTGGCAAAAAGTCACAACTGTAGGAGCTATTGAAAGGAGAGTCGGTGAGACAGAACAATTAAGTTGCCTTGCTCAAAGTTGCCTTTCAAAAGCTAAGCAAAATATTAAGAGACAGTAATAGTTTGTTGGAAGCAAAGAAAAGAGTACTTAAAAATTACATATCTGTCTTCCCACATGGCAGCGAATGCTGGAAAATCTTCTCAAAGATGATGAAGTGACTTGAGGCAACAGAAATATGGTGCTACAGAAGGATGCTGAGGATACCATAGACCAAATATGTGAGCAACGATGATGTTTTAGAGAGATTGGTAACTAAAAAGAACTTGACATCAGGAAGAAGTTGTTGAAATTTCTGGGGCATGTAATGAGAAATGAAGGCTTGGGAAATCTAATACTCACAAGACAGATCGAAGGACAGAGGAAATTAAGGCATAACATACTTGACAGGCTTGAGCTAATGAATGGCAGATCAGAGTTAAGGAAAAATAATTTGAAAGAATTTCCTGTATATTGTAGCTCATAATAAATTTTGTCTTTTTGTTCTTCTTTTATGTGCCTTGTCCTTTCAGGACATAGGCGATCATGGCTTTCCACATCTCCCTATCCCTGGTGGCCCTTAGCATGCTTTCTCCTGTTGCACCATGCAACCCTCGTTCTGTCATCCACCTGATCAGGCCCTTCAAATTTCTTATCTGCTGCTTTTCCCTGTCTCTTTTTCCCTTTATCTGGCCTGTTAGTATCAGGTTCTCCAAGCCCTCCTTCCTCATTGCATGTCCCAGGAACTTTAGTTGTCTCTTCCTGATGCTCAGTATTAATTTCTTTTTTTTTCCATCCTTTCCAAAACCTCATCATTGCTCACATGCTCGGTCCATGATATCCGCAGCATCCTTCTGTAGAACCACATTTCAGCTGCTTCAAGTTTTTCCTTTATCTTCGAAGATATTGTCCAACATTCACTGCCATACCCTGTTCTGCTGTTTACACAAACTTGCTAGGACAGATATATATTGTTTTCCTTTGTCCCTCTTAGTTGTTCTGTATCAAATTTTGGTAAATTTTCGATTTGTTCCCTGAAGGCCTTTACCCTGTCAAATCTTTTCAAAACATCCTTAATTCCGTGCAAATATATATGCTAAACTCAAATCGATAATTGTTTATTGAAGAAACCTACCTTTGTTCCTGTTATCAACCAGAAACTCAATTTCAACATAGTAATTGCAAAAGGAAGTAAAAAGGCCGAAAAATTGGCAAACTACACATGATGTCATTCTGCAGTGAATAACATTTTTGAAGCATGTTTACAGGGTGAGATAAACAGTGACAAGAAGTTCGATATTTTTCTGGTTGTTAACTAGAAAAAAGGTAGGTTTCGTCAATAAACAATTACCGATTTGAGTCCAGTCAGTGATGTCTTTTTCGAGACATGATCGCCCAAAGCGTGTTTCATGTAGAGCAATTAACTGACTGCTTTGATGTGCATTGTAGTGCAGTGGATATCAACACCGAACAACAAATTCGGGTGCTGAGTTCAAATTCCAGTTGAATTCCTTGCATTCGCTGAGGTACAAATACCCTTGGGGAAGGTATTAATTTGTCTCTTACCTCCAGTTATGAGGTAAATAATAGGACAGATTGGGTTCTATAGCCTTGGCTGGCAACCAGTCTACTGCAGGAAGTAATGGCAACCTACTGTGGGATAATCTTCTGCCCAGTCAGTCATGTCTCTTTATGGCACTTAACTAACTTACATTGCTAAATATACTAATTTTTTTTCCAGATTTTGAAGTAAGAATTCGCATTCGAGCCAAGGAAATGAGCAGTGATTTAGTCAAGGGTCGCTGTTTCCTGACAAAGAACTGTACTGATCACAGAATAAGGGTAAATTTTTGATTGTTCTGAATTTTTCAAAAAATAATCTAATCTAAATCTAAACTTATTTATAAATGGAACTTTGTCTGTGTGTGTGTCCATTACCTATAGACTTCGAAATAGCTGAACCGATTTTCTTGAAAATTTACTCGGTTATACTATAAGCGTCTGCGAGTGTTCTTAGCTAGGTTTTGTGTCGAAGTAGCCCCAATAAATGTTGAAAATCAATAATTGAAAAAATTGGGTTATAGAAGGAGTGGTCCGATTTTAATCAAATTTGATACGCTCATAGACAAAGACATAAGAAACAATATTCAGAAGTTTCAAGGTTGCAGTTCTTACAATAGTGCAGAAAATTTTATATCTATACCAAGAAATGAAAATTTGACTTAAACATCCATTCATTTTTCTTTCAGTCTACGGTTTCACTTTAACTGAAAGCAACTATTGCTTTTTAGTCTTTCGTGCCAATGTCCAAAGAGTCTAAGCTCCAGGACCATGGATTAGTTTTAAAGCTTTCATTATGCCCGAGCAATGCTGGGCTATACTGCTAGTTTTAATAAAAATTATGAAAAAGAAGAGATTTCCGGAAATTGCTGAAGTTGAAAAGAGTCTGTTTAATTTTTTTTTTCACAATTTTTTTTTGCATTTAATAAAAGCTTTCATCTGTTGCAACCAATAACATTCTTCTATATGCTCTGTCCTTTCAGGACGTAGGCGATCATGGCTTTCCATGTCTTCCTATCCCTGGTGGCTCTTAGCATGCCTTCTCCTGTTACACCACACAACCCTCATTCCATCATCCACCTGATTAGGTCATTCAAATATGTTATCCACTGCTTTCCCCTGTCTCTTTTCCCCCCCTATTTGGCCTGTTAGTATCAGGTTCTCCAAGCCCTCCTTCCTCATTGCATGTCCCAGGAATGTCAGCTGTCTCTTCCTGATGCTCAGTATTAATTTTCTTTTCATTTCCATCATTTCCAAAACCTCATCATTGCTCACAAGCTTGATTCATGATATCCTCAGCATCCTTCTGTAGAACTACATTTCAGTTGTTTCAAGTTTTTCCTTCATCTTTGATGAACAATCTTGAAAATAACTAGAGATGGTAAAAAATATTCAATTAAAAAATTATATACATATATAGATTTATGTATTTAGGCAGCAAATTTTATTTAGACATGTCAGATTAAATAAATTACAAACATTTTGTCTGGTTATTTTTAATAAAAACCATTCGTACTTATGGATAATCTTTCACATAATATAAGTGAAAGATATAAAAATGAGTAACATTGAGAAATGAATAATAAGATCATTTGTCAAAGTTCCAGCTCATTTCTTAAATCTTTCAATTATAATGCACAAAAGATTATTCGTGAGTATGAACGGATTTTTTTGAAAATAAGTAGACAATGTTTGCAATTTATTTAATCTGACATGTGTTTAGATGTATACATCCTCACTCACACAAGTCTAACACTTCCTGAATTTCAGATGATAGATAAAGTTGTCGAAAAGATTTAATTTGTTAACAATCAAGGTTTCAGTAACGGTAATTAAAGTGTTCATAGAAGAGAATAGGTGATGGAGTTTATGTTTCTATTTTTAATTCTTGGAAAAGCTATGAATCTATCTCTGCCCAATCTATGGTTTAAACCAGTGCTACTCAAAGTGTGGTATGCATACCGGTGGCGGTACACGAGCCATCATCTGCCAGTATGCGGAGATTTTCCAGAAAAGAAAGAAACAATAGTAAAACTCTATGCCACAAGAGACTGCCAGGATATTTGACTCTTTTTCATTTTTTTTTTTTTTTTTTTTACATTTTCATTTTAGTTTTATATTATTATGGCTACTGTTATGTTGTGTGTAACAGAAAATAGTTGAGTAAATGAAATATATTACCGGGAAAAGGTATGTACAACAGCGTTATTAGTAGAGTACAGGAACAAGGGTTTAGTAACATGTAATGTAGTAAGACGTAGAGTCCGTGTATCACACACTTCCGGTTCGCTTCTGGAAATACTCGACTGACTTGGTATCGAGCTGAACAGTCAACCAGAACACTGAGCAGTCAACACTGAACGTAACGCTCGAGGTCTTTCCACTACCACTTTATGTAGTGATAGGAATAGTCCATTATTAGAACAAAGGTGGAGAGCGTTCCAACAGCTACATTGTTCATTTATTCACTCATGTTAAAAGTTATTGCTATCCAACTAACGAATGCGATATAATGAACAACAAAACAGTGAACTGAATACGCATCAGATTTTGTTCCATTCATACATCCATGATATATACATATATATTTTAAATACGTCTTAAATTAATTAAAATTAATATTTTCTTTTACTGTTTGTCTATTTTTTAGAAGATTAATGCCTTTTATTAAATTCAAATTGCTTACGAAGTATTAATATTAACTTTAAATATTTTTTCTGGATTTTTAAAAATATATACACTTGAAACCAGTGGCCATAACTAATATAGCACAAATATGGTACCAAACAATGGCACACTGGGAAGACTTGTTATGTCAATGATGACTGCCCTTAGAATGAACAAGATATCATGTCCTTATGTTTATTACAGATAGTCTCAAAATGTCCCTGAAATAGTCAGTCAGTTAAGGGCCATATGTGATACACGCTTGGGCGATCATGTCTCGAAAGAGACATGACTGACTGGGCAGAAGATTATCCCGCAGTAGGTTGCCATTGCTTTCTGCGGTAGACTGGTTGCCGACCAAGGCTATAGAACCCAATCTGTCCTGCTATTTAACCCATAACTGGAAGGAAGAGATGGGTTAATACCTTTCCCAAGGGTATTTGCACGTAAGTGAATACAATGGATTCAACTGGAATTCGAACTCGGCTCCCCGGCTTCTCGTTCCGAGCTGATATCCACTGTACCACAACGCACAATAGTACATATCTCAAAAAAAAAAAATTCCAGAGTTCACAGTCGCCCCCCCCCCCCTAACTCAGCTGGATTGGCTTGCTTTGTTTGTCGGTCCTTGGCACCTTGAAAAAAAAAAAAACTACTGGTCCGCCATATCAAATAGTTTGAGAAGCACTGGTTTAGACACTATGACTTATAAAAGAAAATCATTGTAATTCTGGAAAAAAATTAATTCACTTGCAAAAAAGAATTATTCTTACAACCTCAAAATGTCATTCAGCTGTAAAAAAACAAAAAACAAATCAATCAGTCAACTGATCTATATATTTTTAAAACAAGAATCTTTACTATTGTTGATAAATACATACACTACCAGCCATTATTAGGCCACCCCAGTTTTTAAAAAAAATTATGTATTTCATACTATTTTTAGTATTTATTGCCAAGTGGATAATTCTAAATGAAAATAGAATGGTTCTTCTGTTATTATTACTTTGCAAAATTGTACAAGGCAAATAGCGACAATTTATCCATCGCACCCTATAGATTTATATATATATATACACTACCGGCCATAATTATTAAGCCACTCCAGTTTTTTAAAAAAATTATGTATTTCATACAATTTTTAGTATTTATTGCCAAGTGGATAATTCTAAATAAAAATAGAATTGTTCTTTTGTTATTATTACTTTGCAAAATTTTGCAAGGCAGCCAGGAAGCCTTTGCTTTGGCCAGCCAATAAGAAGAGGAGACTAGCATGGGAAATAGATCACAAAAACTGGACACCAGAGCAGTTCATTCGATGCACATCTTCTTGTTCAGTATTACCAAATAAACCATTCTATTTTCATTTAGAATTATCCACTTGGCAATAAATACTAAAAATAGTATTTCTGTATGATTGTTTGATTTAATCCATCATTCCTATCAAATCATGAAATAAATGTTGTTTTGAATGGACAAGCTTCCAGATTCTTTCATATGAATGTGGGCATCCCTCAAGGCTCTATCCTCAGTCCTACACTTTTCTGATCTTCTTCAATGATCTTCCTAATGTAATCAGTTCCCAAGTATGCATCTATGCAGATGAGACCACCATTTACTCCCAACTCAATCTGCTAATGCTAACAAAGTAAACCTGTTACCCACTAAAAGGACCTCCAATCTGTGATGGAATGGGGTAGGAAATGGATTGTAAATTTTAATGCCTCCAAAACAAAGCTGTTCTTCTTTAACCACCATAGAGAAATTTTTCTACCTACCATCAGAATAGATGATGCTAATCTCCTAGAGAGAAACACACTGCACCTCTTTGGCCTCACTCTCTCAACTGACCTCAAATGGAATGACTACATCAAATCTATAGCTGCATCTACTGCTGAGAAGGTTGGTTCACTGTGTTGAGCCAGGAAATTTTTCTCATCAAAATCCATTTGGCAAATTTATAAATTGAATACTGTTGTCATATATGGTCAGGTCCTTTTGCTATTCATCTTGAGGTTCTTGACAAAATCCAAAGAAGGATCTGCAATATAATCAACTCTGACTTGGCAGCCCGCCTTCTGACTGACGTGATGTGACTTCCTTTCTCACCAATGTGATGTGGCTTTCCTCTGTCTTTTCTACAAGTATTTCCATGGCAACTGCTCTAACAAGCTTTTTTCCCTGGTCCCTTGACCACGTGTATTTATGCAAGTTACTAGATTAGAGACTAGTTTGAAAAAAAATAAACAAAATAAAACAACCAGAGAGATAGAAACAGACATGTTGTTAGGGAGGGAAAGAGACTTAATAGTCATATTTTCATATCTGAAGGAAAATGTTAATTAGAAATAATGTCCCCAACTTGATATGTAAATACATTGGCAGTCAGTGATTTATGGCCGAATGAAAGAATTGGTCAGTAATTATGTTGCTTGAGTTGGTTCCTACCCCTCAGAAAAATCTTGGCCCCTAAGTGACCCTCCCTTTCAGAGTTTCACTGGTCACCAAGAGCATAAATACCACTAATATCCATGTTGAGTGCTTACCACTTCAAGTGAGTTACTAACACTGCACAACAAATTTTATGGCCAATATTGCTATTATTTTGTTCACTTCTTATTTCTTAAATTTGATTAATCTATCTCTCTCTCTCTCTCTCTATATATATATATATATATATATATATATAAAAATAATAACTAAATAGACTCTGTAAGTATGTAGGCCGTAAATTTATACTAAAATAAACCTTCAAAAAAACCACTAACAAACAGAACCTAATTCCGTTACAATCCGGTGCACTAAGGCGTCGGATAAATGGGGAGAAAAAAAGAAATCTGCGGAACAAGAACAAAACATTCAATACTCCGCAGCAAAGAAAAAAAAACCCCAAACGGAACCAACCACAAGAAAAAGTGCTCGATACAAAGTACAAAAGAAAATATACAAAAGTAGAGCAAAAGTATATACATATATATATATATATATTGTTTAATACTTAGTTTTTGATCATAATAAGGTTAGACCAGTACACATTTGTATTAAAAAGTGTTTGGTACACTTATATTGTAGATGTGCATTGTAGTGCATTGGATATTGCCTCAGAATGAGAAATCGGGGACCCAAGTTCAAATTCTAGCTGAATTCATTGCATTCACTTACACTCAAATACCCCTGGGAAAGATATTAATCCGTCTATTCCTTCCAGTTATGGTTTAAATAACAGGCCAGATTGGGTTCTAAAGCCTTGGTCGGCAACCGGTCTACTGCAGAAAGCACTGGCAACCTACTGCGGGATAATCTTCTGCCCAGTCAGTCATGTCTCTTTCGAGACATGATCGTCCAAGCGTGTATCATGTATGGCACTTAACTGACTGACTGATATTGTAGAACTTTTGAATATTTTCTATTTTTAAACAAGTTATTTTGCTACCCAGGTTTCTACCCTGAGTGGTGTCTTCAGGCAATTTTTAATAACTGATTTTACCATATATTGTTTTTCTTTTTAAGAACGCTCTTGTAAAAGTGCTTTATTTGAATGCTCACATGGCAGGGAATTTATGAATGTGCAATTTTAAAATTAAAATGAATTATGGCGTTTTTATCCATGGTTGTATTTAAATGAAAGAACAGAATTTATGACTAAATGCATCCACACTAAGAAATACCTCTTAGGTTCCTACAACCATGGATGAAAACACTATAATTTGTTTTAATTTAAAAATTGCACATTCATAAATTCCCTGCCACGTGAGCGTCCAAATAAAACACCGTTACAAGAGCGTTCTTAAAAAGCAAAACGGTAAATGATAAAATCAGTTATTAAAAATCTCCTGAAAATATCACTCAATGTAGAACCCTGGGTAGCGAAATAACTTGTTTAAAAATGGAAAATATATATATATAAATATATATATGCAGGATATAGCAGCACATTAACTCACAAACTATATAGTTTTTACTTTTATTTCAGCTGCTCTATACATTTTGAAAGGCAAATAGATAATAATTCTATATAGATAAAAGCTTCAATTTTTCAATGTCTTACAGCATATGCACTAAGCTTAATTTTGTTTGGCACAAGATCAAAAGTTTTGAGTTCCTAGTTATGATCAAAATCCCTGTGAGATTCACTTGTTAACCATTGCTTTGTGATGACTTATCTTGTCATTAGCTTAGTCTGGAAGTCTGGAATAGTTATATATAACGAAATTAGTCAGTCAGTTAAGTGCGATACGTGAAACATGCTTTGGGCGATCATGTCTTGAAAGAGACATGACTGGTCAGGCAAAAGATTATCCCACAGTAGGTCGCCATTGCTTTCTATGGTAGATTGGTTGCCAGCCAAGTCTATAGAACCCAATCTGTCCTGCTATTTAACCCATAACTAGAGGGAAGAAACGGATTAATACCTTTCCCAAGGGTATTTGTGCATAAGTGAATGCAATGGATTCAACTGGAATTTGAACTCGGCTCCCTGATTTCTTGTTCCGAGCCAATATCCACTGCACCACAACGCACAAAATTAGGCGATACCAAAAATCCTCATATAAGAAGGAATGTTCTATGTTGATAATCTCTGAAATCAATCAAATCTTGTTTCTAGAATTTTTGAAAATTTAAAATTTTGGTAAAGAATACATATTCATTTCATATAATTTCTATTAAAAAATGATTTTGAATTAATAGGAAAAAAGCAAAAAATGATTTGGGATTTATGGAAAAAAAAGATAAAAGGTGATTTTGAATTGATAGAAAAGCAACAAAAATGTTATTTTGAATTTATTTAAAAGTATCCCAAAAAGTGATTTTGAATTTATAGAAAAAGACATAAAAATCATTTTTAATTAATAATAAAAAATACAAAAAGTGATTTTGAATTTATTGAAAAGAAACAGAAAAGTGGCAGAACACTAGTGATGTTTTTCATGTTGCACAGATTCAGCCTTTTCAAACTATTCAACGGTAGTGAGACCCTAGTATAATTATCAAATTCAGTAATTACCTTCAGGTCAAACTTGCCATCAGCCATGAGTGCCAAAATAGCTTGTATTTTAAGCAAAGAGTCTGTCGAGATTCACAGCAGGGGAACACCTAACCAATTACTCTTCCACCAACTTTGGAGAGAAAGGGGGAAAAGATGGGGAGATATCAAAAAAATATCACTGCCTTGGAAACCACAGCAACTTAAGGAACAAAATAACCATGGAACTGACTTTACAAGATGCCATGTCTTGCAAACTGCCAACTGTTATTTTCCAAAGCTTTTATTGGCATAAAGCATCTTACAAAAAACCCGGATCTTGACCAGTTACAGAGATGCCTGTATCTAGCTAGACATGTCAAACTGTCTTGCTGCTAACGAAAACAAAACCCAGATGTAACTGGTGTTGGCAAACATTTCTACATTTCTACATATGATCCGAGGACTCTTTTATGTCTTTAATGACACGCATTCACCAGATCTATTTGATCACATCAGGCATCAATATAAATAATTTCTCAAATTCATATACATTTTTGGTTACACCGAGATTCTACATTGTTCATTCCACTTCTTATCACATCTTCTTTACCTGAATTTTCTTTACCTGAATTTTCTTTACCTGAATTTTAACCAATTTCTAAGTGTGCGTGTATTTTTTTTGCTTTTTGTTTTGTTTTGTTTTGTTTTTCTTTTTGTAAAATATGTCAATTTCTTTAAAAATTTTTACAATGACGAAATTTTTACAAATATTAGGATTGCAAAGTGATTTCATTTCCGGACATCAGTCCAGACACAGAAGAAATGCAAGCCATTACCTCTGTACTCTGGCAAAATCTAAAGGATGGTATCAATATTGCAATTGATGACAACAAAAACATCATTGCGCAGCGTCTATGCAAGTAAGTCAACATATTTTCATTCTTATTAAAAAAAATTATTGGAAAAAAGCCATATTTTCATATCTTTTTATGAAAGAGTTAACTTTTGTCTTATTCTTTAGTACTACTCATTTAGTACTACTCATTTAGTACTACTCATTTACTGAGTTTAAATCTGCATGATTACTATATCTCTAAATTCAAAAACACCAACAATTTAATACACTAGACCAGGGGTCCGTAACTCCTTCTTACAAAAGATTTTTGGCTGGCCTGCCAATTTTACACTTGGACATGCATTATCTAATTCATTTGTGGAGCAAGTGGCAGAAAAATATCAGTTAATTGATTAACAACGTGACAAATTTTTAAAATCAAAATTTAATTCCGAATCTACTGCCGACTTTTATAATGATTTGCCAAGCAGAAAATGTAAAAACCTATTGAATAATGTGAAAATGATGGTATCTTATTGTTATGAGGATGCATTTATATATAATAATAATAATGCCTAAAAAGTTGTATAAGGGATCCTATTGAGTCCTACGTGTTATTCCAGGAAAGTTTTAATTAATGAACTTTTTTTTTAATCTTATCACCCCAAGCAAGGCGGTGACGCCACTGATGTGCATGGGGCTACTTAAGAGTAATATGATTGGAAAAGAGAAAGCCGGAAACCACATCCTAAACAGGGAACAAGGGGTGAGCCTCTTCACCCATTCAATAGATAAGGGTGGAGTGTGAACTGGGCGATAGTTTAGTCTATCTACTCCAATAGAGAAAAAAGAAAAATGAAAAGTGAAAGAAGATTGGGGGGAAAAAAAAATGAAAGCCGGGAACCACATCCTAAACAGGAAACAAGGGATGAGCCTCTTCACCTGTTCAAAAGACGTGGGTGGTCGTAAAAATAAGGAAATTAGAAATAGAACATTTGGAAGGGGCTAGAATGATTGATAAAATTTGAGTAAAATCGAGAAAATTCAAAATGTTCTAGAAATATGCAAATTAGGTGTTAGCCCCTATAAAAATAGGTTTTAGGAAGAGAGTAGTTAATTGTTAACAGGATTTGCTGACATTATCAACTCTGGCCCAATTCCGTGGATCTGTGCATCCAGCTGAAAGAATCTCTAAGAAAAGTTGCTGACCAACTAAAACCTGAAAGAGAACCTCATAGAACTAAAAGGGTAAATAGAATTTTTTGACTCTTTCATTGACCAAACTAATAATTATTCTTTATATACACATTTGAGGATTTTCTAAAAGTATAGCACTAAAGATATTTGACACCTTTTGTAACACTTACCCGTCACTCTGTCAGTAGTAAGCTCTGTTTTCTGTTTTGAATGCAAAAAATTGTAAATTTTGTATTTATATCATTTTGTGTTTATCACAAATGACATATTTGTATGTGATTTTTAACTCTGAGTTTTGGTCATTCATTTTTTTTTCTTTTGTTACACTTAACACGTAACATTATTTAGAAGTACATGTGCTTGGAAACGATCTTTTTTGAAAATGAAATAAATTAAAATTTTTGTATGTGTTATGTCTTGAAGGCTGTCACAATGCGTTGAATGAAATAAAGGAAGGTCAGGAGGTGTTTGCATGACCTGTTTATTATTATGATATTTCGAGACTATAATCTCATCATCAGAATGGCAGAGAAATCCTCAGAATGACCACGCTTTTTAGCTGCCCATCTATGAATGACTGGCTTTATCGACTGCTGCTGTATGTGTGTGCAAGTGTGTATCTGTGTGTGTTCTAGTTGGTTTTTTATTTTATTTTATGGTCTAATGGTGTGTGTGTGTGTGTGAGTGAGTGCGTATGTGTGTGTATTCAAGTTGGGGTTTTATTGGTCTGATGGAATCAGTTTCATTGCTGTTGTCTTATCTATCTGATTTATCTGGTGGTGTTTGCTCGTTGCGTGTGCTGTAATTGAATCTACTTTATTTTGTATATATATATCTGTGTGTGTGTGTGTGTGTGTGTGTGTGTGTGTGTGTGTTCTGTCCTGGTACGTGGTTTGTTATGAGCACCTCTGCTACTACAGCCCGGGGGGGGGGGGTGAATGTGTTAGCGTGGTTATTGTAACTATTTTTTTTTCTGTGTGTATAGGCTATGTGTAGTATTGTAATTAAATCTACCTTATTTTATTTATCTGTGTGTGTGCTTTAGCCTGGTTGGCAGTTTGTTATAAGGGAGGAAGAAGTGTGTGTGTGGTTATTGTTACTAATTGCGTGTGTGTGTGTGTGTGTGTGGTTATTGTTACTAATTGCGTGTGTGTGTGTGTGACCTTTGCTGTTGTGTTAAGTGCATGTTGTGTGCGTCTTGGTGTTGTCTAACAAGGTTGGATGAAACTTTGCTTGTCTCGTTCATGATTATTTCACCTAATGTGGAAGAAGTTATTGAACAATAAGAAAAAATAAATGTCTCATTAAATAATTTGCCATTTTTAACTATTTCATTTGTAGTAAGGAATTTGTATATTTTGTTGATTGTGTTAGTTTTTATCTTTTTATTCCTGCAGTAAAATAAGAAACCTTGTTTAAATAATATAAGATTAACTTTGTTGGTTTTTTTTTTCTTTAAACCTTCAGGTGAAGGTAGCCTTCTGGTTGGAGTGGTATGAGGTTGTGACATTTTATAGTACATTTGACAACATGGTCATACACTGAGACACTGCAAAGGTGTCTGGCTCACTCTCCCCAAAAAGTTACTCAACTCTGCACTGGTCTATTGTTTTGTGGGACAACCCTGAGTGTAGAATGTATAGCCTAAAAGCTAATCTGCCTGTTACTGCTGCTACCTGTCGTGCTTGACTGCATTCACCAAGGCTTCTCAAGTACCTGATAAAAGGGAGAGGGCACAGTGATTGAAATGTTGTTATGATAACAACAAAGACAATACAATAGTCTGAATGTAAAATAAATAAAAACTACTGTCTACCCAGCCTTTGAGATTTGAAAAAGAAATCACTAGACTGGTGGTCAAGAGTGAGGGAAAATTTACTTGCACCAAAATCATTTTACTCGACTGACTATTTCTTAATAGTCACCTTACATAAACATAGCATGAATCACTGACGGAAAATAAAAAATTTAATTTTAATTAAAATTCCGAATGTGTTAGAAAGGATTTAAATTTTTTTTTAAAATAATAACAACAAAATTTGATCTTTCCTCTTAATAATAGCATTAACATTTTGATGATAAAACTTTGTTTTTATTAAGCTTGAGCCCTTTTAACATCATGCTATGCTGTTTTTTGTTATTTTTTTTTGTTTTTTTTTTGGCAATTGAGTAGAGGTGCCTAAATTTGTAGTTTTTTTTCTTCTGTTTGATTACAACCTCCATCTCATAGATGATGAAAAAATAACAAATCTGATTTTCTCAATGATTTTCTATAAAAAAATTACTTACTTGTATAATTTGTTTTTCAGTGCGTGGTTGAAAGAAGTATGCATTTTTTTTTCTTTCCTTCAAATGTTCGCTTTTACTTTTTATTAGCGGATGTTCATATAGGATAATATTTTTCCAAATGAGATTCTAAAAATCTGTGAGCAATCTGGTTGGCAGAGACATTTTGGCTCCACTCTGGATGTGTTAATTAAACAAATCTTTATACTGACCAGGACGATAAAAGACAAGAATTGAATAATGTCATTGTAGGTTATTCTAAGTAACTTATGAATCTTCAATGGCATATTTTTGGGTTGTAAAAGGAATAAGATTTTATTTTATTTTTAATCCACCACAGGTGAGTAAAGCAGTAAACTTTAATTGCCCAATTAAATCTTTTAATTGACTGCGTCAATCAGGCGAGTGAAATCTCAAAGGCTGTGTCTACCTATGGATTATCAGATAAAAATAAAGAAAAAATTCAGTAATATTCCAACTTATTCATAGAACACTGACACCTGCTTGAAATTCTTTGGGGATGTGGAGAACCAGAGTGTTTCTACTGTTTGCTTTGAATTTTTGATTCAGGTTCAAAGTGGGGAACACAGGTTTTCTTTTGTTACTAATCTGCAGTGGAAATTCTCAGGGTCAGCTCGGAAGTGAGTTAGAAGTGCTCTTGAAATGTTAACTTTTTTCAGCTTCAGCTCTGGTGTCAGTTTTCTTGGGACCCAGCTTGCAGACAGTTTGATCGTCCCCAAGATCTCATTAAAAACAGTACAAACTGAACAAGAACTAATACCTGTGGAATTAGCTATATGATGGACAGTAAGGCATAAACCATATGATGAATGGCATCAACTTGTTCATCAGTAACTGAGGCTTTTGAACAACCTGACAGAGGGTCATTTTCTGTGCTGTCCCTGCCCTGCTAGAATTGTGCAGAACACTCCTTCACAGTTGCATAGGAAGAGGAATCCTCAGCAAGAAATCTGAATTAGCTTTTTCTAGTTTTATAAAAAGTGATAGTGCATAGCCACAACAAAAATGTTCAGCTTTGGCTCTTTCTTCTGGGTGGGGCTTAGAACTTTTTAAATGACTTTTCTAACTGAGAACTCATTTTCTTAATCATCTTCCAATATATTGCAGATGTCGGATATATTACTGTGACCAAAACAATCAGAATGGATTGAAACTGGACCGGTCAGATCGTCACACAACTACCATTTTTGACTTCAAAAAATTTATAGATGATTTTGAAAATGGTAAGCAGCCAATAAAAGCTGATGTTACTTTGTATATTGGACAAAAAGGCGATGCAAATCCATATGATTTTAACAAAGTGATATGCTCGGTAACTATCTACCATTTACTAGCAAAGCAATATCTGACCACAAGGGTAAGTGTTATTATTTATATGTTTTTATGTGAATAAAATATATTTTTTTATGTCATTAAAAATTTAATATATATATGTGTGTGTGTGTGTGTGTGTGTGTGTGTGTGTGTGTATGTATATAAACATCATCCACATACAAGCCTATTTTGCTGTATCATAGCTCATCAGTGTGGCTAGACATCCACTTGCCCCCAGCCAGGACTGAAGCTCGATCAATTTTGTATCAGTTGGAGTTGCTAACCCCTAAGCCATAGGCGCATGGAATCAGAGAAGGGAAATTTTAGCGTGTTATATATAAGTGATGTATATATATGCCAGTCACCAGGGGAACTCAAGAGTAGTGCATATATCTGAAAAGTGGTAACTGTTTTTTCAAATTTTCCCCTCTAGTGTCATATTCTGATGAGCTAATATTAATTATCATGATAATTAATATTAGATTAAATACTTCAGAACTATACAACTTGACAATCAATGTTAGATTAAGTATTCAGCAAAAATTAATATGATAATATATGCTGAATGAAATACCATGCAAAAATTAATTAGAACATCCAAATCAGATAAAAATACCTATCAAATAAAGGCAAATAACAATTGACAGCAGTGAAAATAGTATACATAAATTTTTAATATTACTACCCATATTTTAAAGTTAATGATGAACTATGTTTACAGTGAACAGTAAGTTCATTTCTCTGGTTTAACAATTTAACCTTGTCCCTAAATTTGATAATTTCTAACTTTTCATTGAGACAAAGGTAGCAAGGTGGACGGCAGGAATTACAAGTTCAAGTCTTTGTAAGAACTTTCCATTTAACAGTAGATGTTTCGTTTTTTCTTTTAAAGACCAAAAGTACTTGGATAACGTAGTACTGTATCTATTGAAAGATAGTGTGCATTGATACTAGCAAATTTTGAACAGGTTTTTAGAAGAACTGATATAAAACTTCTTAGTATCATGATTTTTTATTCTTGAGATAGTATAACGATAAACTATGGAACGAACTTAAGCAATTTTTATGCAGTGGGCATTCCTTAGAATTTCTACAATTACATCCACTGGTATTAGTTCTGTTTTCTTTCATACAATCCATTTGGGCATTGTAATGCACAAAGTTTTTTGTGTTTCTATACTTGTTGAGCACTTTGTCTGTGTGTTTTTTAAGTATTTTTCTAGATTATCCTTACAACAATAGCTTGACTTTAGAATATTATTATTGAATATTTTATTAACAGGATTAGTTTTGGGAAAGTGTTTGTTAATAAGGTTTAAGAATTTTTGTCCCAATTTAGTTTTAACCATCATATAGTAAGGAGAAGTAAACCAGATAATTTTCCTAAATCTTTTGTTATTATTATTATCATTGCCAATAGGAATTCTGAATTTGATAACAATACCCTTATAACCGCTGTTCCTGGGGGCAGACTTATAAAATTTGCTTTGCTACATGAGTTATTGCTGAGTCTAGATTCAATAGAAGATGGTATATGCTTAATAACTGATGGGGTATGGTTAGAATTAGGATTTACTAGCAGTATAGCCCGACATTGCTCGGGTGTAATGAAAGCTTTAAAATTAATCCATGGTCCTGGAGCTCAATAGTTGTTTCCAGTTAAAAATGAAACTGTAGACAGAAAGAAAAATGAATGGATGTGAATCAAATTTTGATTTCTTGTTATCGATATCAAATAAGTTTTTTTCATCGTAAATTGAATTTTGAAGGCTAAATAAGTCCTCTGAGTAAATGGCATCATGGCTGAGACAAAGATCTACACTTATACCTACTTAGAGCCAAACCCAAAGCAAAAACTAAAATAAAAGAGCTGAAAAAAAAATACAGACATACAAGCAGATAAACAGACACACACACAAACATCTTGCCTTTTATATATATATATATATATATATATATATATATTATCGATTTTCTGTACTATTGTAAGAACTGCAACCTTGAAACTTCTGAATATCGTTTCTTATGTCTTTGTCTATGAGTGTATCAAATTTGATTAAAATCGGACCACTCCTTCTATAACCCGATTTTTTCGATTATCAATTTTCGATATTTATCAGGGGTACCTCGACAGAAAACCTAGCTAAGAACACTCGCAGACGCTTATCGTACAACTATGTAAATTTTCAAGAAAATTGGTTTAGCCGTTTCGGAGTCTATAGGTAACGGGGACACACACACACACACACACACACACACACACACACACACACACACACACACACACACACACACAAAGTTCCATTTATGGAACAGGCTTGCCTCCCAGAGAGTAAGATACTACGCCTGCTTGGCCTGAAACTCTCAGCGGACCTCAAGTGGAATGACTACGTCAAATCCATTGCTAAATCCGCTGCTATGAAAGTCGGCTCTCTGTGCAGGGCCCGGAAATTCTTTCCGTCTGAATCTATCCTGCACTTATACAAATCTGCCATCCGCTCGTGTTTTGAATACTGTTGCCACATCTGGTCAGGTGCCTCTGCTGTTCTCCTCGGGCTTCTTGACAAAATACAGCGAATAATCTGTAATGTGATTGATACCAACTTAGCTGACCGCCTGCAGTCACTCTCTCACCAGCATGACGTGGCTTCCCTGTGCCTCTTCTATAAATACTTTCATGGCTTCTGCTTAAATCACTGGTGCCCCCTAGGTGTGAGTTTGCATGAGATACTAGATTGGCAACTAGGTTCCACCCTTTTACAGTGAAACCGATGAAATGTAACCGCAGTTTCTACTCCAACAACTTCTTTTCTCGCACTTCCCACCTGTGGAATTCTCTTCTGCATGCTTGCTTCCCCGATGGATATAACCTCCAGGAGTTTAAATGTAAGGTCAATAGACACCTCCTAACATACTAACTCACACCCATTCTCTCCAACTCTTCCCCTATGTACATCCTAACTCATCTATCGCCCTATGTAACCCCCTGATAGTGGCAGTGGATGGCCTTACTTGGGGTGACATGATTAAAAAAAAAGTTTAGATTAGATATAAATCGGGTTAGTTAACCTTCATATAAGGTTGGAAAGAATTATTGCTAAGGTCCAGAGTAACATCTAAAAAGTCTGCCTGCTTAATGTTGGTGGTTATTTTTACTTTAAGGCCTAAACTTTTTAATTCTCTGTGTATTATTTTTCGTTATTAGTGAGAAAAAAACAGAAAGAAAAAAGTATGTAGAAACTACTGGCCAAATTTCAAAGTGAATCTTTATTCTGATTAGTTAAAAGAAACATACGCATAAATTTTATATCTTCCCACATACATAAATAGCAAACCGATGATTTTTTGTATTTAAATGTAAATTATTTTCACAACCAACATCCAATATTGCCTGATGATGAGATTCTCGAAACATAGAAATTTCCATGTTGCAATGTACATTTAATTCATAATTATATATATATATATACAAGTGAATAAGGAGCAAAGAAAAAATTGACAATGTTAAAAACATTAATTTGAAATGGTGCTCAATATAAAAATAGAGCTATGAATATTTATTATAAATTATAGGTTAGAACATGTACAAATTATCATCTACTACAAAGTGTACATTTTGTTTCGACATTGAAAGGACAATGTCTCATCAGGTCACTGTGAAAGAAGATGGAAAATTCTTTACCTTGTATTGGCGAATTATGTGTGAGAGGTAAGTGGGGTGGAAAATGGGAAATCAGAGTTGGAAGTTAGAATTTGAATGAAAATAATTTGCCAATATAAGGTAAAGAATTTTCCATCTTCTTTCACAGTGACCTGATGAGACATTGTCCTTTCAATGTCGAAACAAAATGTACACTTTGTAGTAGATGATAATTTGTACATGTTCTAAACTATAATTTATAATATATATTGTTATCCGCAGACAGATCTGTTTCACTGTATCACAGCTCATCAGTATGGTTAGACTCCGATTGCTTTTTAATCCAGGATTGAAACCCGACTGAATTGGCATCAGTCAGCGATTCTACCTCTGGGCTATGGGCATTCGGTAGAAGAAGGCAGACCTTTTAGCGCATGTATTGTCATTATATGTGCCCAATAGCCAGAGTGCTCTAATTCATTTTACTGAATGAGCAATGGAATATTTAACCACTATTTTATACCAGTGTTACATTACACACACACACACACACACACACACACACACACACACACACACACACATATAATGTAATAGTGGTATAAAATAGTGGTTAAATATTCCACAGTCTGATAATTTTTATATTTTATTAAATGCTCAATACAATGTAGAGCTTTTATAGAGATAGTTATTATTAGTGTTATGACAAGCATATGGGACTGCAACTCTAAAGCTTTCAGGTTTTGGTGCCAAGTGCACCATCATCAAGCAGTGAAATATTGTTTAGTTATAGGGTCATATATATAATGTTATATAATATAGGGTCATATTTATAATGTTACGGAAATTTAAAATCAAAAACAAAATCAGAAATGGTGAAGTGAATTGGAGATAAGCATACATACATAAATGTCAGTTAATTGATATGGAATTAGAAAAAAATGTAAAAAAAAAAAAAAATAAAGTTAGTCTGCCCTCCATGTGGGAGAGATAGATACTATCTATCTTTGAGCATAAGCCGCAAACAGGGCCGGCACATACCAGCATCAAACTTTCCAATGAAAGAGAAATAGAGGTCTGATTAGGAACCTTGGGCAGTGCTTTGGGACTCTCACTATTTTATCAATATTTGCTTTTTTTTCTATCGACAATTTTTTTGAATTTGAAAAATACATCATTTAGATGCGGTTAGGACACATCATCAGTGATGTTACCCTGGTTCATTGACGGTTTCGGTCCTTTAAAAACATCATACCTTCTCCCCAGGTTGACCCAGCCAAGGTTGATCAGGCCCCAGCCCGTGTCCTTATCTCTATTTGCTACGTTATTGGAATGCAAGATGTTTTGGTTACACAGGAGAAGAGGAAAAATTTCTTGAGTAAGGTCGTCCACAAATAAATGAATGTCCAGTGATGATAATGTGTACATGGTTCCAGTAAATATCCAGAAATATATAAATTAAAATAAATTGATTTTCATGATATTAATGTGAAGATGAATGGTTAAAATAGCTAAATGACTAGATAGTGAAAAAAAAAACTCATTAAATATACTAAAATAAATACATAAATTACGATGTGGAAGATACCATTCCATAGGGATGAAGGAATATGCCTATTAAAAAAAATCGAAAATTGTACCGAATATGGTTGATATGTAAATAACTAGAATAAAAAAATAAAAAAACGAATGATATTAGTATAATATTTCTGATTAAAAAAAAAAACCCCACGGGGATTGTAAAGATAAATGCATAGACAAAAACTGGAACAAAATGCAAAAGTAAAGCGGATGATATTAATGAAATATTTGGTACTAAAAAAAATAATAAAATATGATTGGTATGAATAGATAAATGAATAGATAAAAAAAAAAAATCGTCGCATTTGGTGACATTAATCTAGGTTGTTTCATTTCCTCGCCATGGTTTTTGGTCTATCGGACACTACCGTTATTTTGTCCCGTCTAGGTATTATTATTTCGGCATATCAAGATCCACCTGGATGACCCCAGAGTTGCATCTAGGATTGTTTGAGTCATTTTCCTCTTTTTTAACCCTGTAATTCTCATTTTATTGAAGGCCAAATTTAAAGATTTCCCAGCGAAACCCCTCACACCAATTTCGATTGGGTAGCATATTGCTTGACATCCTCGTCTTCTACACTCATCCACCAGTTCTTGGTATTTGTTCATTTTGTGTTGGTGTGCAACTTCCATGTTTTCTTCCCATGGGACTGTTAGTTCCCACAGAATAATCTGTTTTGTTAAATTCGAAAACAAGACCATATCTGGTCGTAAGGATGTACTTAGAATGTGTTCTGGTAACCTCAGTCGGCATCCTAGGTCTACCATGAGTTGCCAATCTGAAGCTGAGGAAAGTACACATCTTGTGGGTCTCTTACATACTGTTTTTTTTTGCCCGTCCTTACAAACTGAATTTTCTCTTTCTTTGGGTTAAATTTCAAACTCCAGATGGCTGTGTTAAATATTTCAGTTAGTTTCTTTAAAACTTTATCATGGCGCCAGCGATATCTCCTATCACTTAATGCCTTGGGACAACCATTAAGTATATGTTGGAGTGATGCTCTTCCTGAACATAACTTGCACGAAGGAGTTTCTTTTTTTCCCCAAATATGGAGGTTCATAGGGCTTGGTAGTGTATCATAAACTGCCTTGATCTGGAATTTTGTATGTGTGAATTCATTCCATAATATATAAGACCAAGTAATTTTCCATTTTATGTTCTCCCATCTGGTCCATGCTCCTTGCTGGCTTAATCCCACCATTTTTGTAATTCTATCCTCCTCCACACTAGCTCTTACTTCATTTTGGAGAAGTTTTTGGTAATCTTTCTTATTTGTCTTGTCCATAGGTTTCTGCTGGATGTAGCCTAGTCCCATTGTCCCTTCTGCAACAGTTCCTATAATTGTTTTCATTTTTAGCCTCTCTTCAGCCAACCGTAATTCTCTTCCTGCATCCCATTTCTTGCCAGTATGTATTAATTATATACATTACAAATTAAATTAAGCACAACTATTAAAGGATGAAACATTCACAAATTTTGATGTCATTCTAGGTTCATTTCCTTGCCACAAATCCATGAATTTGTTATGCTCATCCAAAGTCTTGCAAAATTCTATATAAATTCTTTTTTTTTTATCCATAATGTTGAAGGTATTAAAATTCTCCAACTTTTTAACAAGAAAAATTACAAGTTTTACTTAAAAATTGCCATAAAACATTGTTCATTTATTTAAGATGTAATGCTCTATTATGAAATATCTTTAATTTGTATTTAAATACATTGTATTTATTTTCAATTTTTTCTAGTTGAATTGTTCATCTGAATTTCATACGATTCATTATTGTACATATTTAAATGATTGTATATCATGCGACTTTTGAAGACCTGATTTTGAATCTAATTTTATATCTTGTTTATGATGAAACCTTAAAATTAGTTTCAAAATTAGGTCTTATGATATTCAGTAAAGATGTTGCCAGATCAAATGGTAGCTTCTCCTATGTAAATAGGGGTTGCAGGTTCGAATCCTGCCGAATGGCATACAAGGATGTGTGTTGTGGTACAGTGGATATCGACTCGGAACAACAAATCGGGGGGCCGAGTTCAAATTCCAATTGAATTCCTTGCATTCACTTACACACAAATACCCTTGGGAAAGGTATTAATCCATCTCTTCCCTCCAGTTATGGGTTAAATAATAGGACATATTGGGTTCTATAGCCTTGGTCGGCAACCAGTCTACCGCAGAAAGCAATGGCAACCTACTGCGGGATAATCTTCTGCCCAGTCAGTCATGTCTCTTTTAAGACATCATCGGCCAAAGCATGTATCACGTATGGCACTTAACTGACTGATATTCAGTAATTAGGTTACAATAAAATTAGTATTTTATATAAATACTATCTTATGAAAATTGAGATATAGTAGAGTGGGTGGGGTCCATATCCCAGATTCAGGAGAGAAGTGCATGCGACCCTTACACTAATCTTGGCTGCAGCTATACTGCAGTTTCAGTATGAAGTAGATTTCTTTTTTACAAGTCGTGTTTCTAGCTACACTCTGAAGTTGAATAAGGATTTGCGAAAAAAATCTTTTTAAGTTCAGAGAAGAAATGTTCCCAAACTGAAATCATTACCAATCTTTAACAATGTTTTTCTTTTTCTTCCTTCACAGAATAACAAGGAATACAAGGTATCCCTATCCGTCTGATGACAAGAAGAATTCTATATCCATCTGGTGACTAGAAGAATTCTACTTGATGACTAGAAGAATTCTACTCAAAGAGAACATTTGAAAATTCAACACAAACATTTTTTTCTCTAAGTTTATGTATCAGAGTATTTTCATTATTATTTTCATTATTATTTTCATTATTATACAGACACTCTTTCTGAACTTTTTGCCTTTTGTCACTATCTTTTCACCACAAAATTTCTGATGCTTCCTCAGAGGTCTGTCATATTTGATAAAGTATGTTTTTTCTTAAATAGCGGATTTCATAGATTCTTCACTAATTAAATACTGTTCCAAAGGGCCACGACATTAGTATCTAATGGAACAGAGCCTAGTGGATAAAAATGCCAAAAATCCTTGTCTGTATTTCTGAATATCATGAGTTCAGTTCTTGGATAAGATACTGCATAAATATACACATGCTTACTGGAGAAACAGAGTGAAATCAATTGAATAACTGATGGTACCGACTTCAGAAATCCCCTGTGTAGGCCACATATATTTTTGTAATATAATTAATTTAACATTTTTGTGACACAGAATTTCTCATGTTTTGGAATTATGTTTTTACTATGACTACATCTTCAAGCAATCATTTTTGGGGTGACTAACGGAAAAAAATTATTTTCCAAAAGCCAAAATATTAAATTAATTATATTTCAATAATATTTAGCTCTACTTTTGTATTGAGCACTGTAAAGTTAAAAATAAAAGTTAAGGAACAGTAAATTTTTTATTGTTCTTTCTTCGCATCATTGTGTGTGTGTGTATATATATATATATATATATATATATATATATATATATATATTATAAATTATATTTTAGAACATGTACAAAATATTTTTTTATATATATATCCACTACAAATAGTACATTTGTTTTGACATTGAAACTACAATTTCTCATCAGGAGGTGTGGACAGGAATAGAAAACCTCTTTTCATATATTTGGTCAGTTGTGTGTGGGATTAAGATTAAATATACAAAATTAGATTAAGTATAAAAACTCTGCTTAAATACAAAAATATTCTGTACAAAATAAGCATCCCACCCCTTACCTGCTCCTCTAAGAAATCCAAAGGATATAGTCTAGTTGCAAGATAATAAAAACTTACATTCTAACTGCTAATGTTAAATCTGTCTACAGAACTCACAGACAACCATATTCACTACCCACACCACTTTCTTCAAAATTCTAACTGTCAATCCACAAAACTTATTCCCTTATCACTAACCCCCAACAACATCCCACACACAATTGAGCAAATATAAGAAAAGAGACTTTCCATTCCTGTCCACACTGCCTGATGAGACATTGTAGTTTCAATGTCGAAACAAATGTACTATTTGTAGTGGATATACATATATATATAAAAAAGAAAAATTCTGCACATGTTCTAAAATATAATTTATAATAAATATTCACAGCTCCATATATTATATATCAAGCACTGTTTTAAATTAATGTTTTTTCTTCGTTCTGTATTCACTCGGATATATATATATATATATATATATATATATATAAATATTTGCGTTGTGTGTGTGTGTGTACATATAATATGATGAACAACAAGATCTTCAAATTTTGAATAAAGTGTTCTGAGTTATATTGCCAGATGGTTATTATTAGGTTGAAAAGGAAGTCTTTTTCCAGCCTAATAAGTTCAATAGACACCTGAAGAAAAATTGAAAATATAACAGCCGAAACACTGAGCAAAAGACAACATTAATGAGAAGATTGGTCCTTAAAACTATATAGTAATGACAGAAAAGTGTAATGTTTTTAAACTTGCCAATATTTCTGTTTAGTAGTGCACATGTTACGACACCAAATTCTCCCCGAGACAGCACTAACCCAATCAATTCAGCACATGAATCTTCTGTTTGAACATTCCTTAAATATTTTATTGCAATAAACATAACTGTTTCGTTGATCACAGATTGTTACAATTGTAGTGAGTTAAATTTTCACTGGCAGTCCTTGGGTATGATGATAAACTGCATCCAGCATCAAAGCCTCTGATCATGAGAGGAACATGGAAGTACCTTTTAATTGCTAGTGTTCCCAGGTCTACTCTGACCAGGGGTGGTAGCACCTGTTAGGGTTTTAGATATGGGCAAATAGTAAATCCCTAAAACAAAATATAAAGTATGAAAATACATTTTTATATTAAAATAATACCAACAATACCTATTTATAGTAAAATTACCAACGATACATATAGAATATATTTAGTTGAAGCCATAAAAATGTGTTTAAAATAAACATTTATTATAAATCCACCTAATCCCCTGTTCCTCTTGGGTTAATCAATAAAGGTTTATTATTTGTAAAAAATTCTCAGATTCTAAAAATATCTTTTGGCAAAAAAAAAAAAAGATTGATAAACTGAAAAAAAAAATCAGTAAACCTTTATATCTAATTTTAATAATTTGCTTTTCATAGAAAATATATTTTTTTTTAATTAAAAAATCAAATTATCATACCAAAAGCAAATTCTTGTTAACTATTAGTTTTTCTAAAGAGCACAGTGGTACCAAGCATCAGGAAAAGTTGAAATTAATATTAATTCAAGCCCTAAGTGACCATCCCCACAGGCTACAACTCTGCTTCGGAAGGGGCTGGGGTTATTAGTTGGTGACAGAGGTGTCCCCCAAAAGAGTAAGTACCATGGTAGCTTAAGCGATTTTTTAAAGGTAGTGCCAGTAAAACCACTTTAAACTGACTTTGTGTCACGTTCAGTTGCATGTGGATACACTAATAAATACCCCATATAAGTTAAGTTTTGTGGGTGGGAGATTTCTGAAGTGGGAGGGTGGGAATAACTCTTGAAGGTTCCCTTTAATTTTTTGAAATTATGTAAATTGAAACTTACAAAAATATTGTTTGCAGAAAATAAAGTATGACAACTGATTAAAATTTAACATCTTTCTGTTCCAATATCGGAATCTCCATTTTTTTCATGATAATTTGCGAAAGCTAACTATCAAAATTTTTATAAATAAAAAAGCTTCTTTGAATCTTTAATTTTAGCTTTAATTGAAAGCTAAATGATTAAATCTACTATTTCTAGCAAGCAAAATCCCCCTACTTCTCTTTGGTTAACCAATAAAGGTTCATTATTTGTAAAAAAAAATTCTCAGATTCTAAAAATATTTTTTGGCAAAAAAAGGTTGATAAACTGAAAAAAAATCAGTAAACCTTTATATCTAATTTTAATAATTTGCTTTTCATAGAAAATATATTTTTTTTTATTTAAAAAGTCAAATTATCATAACAAAAGCAAATTCTTGTTAACTATTAATTAAGCAAAATTCTATGGTGTATTTTAAGTAGAAATTACATTGATTGGAATCTCAACCTTTATAGCTTTTAAAGTTATCATTTTTTTGCATCTATTTTAACAGCTTGACAAGTTTGTAAACAAAAGTTAATTCTCAGATTTAAAAGTCTTGCAAAAATAAAATATGCATCTGTGACACATTATTTTTGTAAAAAATATCAAATTTAAAGTTAAATTAATCTGATTTAAACAACTATTACTTGCTTTTAGTATGAAATGTAGAATAGAAACATTTCTTAATCACACAGAGATCTTGTTCTTCTGAGATGTTCATTGATTACTGACGACAACCAGATGTATTGACAAGCTAAGTTGACCAGAACTGACAAAAATTTATGAAACCTAAGTGAACATTTTGTTTTTGGTTTTTAACTAACTAAAAAAATCTGGTAAAAATTTGGTCACCCATTGACAAAAAACAAAAAAGAATTTTACCAAAATTTCGAACATGTTAGAAAGGATTACAAAATTAGGAAAAATAATGAAAAATTACTTTGATCTTTCCTCTTAATAATAACATAAACATTTTGATAGAGAAACTTCGTTTTTATTAAGTTTGGGGCCTTTTTTCTCCATACTATGCTGCTTTTCAGTGAATTAGTGGCGGTATCTATTTTAAATAAACAAACAAACCCTGGATGTGGTTGATATATACACATTTCAAAACGTATACCTCATACACTATAATTTTGACAAATTGCTAATCTCAAAATTTCCTTTGGTGCCCCATAATAGACTACTGGTTTAATTGCCAGGGAATTCTTCAAGCCTCTCCAATTCCTATTTCATAAGCAGCTACAGCCATCGCCTTGATTTATTCCTTTTGAAGACTTCTTGATGTAATTTTCATGTTACATGTTAGTGGTGTTATTTTAATATTAGATATGCTTGCTTGGACAAAGATGTTATTCTGCTATAGATGAATTTTACTTTATAAAGATTTTATATTTATAACAAAAATGAAATTCTCAGTTCATGAGCAAATGTTCTCAATTTGAAGATGACTTGGCCATTTTGAAATTGATTAGTCAATTTTGAAGTTGCAAAGGTACACATTCAAGCAAATAAAGGTATCAACAAATGAAACTAATCCATTTTCGACTTTTTATTTAGTTTTAAGTTTAAAAAATAGTAATGGGGGGGTCTTTGCACATACCTAATAAAATGTTGCAAATAATGATCAATTTATGCAAACCATTTCTAACTGAGTGATAAACTGGCGGGTTACATTAAAAAACTAAACATTCCATCAATGTCGATACAATCCAGAACTATCATGATGAATGGATGTCTTCATCACAGAGACCCCCCCCCCCCCATACAGAGAGTACTTAATGGAACCCAGACCATATGATCCATCACTAAAGATGCTGAAAAAATAGTCAGTTCCAAGTCAGTCAGTTAAGTGCCATACCTGATACACACTTTGGATAATCATATCTCTTTCAAGACATGACTGACTGGGCAGAAGATTATTCCGCAGTAGGTTGCCATTGCTTTCTGCAGTAGAGTGCTTGCCAGCCAAGGCTATAGAACCCAATCTATCCTATTATTTGACCCATAGCTAGAGGAGGAAGAGATGCATTATATTATTAAGTAGTAATTAGTGGAGGATCAGTTTATTACTTCATAACAATAGAAAACCGATCCCCCACTTTATGACCAGTAGAAGCCTTAATCATTATTCCACTTATTATATTCAGTCAGTTAAGTGCCATACGTGATACACGCTTTGGATAGTCATGTCTCGAAAGTGACATGACTGACTGAGCAGAAGATTATTCTGCAGTAGGTTGCCATTGCTTTCTGCAGTAGACTTTGCTGACCAAGGCTATAGAACCCAATCTATCCTATTATTTAACCCATAACTGGAGAGAAGAGACGGATTAATACCTTTCCCAAGGGTATTTGTGCGTAAGTGAATGCAAGGAATTCAACTGGAATTCGAACTCGGCACCCCGATTTGTCGTTCCGATTTGATATCCACTGCACCACAACACACATCCTAGTTCCAAGTACCATTCCAATAAATACCTGACTCCACATACTATTTCTGTCTTTAAATAGATTGGGCCAAAATGGAGTAGTATCTAGGCTTCTTCTCAGTCTCAATAGAATCCAAAAGTATCTCCTCATCCTTGAGTGTGATAAATTATTTTCTATCCTACAACCCCTTCCTTGCAGATAAGATATCTTGAGCTTCTTGCTGCTCTATCACTATTTCCTTGGAAATTGTTTAGACAAACTGCATTCCTTAGTCCAACCAGTTCTAACTCTCATCGTTAAGACCTACTATACTATGCATATTGTAATAAACCGTCTTTATTCCCTTCATATTCCATTAATGAGACCTAAGTTCCACTCGAGCAGCTTCTTCCCATGGACTGCTACTTTCCCAAGAGGTTGCTTCCCCAATCACTGCAATCTGAACCTGTGTAGGGTTAACCATTATCTTCCTCACATAAACTGTGCTTCTTACTCTAATCCTTCTACCTCGAATGACTCTTGGGCCTTGTTCAGGGTGAACATCAATGTTAAAAAAAGAATAGAAAACAGAACTATGAATCTTCCCTATTTTTTTTAATTTTTTGCTTTACCTATATATTTTTTTAAATAATTATATATATTTTTTATAATTATATATTTTTTAATATATAATTATAGATAAATAAATCTCACTACTGTTTTGATGTTATCTCAGGATTAGGCTTAGGGTGAATAAGTAATGAGAACGTCATGTAATGTCAGCATTGTTCAATTTAGATCACATAAAAATATGTGATCGGTGTCAATTTCATGTTTCTGCTCACTATGTTATAGTATATAGCTATGTAACAATATTTAGCTGAACGGAAGTAATTAATTTTATTAATTATTTATTAACTATGATTGAACATTTTTTTTAAACAAGAAGTTACTATTATAGATCAGAAGGAAACGTACTAAAATAATTTTTTTATTCTCCGAATATGAGCGAAGGTAAAAGAAACGAAAGGCAACAAGTTTTGTTTTCCTTGTTGTTATTTTAAACCTGAGAAGGAATGAAGAGAAAGAAAAGAGAAATAAATTCGTTTTTTTATTTCCGAGGTTAGATAAAACACAGAACAATAGACATTGATAATTTGATTTAAAAACGTAAAACCAATCCAGATGCCCTTGCCGAAGGTTGACAAGCTCACCCACAAAAGGTGACAAGTGAAATGAAGGAATTGTCTGGCTAACAGGAAAAGAAATTGATAACAAAATATCTTTCTGTCATCAACGGAAAGCTCTAAGAATATCTATGACCGAAAATGCAGATATTGGAAACGCAGATGCGAAAATTATTATCTAAGTGACAATGTAAACAGACAGGCCACTAACGTGACAATGTAAACAGACACGCCTGTCTGTTTGTTCCAGGCGAAAAGGGAAACGTTTAGTCATACAGGCTTTATGACAAGCTGAAAAGGTTAATAGTGATTGATTAAAAATCCCCAAAATTATTTCGTGAGAAAGAAAATTCGCCGGAAAAGACCAGCCCAGAAAAGGGGTATAGGAAGATGACGTCATAAGACTGAGAGGCATCTCATTGGTCCCGTGAAGAAAAAAAAACGTTATAGATGACCACACAAATATCTCATTTGCGCATATTAGATCGTGATGTTGCGCGAATTTTGTTTGCTTGTTTTGATCTCGACCAAATCCAACTTGACGCGTTCGAATGCGGTGCGAAGCGCTTTTTAAACCCCGGCCAGTGATGCCTATTTTAGAAAGGAAAGAAATAACTGAATGTCCCAGAAACCCACGACACCCACCCTCAATAGGCATCACGTTACATCTCCAACCATTGTCCACACATTCGGCACGCAGTGACTCGTATCGGTTTTTTCTTTAGCTCGTGCGCCTCTACCCTGTTTTCTTCCCAAGGGACTGTTAACTCTATTAGGAAGACTGTCTTTTTTGAGTCTGACTACAATACGATGTCGGGACGTTTGTTTAATAGTTTAAGAATATATTTTTTTATTCAATACGATTTTATGAAACGTTTGTGGTCCAGTGGATATCGGCTCGGAACAAGAAATCGGGGAGCCGAGTTCGAATTCTAGTTGAATTCATTGCATTCACTTACGCGCAAATACCCTTGGGAAAGGTATTAATCCGTCTCTTCCCTCCAGTTATGGGTTAAATAACAGGACAGATTGGGTTCTATAGCCTTGGCCGGCAACCAGTCTACCGCAGAAAGCAATGGCAACCTACTGCGGGATAATATTCTGCCCAGTCAGTCATGTCTCTTTCGAGACATGATCGCCCAAGCGTGTTTCACGTATGGCACTTAATTGACTGAATAAGCAATTATGTTTTTTATAATACTAGGAGTATTTTTTAAAAATTAAATTATACTTTTGAGTTTAATACATTGCGTTTATTTTTATTTTTTTCATTTCCATACCTGTTTGATGCCATAAAATATCTAAATGCACCTAATGTATTTATTATTATTATTATTCTGAATTCAAGAGTTATTGAATAATCATATATCACATTAGTCGGTAGAAAAGTCGAGGGTGTTATAAGCAATTATTTTTATCGGAAACTTCGAAATAAAAGAACACAATCAAATCAAATATTAGATTTAGATTGGAGTGAGTCCTTTGTAATTCAGGGTAGCGAAAGTTTATTTATGGGTAGCAGTCGCGAGAAAGTCCGTTTCGGTTCGGTAGTTGATTGTCTAGAAGTCAGAACTTGGTAGTAGTCATCTTAGAAATAGGCGCGTCGTCACTCTTTTCTCGGCTCTAAGAGGAGCGAAAAAATGTCTTAAGCAGACGACAGTTTCTCTTTTTACTATTTAACAAGCCTCCCAGAATTCTGGCGCGTAGCTTGGCTTCGGCTACCGTCAAACAAAACTCTCTTTGCGTTAATCTTTTTTTGATTGACCAAAATTGTTCTATTTTTCAGCCTTCCTTGTTTGTTCATTTTTTCTTTCATTTTTCTTTTACACTGGAAGTTATGCGTGGAACCTATTTTGGTAGATTTCTAATGACAAATGCATAGACTCTGGTTCAGCAAATTTCCACCATTTTGCGGTCGGGTTCAATCTTTTCTTTTTCTTCCTTGTCTTCTCATTGTTTGGATGTGCGTGGTAGTACAGTGGATATCGAAACGAGAAATCGGGGAGAAGAGTTCGAATTCCAGATAGATTATCAGATAAAAATAAAGAAAAAATTCAGTAATATTCCAACTTATTCATAAAATAATGACAGTACTTCATCTTAAAATATTAGTCTTATAACAAGTTTCAAGTTTCTGCTAATTGTCAACACTAAGAGAGTTACTCAGTCACTCAGATCTTCCACTAACTGACAATTTTACTGACCTACTTGAAATATTGCTAAACAAACTTGGAAGTGAACTCATACTAACATCGTTAACTTTGCACAACTATTTATTAGTATGTTGCAACCCCTAAAAAAAATCAATAAAAATAATTCATTATTTGCACTATTTACATGAAAATGTGTGTTGTGGTGCAGTGGATATCAAATCGGAACGAC
Organism: Ascarosepion bandense; assembly: GCA_037127315.1. Taxonomy (NCBI): domain Eukaryota; kingdom Metazoa; phylum Mollusca; class Cephalopoda; order Sepiida; family Sepiidae; genus Ascarosepion; species Ascarosepion bandense. Next base: position 444,312 of record JBBBDQ010001458.1, read on the forward strand.
AAATCGGGGTGCCGAGTTCGAATTCCAGTTGAATTCCTTGCATTCACTTACGCACAAATACCCTTGGGAAAGGTATTAATCCGTCTCTTCTCTCCAGTTATGGGTTAAATAATAGGATAGATTGGGTTCTATAGCCTTGGTCAGCAAAGTCTACTGCAGAAAGCAATGGCAACCTACTGCGGAATAATCTTCTGCTCAGTCAGTCATGTCTCTTTCGAGACATGATTATCCAAAGTGTGTATCAAGTATGGCACTTAACTGACTGAATATAATAGGTGGAATAATGATTAAGGCTTCTACTGGTCATAAAGTGGAGGATCGGTTTTCTATTGTTATGAAGTAATAAACTGATCTCCCACTAATTACTTGGTTGGCAACCAGTCTACCGCATAAAGTAATGGCAACCTACTGCGGGACAATCTTCTGCCCAGTCAGTCCAAGCGTCTATCACGTATGGTAGGCGCTTCACTGACTGTACTGACATGAGTTGGAAGATAAATTTAGAGAGAAAAGTATGAGAGAGAAGGAGAGAAAAAGAGAGATTGGATTTTAAAGGAAAGAAAATACCTTATTTTATTTTATTATATATATATATATACTAGCAGCATAGCCCGGCGTTGCTCGGGTGTAATGAAAGCTTTAAAACTAATCCATGGTCCTGGAGCCCAGACTCTTTAGACGTTGGCATGAAAGACTAAAAAGCAATAGTTGTTTCCAGTTAAAGCGAAACCGTAGACTGAAAGAAAAATGAATGGATGTAAGTCAAATTTTGATTTCCTTATATCGATATCAAATAGGTTTTTTTCGTCGTAAACTGAATTTTGAAGGCTAAATAAGTCCTCTGAGTAAATGGTATCATGGCTGAGACTAAGAACTACAATTATACCTACTTAGAGCCAAACCCGAAGCAAAAACTAAAATAAAAAGGCTGAAAAAAATGGAGACATACCGGCAGATAAACAGACACACACACAAACATCTTGTCTTTTATATATATATATATTATCGATTTTCTGCACTATTGTAAGAACTGCAACCTTGAAACTTTTGGATATCGTTTCTTATGTTTTTGTCTATGAGTGTATCAAATTTGATTAAAATCGGACCACTCCTTCTATAACCCGATTTTTTCGATTATCGATTTTCGATATTTATCGGGGGTACCTCGACACAAAACCTAGCTAAGAACACTCGCAGACGCTTATAGTACAACTGTGTAAATTTTCAAGAAAATCGGTTCAGCCATTTCAAAGTCTATAGTTAACGGACACACACACACACACACACACACACACACACACACACACAAAGTTTCATTTATAAATAAGTTTAGATATATATAACTGTAAATTTGTCTTTGAACACGTCTCGAAAAACCCACCGAGTATAAACGCGAAGGGGAAAAATGGAAACAAAAAATGAAACGAACTAAGCCCTTGAACATTGAAGTACTAGTCGAAAGAAAAAAAACCCGAGACGAGGAACCTAACACGTAAAGCGTTCAATACAATAGAAGAGCAAACAAGTAAGTAGCTAACCTAGAGAGCCAACGAACCTACCAAGGTTTCACCAAATTGGATCTTCAGGGAAAGTTGGCTCTCTAGGTTAGCTACATATATATATATATATATATATATATATATATATATATATATATATATATAAACTAAACCTAAAAGTGAGCCAAAAGTCGACCGCGGTTTCACTCGCCGGATCGTCAGGGCTTGGTTCTCGTACTTTCGTCTTGAGCTCTTTCTTGTTAAGGTTTTCGTCTTGGGTTTTTTTTTCTTTCGAACACGGCTTATGCTTTGTTTGTTTCTTTTTTTATTCCCCTTTACCCATTTGGTAGTACCTTTTGGGTTTGACGACTAACTTCATCGATTTGTTAGCAGTAGGTTTTTCTGATTTCGGTCGTGATTAGTGCTACTGTTTTGTTGGTACGTTTCACAATATATATATATATATATATATATATATATATATATATATATATATAGTTTTATTTTACATTTGAGTTTACCGCAACTTTTCGGATCGGGAAAAGTAATAAATGGTGGTAATTTAGATTTTTCTTTTGCATATTTATACCAAAAATACTTTAATAGATGAAAACTGGAGAAAAAATTCTTTTAAAAAAGCTTCACAAATGATTTGGAAGTCAGACACAGGCACATAACGACCTTGTGGGGATTTTAGGAATCTCAACGTAAAAACAGTTCCTGATAAATGCTCTATCCCGCGTTTGCACGATTTCGCCAGAGATTTACAGGGAACAGCAGTTTTCACAAAATTGAATTTGATTAAAGCATACTACCAACTCCCAGTAGCAGAAGGAGACATAAGGAAAACTGCAATTACCACTCCATTTGGACTTTATGAATTTACGTGGATGCAATTTGGGTTACTATTCCTCAGGTAATGGACTCTCCCTCCTATATTAATAAGAGTTAACAGGAAGTTCTTAGAAGTTCATAGGAGATTTTTTTTTAGACTTTTATTGGAGTTCAGTAGAACTACTAGGCAGTTGATATTAGTCGGCAGTTAGCCGAATATTAAGGAGTCAGCTTTCAGTGGAAGATTACCAAGTTCTTAACATTTTGGGTACGTTAAGTCGATTAGCAACCGACATTTCGTTCAGTGCGAAAACTACTCCACAACAGTTACATAATTCCACCCAAACTTTTCAGAGACTTATTGATAAAGGCTAGTCATGAAATCAAAGAACACCAATACCATAAACAATAAGTTTTCGAGAGACTGGCGCATTTTAGATTAAAGATCAATGAACACAAATGTGAATTTGCCGTTTCAAAGTTGAATTTCTTGGGCCATGTGATTGACAAAAACGGAATCACACCTGTCCCAGAGAAAGTAGCAGCAATACGAAATTTCCCGTAATCAAAAATAAATAAATAAATAAATAAAAATAAAAATAAATAAATAAATAAAAGAAGCAAAGTAAACAGACATATAAAGTTCCCTCCTGGACAGTTTATAAAACCAGACGGTAGGTTCACGAACCTAGACATCGATAAAGAGGGACACTTACCAGAAGCAAATGGACATCATTATCTACTCACTATCATTGGTCGATTTGAGCACCTTGACGTGGTGTAATAGTTAGTAAGCTTGTTTTGCTTGAAATTATTACAACTGAGTTGTGAGTTCGATCCTCACTGGGTACCCTATATTTCCGGCCTTGTGTCACATCTAAGCGGCGCTTAGAAAATCAACTATTATTGGTCGATTTACGAGATGGCCTGTCATTGTTTCCCTCATAGATATATCTGCAAAAATAATCTCTACAAGTACATAAGTAAATTGTCGTTTTTTATTGTCGTTTTTTATTGTCCCTCAATAATAACTGTAGTTCTCAGTTTAAATCTTTTTGATGAGTTCACAAAGCTATTGGAAGTTAAGCACATACAACAACGGCTTATCCCTGTACCAATGACTTAATCAAACGTTTTCACAGGCAACTTAAGACAACATTAATATAAAACTATTTATTACCAAAGAAAGAAGAAGATAAAAGGTGAAAGAGGTGAAAAGAAATGATAATTGAATATTTTTCTCCTTCCTCTTCATCCGTTACAAGCTGGGTGAAAGATATGTTTAGACCACACAGGAAAATAGATAAATTTTTTTTTTTTTTTTTTATGACTCTTGAGTGCTGGCCACCAAGTCGGATAAAAGATTATCATCGCAAAAAAGCGGAAAAGCTATTTTCGCTAAAAATGAGTTTCTCCGTTGTTGGAAAATTTAACGACCATTGATAGGACCGGTTTTGGAACGAAGTGATCAGCTATCAATCATCCTCGGGGATTTTGGTCTTCGACGCGAAGGATCGGTTTTGGAACGAAGTGATCAGCTGTCAGTCATTCTCGAGTTTTTGGTCTTCGACGCGAAGGACCAGTTTTGGAACGAAGCGATCAGCTGTCAGTCATCATGGGGATTTTGGTCTTCGACGCGAAGGACCGGTTTTTGGAGAACAAGCGATCAGCTGTCAATCATCCTTGGGGATTTTGGTCTTCGACGCGAAGGACCGGTTTTTGGAACAGAGAAGTGATCAGCTTATGATCATCCTCGAGGTTTTGGTCTTCGACGCGAAGGACCGGTTTTGGAACAGAGAAGCGATCGGCTAATGATCATCCTTGGGGATTTTGGTCTTCGACGCGAGGACCGGTTTGGAACAAGTGATCGGCTGTCAGTCATCCTCGGGGATTTTGGTCTTCGAGCACACGAAAGGACCATTTTGGAACGAAGCGATCGGCTGTCAGTCATCCTTGGGGATTTTGGTCTTCGACGCGAGGACCAGTTTTGGAACGAAGTGATCAGCTATCAATCATCCTCGGGGATTTTGGTCTTCGACGCGAGACGGTTTTGGAAGACGAAGCGATCGGCTGTCGGTCATCCTCGGGGATTTTGGTCTTCGACGCGAAGGACCGGTTTTGGAACGAAGTGATCGGCTATCCAGTCATCCTCGGGATTTTGGTCTTCGACACCGAAGGACCGGTTTTGGAACGAAGCGATCAGCTATCAGTCATCTCGGGGATTTTTTGGTCTTCGACATGAGGACCGGTTTGGAACCGGTGGGTAATATCAATCATCCTCGGGGATTTTGGTCTTCGACGCGAAGGACCGGTTTTGGAACAAGTGATCAGCTGTCAGTCATCCTCGGGGATTTTGGTCTTCGACGCGAAGGACCGGTTTTGGAACGAGCGATCAGCTGTCAGTCATCCTTGGGGATTTTGGTCTTCGACGCGAAAAAGGGACCGGTTTTGGAACGAAGTGATCGGCTGCTAAATCATCACTCGGGGATTTTGGTCTTCGACGCGAAGGACCGGTTTTGGAACGAAGCGATCAGCTGTCAGTCATCCTTGGGGATTTTGGTCTTCGACGCGAAGGACCGGTTTTGGAACGAAGTGATCGGCCTCAATCATCCTCGGGGATTTTGGTCTTCGACGAAGGACCGGTTTTGAGAACGAAGCGATCTCCAGCTGTCAGTCATCCTTGGGGATTTTGGTCTTCGACGCGAAGGACCGGTTTTGGAACAGTGATCGGCTATCAATCGTCCTCCAGGATTTGGTCTTCAAACACGGTTTGGAACGGTGATCAGCTATCAATCATCCTCGGGATTTTGGTCGCCGACGCGAAGGACCGGTTTTTGGAACGAAGTGATCAGCTATCAATCATCCTCGGGGATTTTGGTCTTCGACGCGAAGGACCGGTTTTGGAACGAAGTGATCAGCTATCAATCATCCTCGGGGATTTTGGTCTTCGACGCGAAGGACCGGTTTTGGAACGAAGTGATCGAGCTATCAATCATCCTCAGGGATTTTGGTCTTCGACGCGAAGGACCGGTTTTGGAACGAAGTGATCAGCTATCAATCATCCTCGGGGATTTTGGTCTTCGACGCGAAGGACCGGTTTGGAACTGACGATCAGCTGTCAGTCATCCTTGGGGATTTTGGTCTTCGACGCGAAGGACCGGTTTGGAGCAGTGATCAGCTATCAATCATCCTCGGGGATTTTTGGTCTTCGACGCGAAGGACCGGTTTTTGGAACAAGCGATCAGCTGCTCCAGTCATCCTTGAGATTTTGCGGTCTTCAAGCGCGAAGGACCGTTTTTGGAACGAAGTGATAAGCTATCAATCATCCTCGGGGATTTTGGTCTTCGACATGAGGACCGGTTTTTGAACGAAGTGATCGGCTATCAATCATCCTCGGGGATTTTGGTCTTCGACGCGAAGGACCGGTTTTGGAACGAAGCGATCAGCTGTCAGTCATCATGCGGAGATTTTGGTCTTCGACGCAGAGGACCGGTTTTGGAACGAAGTGATCAGCTGTCGATCATCCTCGAGAGTTTTGGTTCTCGACGCGAAGGACGGTGGGGGTTCCACATTAACAGCCAATAATGATTATAGTACGTGGTTAGAAAATCTACCACTGTTATTATTATTCATCCGGAATGTAACCAAGGAAGACTTAGGATTTACAGCATCTGAAATGTTTTTTTGGAACGTCCTTGCCAGGACAGTTTTGTGATAAAACCAATCTCCTACAGCCAACTACATCTTTTGTATAAAAGTTTGAACAAAGAATGAGTGATCTAGTTTTCACACCTACTAGAACACAGACAAAAAACCTTTACACACCAAAAGACCTCCACAAGTGTGAATATGATTTCTTACGAAACAACGCAATAAAAAATCCCCTTTGCTCTACTTAGACAGGACCTTTCCAAGTAGTCGACAGGAAACCTAAATATTTTACTGTTGTGGATTCCGAGTGGGAAACCACACAAAATAATAAATAACAAAAATAGATATGGAGATAGAAAATGTAAGTTATATTGAACAAGAAATACAAACTGGAACACGGGTTAGTCAATTCAGGAATATTATTAGTAGAAATCGATATATACAGTCTTGCAGTGAAATAGTATGTCCGGGTAATGAGTCTATATCCAAACAACTCCAATTTACTCTGCAACTTACGGACCAACTAAGCAACTGCTTTACAACTCTACAACTACTCTTTATAACTACTGCCGTTCTCTCTATAGGCAGGATTATATGTACACAGGCGAGTCCATTCTTATGTGCAAAAAGGGGTGATCTTGTTTGCCTTTTGCCACAATTTACAATTGTGGCAAAAGGCAAACAAGATACTGTCTCTATAAACAGACTAAAACCAGCGTATTTGAATTTACCTACAAATAAAAGTACGTCGGAACATTCTGCACCGTCACCGAATATCAAAGTGAACCATTTTCCACACTGATAAACACACCTAAAAACATCGGGTAGACAAATACACTGGCCTACTCATTTTAAAATTATTATTAGATATTGAAAAATATTTTCAATGTTTATCAATCTGCAGTGGTGGTGGGTGGCTATAGGATATAAATCTTATATTTTACAGCGAATAGATGAAGTAAAAAAAAAAAAAAAAACAAGTAGAAAAGGTACATACTAAATCGAATCAGAATAACCGAAAACAAATTTTGCCACAAATTACTAAAAAAATCAAATCCAAAATAAGTTTAGTGATTCTTGTTGCCGATTGGACAAAATACAAATTGAACTTTCAACGACTATGGTTTTTGGCACCAAAAATAAGTTTGCGTTGGAAGCCGACCACGTGATTTAGTTGGCTACTTGTTCACGTCTTCGTAAGTCAGCCAGAGAACGCACCGAACACTAAAGGGACCAACAAGACTCTTCAGCTAACTCATTAAAAATTAACCACGATAGTTTATTTTTTCTCTGGTCATTTATTTGTGGTCTTTCCCAAAAGAATCACATCTCACTTTCTCTGTCAGGCTGCGTTCTTTATTTCCTTTTCTTTCTCATACACTGACAACAAACAAGAAAGAAAAAGGAACATAGGCAATTTATATCTGCATTCATTTCACACTCGAGACGACACACCAGTGACACCATTTACCTTTCCTTCCCAAAAGACTCAATATTTAGACGTTACTACTATTGTTCACATCCATAACGAAATATACACTTATCTTAACTTCACAAATCACATTTTACTTACAGAAACGAACTCTTTGAACTTTAAAAAATACTAGTTGTGCATTTATTGTGAATGTAGAAAATATATTCTTCTTGCTATTTTTCTACAAAACAGATCTGTCCGTGTTGTCCTTTAAACTTGTGTTGTATTTTGTGGACAGGATACTCGACCTTAAATTTTCCTTTTAATCCGGGTAGAAAGACATAAGAATAATCAAGAATCTCTACTGGCAGCAAACGGCCTGCATACGGACAGGTAACGACCTTAGTAAATACACAAAGATAGAAAAAGGCGTAAGACAAGGATGTGTCTTTTCACCGGATTTGTTCAACCTATACAGCGAGAATATTTTGAGGACCCTAGATGACACGCCAGGATTTGTTATTGGAGGCCACAACCTGAACAACATAAGGTATGCGGACGATACAGTGCTGATTGCGGACACGGAAAGGAAACTACAAGACCTCATACAGAAAGTAGCAGTGGAGAGTGACAAGAAGGGACTACAAATAAACTTTAAGAAAACTGAGTGCATGGTCATCAGCAAAAGATACAACCCAAAATGCCAAATACAGGTGGAGGATAACAGAATCAAGCAAGTACAAAAATTTAAATACCTAGGAAGTGTTCTAACAGAAGATGGAAAGTGCGACACGGAGATCCGAAGGCGAATTGGCATGGCAAAGGACGCGTTCCAGAAGATGAGCAAAATACTAATACACAGGAAAATCTCAATAGAAACGAAGAAAAGAGTGCTAGACTGCTACGTGATGTCAGTTCTTCAATACGGCAGTGAATGCTGGACAATATCATCAAAAATGAGGACAAAACTGGAGGCGGCCGAAATGTGGTTCTACAGAAGGATGCTACGGATATCGTGGACTGAGCATGCAAGCAACGAGGAGGTGTTGGAAAGAATGGCAACAAAAGGAAATTGATGCTGAGCATCAAGAAGAGACAACTGAAGTTCCTGGGACATGCAATGAGGAAAGAGAGTCTGGAGAACCTGATACTGACTGGTCAGATAGAAGGAAGGAGAGACAGAGGAAGGCAGCGGATAACATATTTGCAGGGTCTAATCAGGTGGATGACGGAACGAGGGTTGCCAGAAGCAACAAGCTCAAACATACTAAGAGCCACAAGGGATAGGGAGACGTGGAGAACCATGATCGCCTACGTCCTGAAGGGACAGAGCACATAGAAGAAGAAAAAGTCTGCCCTCTGAAAAAAAAATTGATGAACACCCCCTCAAAAAAAAAAAAAAATTACATACGAAGTATTGAAAAGGTGAAATAGATTCCCCTGCGATATTTTCAGAAGGTTCTCTAATAAAATAATGTATTCTGTTAATTCATTAATGAATAATTCCTGAAAAATTACTTTCACTCAGATATTCCCCGATTTTTGGTAAATATTTTAAAATAGTGGAAGCAATTTTCCGATTTCACTTCTGAAATCTATTTTAGCCGTACCTAGTAAAATGTTTTAAAAACAATGACAATGAAGTTAACAGTCTACTTTGAATGTATGCAATAATTATTTTGCCCAATACCAACATTGCAAGGCAGTGGCGGTGGCAATTAAATAATGCCCTTGCTATGTTTTACTTTCAATGGACAAATGATTAACCAGAAACGTTTGACTATGAAATGAAGCCATAAATCTCTCCTCCTCCTCAAGGAAATTGGCCTTTGTAAATCAACTTCAACAGTAAAAAAAGAGAGCTTTATTGTGTTTGTTAATCTATAACATGCCGCCTTGTTTATATGCCATTCTCATAAAAAGTAATATATCAAGTGTCAGGTTGAATAATAGATTAGTGTTCAAGAGGTTGTATGTCTTGTAGTTGAGTTCTTTTGACTTTACTTGGGCTTTTCGTGAGAAATAGAGATAGGCTGGTGTTAATCTATTTTAGAGTAGAAGACGACAAAGTTATACTATGACTTTTATTCTATTGTTCTTAGTAAACTAAGATATATAAAACACAAGCCAATTCTAGCCACTAATCAAATAGTTATTATCAACTGATTTCATTAACTGAACTTCTTAGTACACAGGACCAATTCTAGTAGGATTTCCTAAATATCCGTGAGTTGTTTTTTTTTTTTTTAGCTTCCATTGGAAATATTTTAAATTATTTACATTAACAAAATAAATTACTTGACTGTATGCCACCCGAAAATAACTCGAAATTTACAAGGTTTTTCGATTGTAACATACATTACAACTGCTTAAGAAAGTGGAGAATGGTCACCAGCGTCGATGACATCAAATCATTGCGTTTCTGGCGTGCAGTTATGGCCGAATTCCTTGGATCAGTGTTGCTTGTGCTCATGGGTTGCGGCTCTTGCGTAAATCTAAAAGGCGAACAAAATTCGTCACTTGTACAGGTAAGTAATTCACATTCGTTTCTCTCTCGTCGTTATTTAATTTCTATTATTATTATTATTATTATTATTATTATTTCTCTTAAATGATTATCGCTGGAGACCAAGTGCCAGCAAGTTGCCTCGAATCCCCCAACACTCTCTACAATATTCCAGACATTTTCATCCTGGGTAGTTTTGATTCTTACTAAGGTCTCCAGTTGTTCCAAATTTTTTGTGCCCAACTACAATAGGCATGACAATCACCTTCATGTTCCATCGGAGTTATCGTTCTCTGGCAATTTTTAGATATTTCTCCACATTTTAACTTTTGTTCACTTTTACGATATCTACCATGATATGTGCGTTGTGGTGCAGTGGATATCGGCTCGGAACGAAAAATCGGGGAGCCGAGTTCAAATTCCAGTTGAATTCATTGCATTCACTTACGCGCAAATACCCCTGGGAAAGGTATTAATCCGTCTCTACCTTCCAGTTATGGGTTAAATAACAGGACAGATTGGGTTCTATAGCCTTGGCTGGCAACCAGTCTGCCGCAGAAAGCAATGACAACCTACTGCGGGATAATCTTCTGCCCAGTCAGTCATGTCTCTTTCGAGACATGATCGCCCAAGCGTGTTTCACGTATGGCACTTAACTGACTGACCATATTCACCTTCTTTGCGTTGGCAATGATTTAATCTAGTTAATCCAGTCTGGATTGGGTGGTGCATTTAAATTTCAAAGTTCAAAAGAATTTTATGTTTTTTTTAATCGTTTCACCACAAGCAAGGCGGTAACGCAGGGGGCTACATAAGAGTAAAAGATTAGATAGGAGGGGAGTAAAGAGAAAGACGAACCAGTTACAGGGGGTGTCAGAGAAAGGAGCAAGAGAAGGATAGGAATACAGGTGTGATGACAGTTGCGAAGGCAGAGAGAAAGGAAAAGATATACAGGGTGATGTAGAAAGAACTAGAGTCAAGCGGTTAAGAGATGGGTATTGACATTGCATTTAAATTCCTGGAGGTTGTAGCCGCCAGGAAAGCAAAAATATGAAAGAGAGTTCCATAGGTGGGAAGTGCGAGAAAAGAAGCTACTGGAGTAGAATTGTCGTCTGCATTTGGTTGATCTGTGAATGGGTGGGACCCAGGTGCCAGTCTGGTTGCACGAGTAAACTCCTGTGGCAGGGGCACCAGTGACTTAAGTGCGTCGGAGCAGAAGCCATGATTTTTTTTTTATTCTCTAAGACAGGTTCTGATCTGTACACATGCCATTGTTTTGCATAGTCAAATTTGAGTCATTTGCAGAGTTATTAGTCGCTCATGCTATCTACTCACTAGGTGCTGTGAAAGCGGCTTGAACCAAGTTCAAATTTCTTATATACACTTTCGCACATATATCATTGGAAAAGGTATGGATCCATCTCTTCTTCCTATAGCTATGAGTTGAAAAGGCAGAGCCTACTGGCTTCGTTTGCCGTGGTTAGCAATCAGTCTGGGAAAACAAATGATCCGAATTAAAAAAAAACAAAAAACAAAAAAAAAACTGTATGTATCCCTAGCTAAGCACATATACTATACAATTTTTGGTACCCGTATAACATGTAGCCTACCCCTTTGATTCTGCTATAGTATGTGGTCTACTTGGTTTGAATGTGTCCTACCTCAGTAAAATTATATTTATAGATATAAGTATTTGGTTATTTATTGAATCTATTTTCCCTACCCTAACCCTTACCAGGCAATTATAATAATTCCTTATACGTTTCTCGGGGCGAAAAATCAGTTTGAATTCCAGTTGAATTCGTTGCATTCACTTATGCGCAAATACCCTTGGGAAAGGTATTAATCGATCTCTTCCCTCCAGTTATGGGTTAAATAACAGGACAGATTCTATAGCCTTGGTTGGCAACCAGTCTATCGCAGAAAGTAATGGCAACCTAGTCCGGGATAATCTTCTGCCCAGTCAGTCTCTTTCGAGACATGATCGCCCAAGTGTGGCACTTAACTGACTGACTGACATACTATACCAGTGACTGGATTTCGTAGGTCGGATATCTTTGTCATGTATGGTCATTTTTTATTTAATGTTTGGGAAGTACCTAATATAAATGACCATTCTACTTGAATTATTTTTTTGGTACAAAGGAGAATGAGCAATATTTAAAGAAGCAAAAAAAAAAAAAAGCTAAAGGATTAATGTCATAGACATCATGATAACAATTATTAATAATAAAGAATACGAAAAATAAGATATTAAAAATATAAAATAATAAAAAATAAAATACCATAACATTTAATAAATTATTGAGTTACGTCTATCATAGTATTTCAATTATTATCTCAGTTATTAAATTTTTAAATTAATTTCAGAAAATTTTATATTAGTTTTAAGTTTTATTTTTTCAGAAAGCATCTTCAAACGTAAGGTTATAAAACTAAATTAACTAAAATTCAATAAAATATTAGATAATCGCTGAAAATATTATGTTATTTTTTAAGAATTACTAGGAAGTTAAAAAACCCCAAAAATATTTCACTTAGGTTTAATAAATTTATGTCAATTCCGGTCAACCATTTTTTTTTGTTTGTTCGGTTATAGTGAGAAGGTTGATTTAGTCAGATTTTAATGACATTTTTTTGTTTTTATTCTTTTTTATTTTAGAAAACTGAAAATATCTTCTAATGTTTTGCTAAGAATTTTTTCTTCAAAAATGTTTATTTTTCTATAAAAGTCTATTTTTATACTTTCATAGTATATTGACCCCAATTTGGTGGTGGGGGTTTAACTATTTGACCATAGCTGGGACCCTAACAGGTACTACCACTCCGAGTCAGGGTGGACCTGGGAACAACAGCAATTAAAAGGTGGTTTGTAACAATATTTTGGCGGAACGGAGGTAATTAATTTTATTAATTAATTAATTATTAACTATAACTGGAAAATTTTTCAATTACTATTATAGGTCAGAAGAAAACGTACTAAATGATATTTTCTTTATTCTTCAAATATGAGCGAAGGAAAACGGAGGTAATTAATTTTATTATTTAATCATTAACTATAACTGGAAAATGTTTTTACTATCTTAGATCAGAAGAAAACGTACCAAAAGACATTTTTCTTTATTCCTCGAAAAGGAGCCAATGAAAAGAGTCAAAAGATAACAAATGTTATGAAAACCTGAAAGAGAAGAGAAATAAATTCAATTGTTATTTTCGCTGGACATTAGAAATCTGAAACATAAAACAGACCACATGGCATTAGACAAGCGTTACTTTTTATTATTGTACTCAAAGGCATTGTCTTGCTCGCGTGAATTGTAAAGAGAAATAAGATAACAAATATCGAATTCCGAGTTGAGGACTGGATTAGTGATTCAAGCGAAGAGACATTTAGCTTGACATCAAGCAGAAAGGAAAAATAAAGCAGATAACAAAAATATTTTCCGTCATCTAAAATGTCGGTGACTCGAAAATAGATATTAGAAACGCAGAAGCGGAAATTCTGATCTAAGTGACAACGTCAACAGGCCCTTGTCAACTTGTTTTGGGCGAAACAAGTTCAAAAAGGTTAATAGTGATTGATTAAAAAAATCCCCCAAATTGTTTTATGAGAAAGAAAATTCGCCGGTTAAGTCCAACCCAGAAAAGGGGTATGGGAAGATGACGTCATAAGACTGAGAGGAATCTCATTGGTCCAGTGAACCAGCGCCCGAAAGTTGACGTCATGGAAATGAGACTAATCCCACTGGGTAAACCAAAGGCAACGAGTAGCAGCTAACCCCAGCATGCTATTGGTTGCCGAGATGAGGGATTAGACACCCAGCGTCCATCAGCCCCACACCATGGCATGGGCATAAATACAGGGTCCCGAAGGACCAAAATCCGTTGCAGTTCGAGTGGCAGAGAGTTCGAGTTCCCGGTCCAGAGACGTAATGACAGAGAGACAATTGCCACGCCGTTGGGTGCCGACCGTAGAGATGCCTGTCGCCAATCAACCAACCAGAGTAAAAGACAGACACGAAGAGATTGTGCAGACAAAGTTTGAAATTGCCAAATGAACAGAGAGTTTTTGATGAGAGTGATCCAACCCGGAACAAGAAATCCACCTCCATTCCGTTTCCGAAAACGAACCGCGCCAACCTACCCATAGCCCAGCACTTCAGCAATTTATGCAACATTCCGGAAAACAAGAATCAAGATGACTAGACTTACGACGAACTTAGAACTCTGTTCGGAGCAGCGAGCTGCGGCTAGCCAGATTTCTCGTTTATTGCTTAGGAGAATAATTCGATTTACTTAAGAAACTTCCGTTCCACTACCATTTTGATAGAAGTTCGGCAGAGAGACAGCTAGTGGAAAACTCACGTGACTACCTTGTGATTAATCAACACAACGTGGGACAAGAGATATCACCGTAAACAGAGTCAATCTCCGACCAGCTATCTGGATCGAAACAAACAGCGATCGGCCGGGCAGTGGCATAGTTGGGGGCAGAATGAACCGAGGGCTAAAGAAATCAAGTCATCGGTCAACCATAGTGTTGTACTTATTTTTTATTTTTTATTTTTTTTTAGCCGAAGAGAGAGAAAAAAAAGCTATTTGTGGATTTTGATGAACCATAGTCTGATAGGAAGAGGACGTTATATCTCTTTATCTCGCTCTATCTATATTTCTTTATCTCAATCTATGTTTCTGAGATGTAATTTTTTTTTTTTTTTTTTTTTAATCGTATCACCCCGAGCAAGGCGGTAACGCCACTGATGTGCAGGGGGCTACGTAATAGTGAAAAGATTGGAAAAGAAAAAGCCGGAAACCACATCCTAAACAGGGAACAAGGGATGAGCCTCTACACCTGTTCAATAGACGTGGGTGGAGTGTGAACCGGGCGATAGATAGATCTATCTACTCCAATTGAGCTAAACTACTCAATATTTTTTAAAGGAAGCTAAAAGCATCTTCTTTAATATACAAACTTACGCTTAAATGATTTTCACATACATAACAGAAAGTACCTTCTTGTACTAAAACCCTCAACTATCCCTGCAAACAAGAAATATTTTGGTATTTTCTATAGTCTTGAGAAGGAACATTAACTTTCAAATTTATTTTTCTAGATATAAATCAGATAAGGGAAGACCAAGAACAATTTTGTCAGGATAATTTTTATTTAATATAAAATTGTTCTTTTTTTGTCACAATAGTTATCTCAAATTTATTAAGTCAGGAAAAGTGTTCATCAAAGCATAATTTACCCATATGCTTTTAAATATTTGCTATATAAGTGGGGTGGAAAATATTTTCAGGTGAAAATGGGCAATGTTAAAAAAAAAGGATGAAAATTTGCACCATTTACATTGTTTGGATTGTTCATCATCTTTGTTGTCCGATTCACGACTTTTCGATTCTTGTACGCCCCGACCTTCTTCAGGTGATTGGATTTTTTAACTGAAACTTTTATTTCGTTCACTGGGGTTTATTGTTCTAGTTCCACTAGATTCTGGTATTTTAAATCTTATGTTGTTTGATTTTCATTAGTCAGTCATGTTTCAAGTGAACACGAAAGTAAAAATACCAGAATTTCTTTCTTTTTTTATCTCCATATTTCATTCTCTGATGAACCGATAAAAGCGAAACATATTAGATTGATAGACGTCTTCTATTTGTTCTTTTTTTTATCATTCTGTTAGATTCCGATCCGTATTTGATCCCAACTAATTCTATTCCGTCTTGACTTTAATAATGTTGTCGTCTGAATTATTTCAGTGCTTCCTCTGGTTCTCAATTCTATATTCATAGGCTTTTAGTGTTGTCCAAGCACGCCAATACTGATGAGTGTAATTGTTACCTTCATTCTTCACAATTCACTTTTCTAACAAAGTCCAGACATAGTTCTCGTCTTTCACTTCAATTCTACAGCGGTCTCCGTCTACACTGACACTAATTATCCAACAGTTTTCCTTTATTTATGGTGATTGTATCTGCACTCCTGACCTAGACTGGTAAACCCATTTCAAAGTTCCTGATAATTTTTCTTTTCTAAAAGACAACTTCCAGCTTATACTTAAACAATGCACCAATAGCAATTACCTGCCGTTGGCAAATTAAAGAGGGTTAGCCTAAGTGTTACGTTTTAATTTCGGACGAGCCCCCAATTTTGTTACGATACAGACGGACGAGCTCCCAATTTTGTTATGTTTTAGCTTCAGACGAGCCTCCAATTTGTTAAGTTCATATCTCGGACGAGCCCCCATTTTTGTTAAGTTCATATCTCGGACGAGCCCCCAATTTTGTTACGTTTTAGCTTCGGACGAGCCTCCAATTTGTTAAGTTCATATCCTGGACGAGCCCTCAATTTTGTTATGTTTTAGCTTCGGACGAGCCCCCAATTTGTTAAGTTCATATCCCGGACAAGGCTCCAATTTGTTAAGTTCATATCCCAGACGAGCCCCCAATTTTGTTACGTGTTAAGTGTAGCAAAAGAAAAAAAAAATGATTGACCAAAACCCAGAGATAAATCACAGACAAATATTTAATTTACAAAACACACCAAATAAAATATTTACAAATATAAAATTTTTGTTGCATTCAAAACAAGAGACATAGAGTTTACTACTGGCGAGTATTACGAGGAGAGAAGGGGAAAGTAAGGTGTCAAATAACTTTACCCAGTTAAGATAGCAAAGAAGTTTAGTGCTATACTTTTTTTAAAATCCTTAAATGTGTATATAAAGAATAATTATTTGTTTGGCCAATGAAAGAGTTAAAAATATTTTAATTGGTCGAACTTTTCTATGAGATTCTTTCCGCTGGATATAAATCATTGAATCACAACCGGAGTTGATAATGTCAGCAAATCCTTTTAACAACTCTTTCAAGTTTCAGTTTGTCGGCGACTTTACTTAAAGAGATTTTTTCGGTTGGATATAAATCCTTGAATCAAAGCCGGAGCCGATAAGGTCAGCACATCCTGTTAACAACTCTTTCAGGTTTTAGTTTGTCGATGACGTTCTATGAGATTCTTTCGGCTGGATATAAATCCTTGAATCAAAGCCGGAGCTGATAAGGTCAGCACATCCTGTTATCAACTAACTACTCACTGCCCAAATCCTATTTTTATAGGGGCTAACACCTGATTTGCATATTTCCAGAACCTTTGAATTCTCTCGATTCTACTGGAACATTCTCAATCATTCTAGTACCTTCCACACGTTCTATTTCTAATTTCCCTATTTTTTCGACTACTTCATGAATTAATTTTTTTGTTATGACAAGTAGGACTCAATAGAGTCTCTTACTACAACGTTTTAGATTTTATTGTTATTATTTTTATATATAAATGCCTCCTTGTAACACTAAGCAACATCGAGTTTGGTCATAACTTGGAAGAGTGACTGCATGGGAATACCAGGTACCATAAACTATGAGGTGCTGTAATGGATAACGGCACAGAATTGGAAATCAAAGAGCCACGTTCCAATTCCAGTTGGGTTCGTTAGAGTAATTTATGCGCACTTTTGGGAAAGGAATGTATCTATCTCGTCTTTCTCCCACTAGCCATTAGGTTAATTAGTAGAACTTGTATCAGTAAGTCATTATTTTCAAAAAATTATTGTAATTAAAAAAATTATTTATAGAGGTTGATAAGACGTAAAAATAATCTACTTCTCATTCAAGGAATTGTCGCAAAACACTCATCATAAATACAAGAACTTTGTTATTCTTTCAAGGCAAATTTCTTTGTTTGGTTCTCTATGTAAGCACAATTATATCACAAAGACAATTATCTCGATCGCCTTTTGTAATAGATGCTACCTCTATGTAAATAAATTTCTTTTTAAAATGTAACTAACTTGTTTACCTTAATCTGGTTTACAGACTTGAAGTTATTTTATAACACGTGGGGACACCTGCTAACTGGAATACACATTCAAAATATTATAAGTCTTAACTTGAGCATAACCTGATAACAATCTGTATAGTGAAATACTAGTCAGTTGCACAATTCTTAATGATGTGGGGGATTTGGTATTTGCTGGGTTGTATGTGCTTCCGTATTTTACGGGTCTGGCTCTCTAGATTATTTCCGCCACAAATACAACACTCTGTTTTACAATCGCGCAAAGTGAAAGGAATAATTCACAACGGACATTAAACAACAAACAATTTATTATGTGAAAAATAAAATTGTACGTGGAAACAAACAAAATACATGATGCGAAAATTGCCTTTTGGGAAATAAAACTTGGCAAGAAGTTAAATTTGTTCAAAGATGTGTATAAGTTTACATTAGCAGAGTCCGTAAATAAGTCTTTCCTACTTACATTTAGTTCATTTCAGTTGGCGACAGCGTGTCGCGTGGCTGAAAGAAAGTTCGTCGGTTTTTTCTTTTCAAGGTCCTCGGAGCTAGGTCATGAACTTTGGCGTGGAAGAAATTACTTGGCCGGACAAAGTATCGGTGTATGTATGTATGTATGCCGCATTCACCCTAGTCGGGTTGAGCGGGCTTCCTCCCTGACGGAGCAAGTCTCATTGGAATTTGTTTAAGGGCAGGGTCCCAAGTCCTACCCCGAAAGTATCGGTGGCATGCGGACTTAATGGCTAGCTTGGTGACTGACTTTTTTTCTCTGTGTGTATTATATACATTAATAGGGGATCAACGAATCTTCCTAACATTAGGGTGTGAAAACATTTATTGACCAATCAGATTTATTATTTTACTATTTTGTTTGGGGGCCTAAATATTTTTGTGTTAATTTACTTCCGATCCTATTTTTCTAGAATGTTCTTATTCTAAGTTTTTAGCTGATTGGTTGAGAAATATAAAAATGTAATCTAAATTCTACTGCCGTTTTGATCCAATTTTTCTAGAATGTTTTATTGTGATTTCCTGTTGCTTATTTTAATAGAAAAAAAGATGTATCCCATAATGATTTACCATTCCTACCGAGTAATTTCCATGTTTATAATTCTTTTGATCAACGAGGAAACTTTTTTTTATCAATATAATTATTTCTTATGACAGGTGGCGCTGGGGTTTGGCTTTACAGTGGCTTCACTTGCATGGGTGTTGGGTCAAACGAGTGGTTCACATTTTAACCCTTCTGTGACCATCGCCATGTTTTTTACAAGGAAGTTAAGTTTGGCACGGAGCATCTTCTACATCATTTTCCAGATCATCGGTAGTGTCGTGGGAGCCGCGCTCCTACTTGCCATTTCTCCTCGGGGTAAAACGGCCAACCTCTGTCCCACAGCACTCTCCCCAGAGATAACTCCGATGCAAGGAACTGTCGTTGAGTTTATGATGTCACTTTTTATTGTTCTTGTTGTTTTCGCTACAATAGACACAAAACGCAGTGACCATGGTGGTTCCTTCCCTTTGACGATTGGAATAGCAGTCACGGCATGCATTCTAATGGGGGTAAGTATTTCGTTTTATAATTGTGTATATAACTCTATATAATATTCAGTTGTCTAATTTCCTCAAGTTGCAAAACGGGAAGTCTTTCCTTGCATATATTCTTGTTTTCACGATTTGGCATAATGCTAATTTACCCTCACAGTCAACAATCTATAGCTAGGCTTCACTCAACATTGTTTTGTTACAATGTCGATGTGAGAAAATAAAACCCAATTAGTATAAAATAAAAATTTATAAAATGTAAGATCATATAAGATATCTATGAAATTATTTGTTTGAACATTATTTTTGATGAATACTTGTATTGAAGTAGATATTCAGTTTATAATGAAAAAATATATATTTATTTCTACCGGCCTGATTATTTGCGATAAATGTTTGTTACGAAAATATGTCATTCGGTTGGATTCGAGCCTGCATACCCTATTCACATAGGGGAAGCCACCGATCTGGCGCGTCTTAGACCTCTCGACCACAATTGACCAACAGTCGAAACGAAGTTAAATCAAGACTATATAACACAATTTTCGATTCACGCAAATGACCATATTTTCTTTGAAATGTATCATAATGTCAACAAATGTAAACATGTCACGGAAATTAACGAAGATTAATGAAATGGTCTTTAAACAACAGACAATTTGAAATGATTTGTTTGAACATTATTTTTGATCGATACTTGTATTTAAGTAGATATTCTGTGGATAGGGGTCACAGGTTCGAATCTTACCGAATGACACATATTTCCGTAACAAAAATTTATCGTAATCAGGCCGGTAGAAATAAATATATATACTGCTTGATTATATAACAGAATATCTACTTAAATACGAATATCGATCAAAAATAATGTTCAAACAAATCATTTCAAATTTTCGGTTGTTTAAAGACCATTTTGTTAATTTCTGTAATATATATATATATATATATATATATATTGTGTGTGTATTTTGGCAGCATTTTTTCATTAATGCAGGTTTCATTGAATAATATAGACAGGTTTTGTCTATTAATTTTGTGTAGGATCTGTTCATACCGTCTGATATACTTGATGGTAATATTGTTGAAAGACAACAAAAAATCACAGTAATTGTTGATTTTTTTATCGGGTCTAAGCTTTCGGCTCACATAAGCCATTATCAAAGAGTCTGATCAGCGTTTTTGGCACTAATGAGTTTATTAAGTTTAGATTTTAGTTGGTGTGTCGGGTTCTTGTTAATTTTTTAAAATTTTGTGTGGTCATGAAGTATGTGGTTGAGTTTTGTGTTGTAATCTGATTTGTTAAGTATAACAAAGATGTTAGCCTTGTCAGCTTTTTTTACAATTATGTGAGGGTGGTTGCGTAGTTCGTGCGCGGCACTTTTTAGTTGTTTCGATAGAATTTTTGAGGAGCTTCTGCTTTTATCATGCCGATATTTGAGTGCCTCAGCCTTAAGTAGGTCTTTCAGTTCGGGTTTAACGGTTATAAGTTTTTCATCTTGTAGTTTAGTGATGCTTTGATAGAGCGTTTCTATTTCAATTTATATATATATATATATATATATATATATATATATATATATATATATATATATATATATAAAGTAGAATCCTTGAAATTTGGTAAGGTAAATTCCAATAGAGACAAACTCTAAAGAGAACTCAATGTTAAAATTTATTGCTAAATTTAACAGAGTATCATAATCAGAAAACAAGGGTTAGATATTTTTACAAATCCATTGATAATAATATATTTCGCGGATCCAGCCGCTCCTCAGACCAATTCAATGCAACAATGAATATTTCAAATTTATCCAGACGAAATCAAGTGAAATAAAAAAATATTCAAAAGAAGAGAAGAGAGAAAAGCAGAAGAAAAAAATAAAGGGAAAGTGGGGTTTAACTTAACGTATTTGATCTTAGCTTGTTTAATTACTTGGTTTTTGGTCATAATAAAATTAGACCAGTGCACATTTGTATTAAAAAGTGTTCAATACAATTATATTGTAGAACTTTTGAATGTTATTCATTTGTAAATGAGTTATTACGCGACCTAGGTTTCTACCATGTGGTGTCTTCACGCAGAAAGTAAGGTTACGTAATAACTCATTTATATATATATATATATATATATATATATATATATATATCCGAGTGAGTACAGAACGAAGAAAGAATTTTTTCCACCGTCCAAAACAGTAATTTAAAACAGTGCTCGATATATAATGTATAGAGCTGTGAATATTTATTACAAATTATGTTTTAGAACATGTACATAATTTTTCTATATATGTCCTCTACAATCATATGGTTGTTTCGATGTTGGGTGTCCAACGTCTCATCAGGAGGAATGGGCAAGAACTGAAATCATCCGCTGTCTATATTTGGTTCATTGTTGTTGTGGGGTTGGTTGGGGTTATTGATAATGAAGGGAATATGTCTTTCGTGTTGACCGTTAGACTTTTGAAGAACTTGGTGTGTAAATGCTAAATGGTTGATTAATGGCATTATCTGTTAGAATGTACGTTTTTATTGGTCGGGTATATCTTTTGGTTAGAATTTCGAAGAACGTGGTGTGTGGGAGTTGATTACTTGGTCAGTTTTGCGTGTGTGTGGGGTTTTTTTTGTGATTAGGGAACCCATCTTGTTTGTTGACCTTAAGAATTTTTAGGACAGTGGCGTGGTTAGCTAGTGTTTGATTAATGAGTGTCTGTTGTTACCAGACAGATTTTATGTATTCTCTTTTATCTAGTGGCCAGGCTGTCTTCCTTGGGGTTCCTTAGATGGACGTGATAGGGGTGAGGGGTGTTTTTTCCTTTTAATTTTGATTTTTCCAGTACGGAATATTTTTGTATTTAAGTAAGATTTTTATGGGTAGGTTTCTACTCTGATTCGGAATGTTAAACTTTGCTTTAGAATTTAGTAGTTTGATCTTTTCTATAGAATTGTTTATTTTTATTTTTTATTTTTATATTTTTATTTTAGCGGGATAGGGGAGTTCATTCAAGTGTGGAATATTATTGTATTTAGGCGAAGTTATTTCTAAAAAATCTAAACTTGTATTTTTTAGAAGAGAAATGCAAATTTGTATTTTATCAGTTTTTTATAATTTATCTAAATTTGTATATTTAATCTTAATTTTGAATTTAGAGGATCGGTTTTTTTCTTTTAATTTTTAATTTTCCATAGATTATAGTTTGGAAGTCTGTTTATTTCATTTAATTTTTCATTTTATTTATGTAGATATCTTTGTGGGTATTAGATCTTACTTTAAGGATTTATTAGATCGATTTTTTTCTATAGCATTTTTAATCTTTTATAATAAGAATATCTAATCCAAATCCTAGTATTTCATAGCATGATTGTAGGGTTAGATCCCTAATGTGCTTACAGTTTACTGTGGTTTCGTGCCTCTGGTTTAAAAGCTTGTTACTATTTATATAATTAAGGATCTATATTTTTTTCTTGAAGGCAAAGAAAACATGATTCCTTTATAGATTTTGCTGTTAGATGTACGTTGTGGAGCAGTTGATATTGGCCCAGAATGAGAAATTGGAGAGCCGAGTTTGAATTCCAGTTGAATACATACCCTTGGGGAAGGTATTAATCCACATCTTCTCCCTCCAGCCATGGGTTAAATAATAGGACAGATTGGGTTATATAGCCTTGAGTGGCAATCAAATCTACCACAGAAAGTAATGACAACCTATTGCAGGAAATATTATGCCCAATTAGTCATGTCTCTTTTGAGACATGATCACCAAGTGGATATCATATATGGCACTTAACTAACAAATGTCTTTATAAAGTGTATGATAATATATAATAATCAACAGATTGTTTTTCTTTGTAACATATGCGATTGTGAACTTTCAAAGTAAATGAATTCAAAGAGAAAATATCGATATATATATATGTTTTGTATATATATATATATATATATATATATATATATATATATATATATATATATATGTCGTTCATTCATTAATGAATTTGAACTTTCTCGGTTATTGGCGTGTGTTTACATTGCAGATAACACGCTAGAGTCCACCTTTGTCTACTGAGCGCTCATAGCTCAGAGGTTGAAATGCCGACTGATGTCAATTTGGTTGGGTTTCAATCCTAGAAGTAAGCGGATGTCTAATTGTAGTGATTAGCTGTGATACAGCGAAACAGATCTGCGGATGATATGTATATATAAACTATCGCCCAGTTCACACTCCACCCACGTCTATTGAGCAGGTGAAGAGAAGAGGCTTATCCCTTGTTTCCTGTTCAGGTTGTGGCTTCCGGTTTTTCTCTTCTTCAATCTTCTTACCTTTTTTTTTTCAATTGGAGTAGATAGTCTAAACTATCGCCCGGTTCACACTCCACCCACGTCTATTGAACAGGTGAAGAGGCTCATCTCTTGTTCCCTGTTTAGGATGTGGTTTCCGGTTTTCTATTTTCCAATCTTTTCACTCTTACGTAGCCCCCTGCGCATCAGTGGCGTTTTCATCTTGCTTGGGATGATATGATGAATATATATATATATATATATATATATATATATTATTTAATTACTTAGTTTCTGGTCATAATAAGATTAGACCATTGCGCATTTGTTTTAAAAAGTGTTCAATACACTTATATTGTAGAACTTTTGAATATTTTCCATTTGTAAACGAGTTATTACATCTAGGTTTCTACAATGAGTGGTGTTTTCAGGAGATTTTTAATAACTGATTTTACCATTTACCGTTTACTTTAAGAACGCTCACGTAACGGTGTTTTTTTTTTTTTTTTTTTTTTTTTTTAACACTCACGTAGAAGGGAATTTTTTGAACGTGCAATTTTTAAAATTACAAGGAATTATGGGGTTTTATCCATGGTTGTATGAACCTAAGAGATGTTTTTTTAGTATAGTTACACTTAGTAATAATTTCCATTCTTTCATTCAACAGTTGGCTTATGTTTGGGAATAAGCATAATCTCTAACTTTTCTTCTTGGCACAGTCTACATATTTTGCTACCGTTGTGAGTCTTGGCTGTTTTTACTATACTCCACGTTATGTCTGGGTCTTTTCATATTTTGATTTTAATTTCCAAACGTGGCTAGCCAATTTTGTACAGTTTTTTAAGTTTTCTATTTTTAATGTAGACCTGCGATTGAACCACCTGGTCTTAAAAGTGTCTTTGGTTGAACCCAAATATATTTTATTTTGGCCATTTAAGTTTGCCATGTAAATGATTTCTTTTGTGTTGCAAAGA
The DNA here is from genome assembly GCA_037127315.1 of Ascarosepion bandense. Taxonomy (NCBI): domain Eukaryota; kingdom Metazoa; phylum Mollusca; class Cephalopoda; order Sepiida; family Sepiidae; genus Ascarosepion; species Ascarosepion bandense. The sequence continues at coordinate 468,866 of JBBBDQ010001458.1, forward strand.
CCTTTAAGTGGACATTTATTTTTGTATCTAATCTAAACTTATCTATAAATGGAACTTTGTGTGTGTGTGTGTGTTTGTGTGTCCGTTACCTATAGACTTCGAAACGGCTGAACCGATTTTCTTGAAAATTTACACAGTTGTACTATAAGCGTCTGCGAGTGTTCTTAGCTAGGTTATGTGTCGCGGTACACCCGATAAATATCGAAAATCGATAATCGAAAAAAATCGGGTTATAGAAGGATTGGTCCGATTTTAATCAAATTTGATACAGTCATAGACAAAGACATAAGAAACGATATTCAGAAGTTTCAAGGTTGCAATTCTTACAATAGTGCAGAAAATCGATAATATATATATATATATATAAGGCAAGATGTTTGTGTGTGTGTCTGTTTATCTGCCGGTATGTCTGCATTTTTTTCAGCCTTTTTATTTTAGTTTTTGCTTCGGGTTTGGCTCTAAGTAGCTCTAAGTAGGTATAATTGTAGTTCTTAGTCTCAGCCATGATACCATTTACTCAGAGGACTTATTTAGCCTTCAAAATTCAGTTTACGACGAGAAAAACTTATTTGATATCGATAGCAGGAAATCAAAATTTGACTTACATCCATTCATTTTTCTTTCAGTCTACGGTTTCACTTTAACTGGAAACAACTATTGCTTTTTAGTCTTTCGTGCCAACGTCCAAAAGAGTCTGAGCTCCAGAACTATGGATTAGTTTTAAAGCTTTCATTACACCTGAGCAACGCCGAGCTATACTGCTAGTATATACAAAAAATTTTCTGTAAACAGATAGAACGTGGTATTGGACTTCATATTATTATTATTTAATACCTGCCTGTACCCTCACCATAAATTTTTTCCACCCCCAGTACGTCATGATTCATTTCAAAATTGAATTTAAAAAAAAATCTCAGTTGACCCTGATGATTAATTGGGATTGAAACTGAACGGTCGTTTTCGTATTTCTTATAACACCTGTTGTTATTCTCTCATCTATAAACACTTGTAAGATTCATTTCAAAATTGAATTTAAAAAAAAAATCTCAGTTGACCCTGATGATTAACTGGGATTGAAACTGAACGGTCGTTTTCGTATTTCTTATAACACCTGTTGTTATTCTCTCATCTATAAACACTTGTAAGTATGAAATTGGCTTCATAACATTTTGTGCCTATAATAAATTTTTTAAATATATATTAAATTTAAAAGCGAATGAGAATATTGTATTGATTTAATAGCTTAATACCATAAGGGAAAACATGATATTAGTAGGGGTAGTGGGTATGTGGTGTACCATGTGCTTGAGAGAGAGAGAATACGGTTCTTTCCTTTATAGTCTTGAATAGAATGATGCCTAGCGGGTGTCTTGGGTGACTGGTGGGATAATTGCAGAAATTAACGAGTGGATCCTACCCCGATTCAAACGTTTTACTTTGAGATGAGCAGAAGAGACATATTCACGATGATGAGCACTTGTAAATACTTAGCACGTAGAGATACTAGACATTGATTCTGGGCAAATGGCCGGCAACCAACGCCTTGATTCTACACTGAATGAAGCTATCAACTGCGTATTTTCTCATTACAGAAGAAGAAGAAGAAGAAGAACAACAACAACAACAACGACGACGACGACAATAATAATAATAATAATAATAATAATAATAATAATAATAATAATAATAATAAAAAAATAATAATAATAATAATAATAGAATAGAGTTATGGCCATTAATAGCCTTGCAATCCCAGTTGTCCAATATAGCTTCAACATCTTAAACTGGACTCTAAACGACATCAGGCGAATGGATGCTAAAACAAGAAAGCTTCTTTCTAAGCATAGGATGCATCACCCAAAGGCTGATGTAGACCGTCTATACATACCCCGTAAAGAAGGTGGAAGGGGTCTTATTCAGCTGGAATTGTCATACAAGACAACAACTATTGGCTTACTAACATACATAGAAACAACAAAGGATTGGATGATACAATTAGTAAGGCAACATGAAGAAAGAAAGAAAAATATTCAATAATAAAAGAAGGCAGTAAATACAAACAAGAATTACAGTTAGTAGATTCTGTAGAAAAGCAAAACAGTAGCCAAGAACCAACTATTGCGGCAAAAAATATGAAAATGAAAGCCAAAGATAAAGCTCTTGAAAAGATGAAACAGCGCTGGCAAGACAAACCTCTGCATGGCCAATATCCAGTACGTGCCAATAAATCCAATGTTGACAAAGTTAATACTCATCGATGGTTACGTGCATCTGGATTAAAGTCTGAAACTGAAGGATTTATACTTGCAGCACAAGACCAAAGTCTTTTCACGAGAAACTTTCAGGCAAATATTATGCATAATAATATGGATCCAAAATGCAGGTTTTGTGATAAACACCAAGAAACAATAGACCACCTAATCTCAGGCTGTTCTGTGCTTGCCCCAAACGAATATAAAAATCGCCACGATAGAGTTGGGCAATATTTACATTGGGCAATGTGCAAACATTATGGAAAAGCTGTAAACAAACACTGGTATGAACATCATCCAGCACCGGTTACAGAAATAGAAGATGTAACCATTCTATGGGATTACACCATCTACACAGACAGAAAAATTGAAGCAAACAGGCCAGACATTATTGTTAAAAACCAGAAGGAGAAAACTTGTCTATTAATTGATATGGCTTGTCCAGCGGATTGTAACATAGCAATCAAGGAATTTGAAAAACTGTCAAAATATAAAGACCTGGAAATTGAAATAGGAAAAATGTGGAAATTGAAAACAAGAGTTGTGCCAGTGATAGTAGGTGCACTTGGAATGATAAAAAATGGAACAAAACAACACATTGAAAGAATCCCTGGAAACCCCAGCTTAAGAGATATACAAAAAAATTGTCTTATTAAGTACAGCCCACACGCTAAGGAAAACGTTATCTATGTAATGCTGGGGATGATAGGGAGGATAGAAAAACATGAAATGGAGTCATAACAACACGCCACTACCTGCCTTAGGTCTCCCCGCAGACTTGGTTGGTAGTGAGACCAACGCAGGAATCGAAATATGATGAAAAATGACACCACCACCACTGCCAGATATTGGCAGAATATGGAGTACGCATTATGAATTAACAAAATGTGTATGAATGGGTAGAACACTTTTAGGTGGGAGGAACAAATGTAACAGAAGAAAGCTGATCTGGTCACCCATCAGCATCCCTCACAGAAGAATACATCCAAAGAGTGGATGCCTCGATCATGGAAGATTGATGAATAACTTTAGCACATGTGGCGACAATTGTGGGCATCAGCTATGGATCTGTACAAGCCAAAATGAATGAAGGGTACTGTAAAGTTTGTCTACTTTAGGTACCCAAACAAGCTTGTTGAACAATATCACAAGTGCACAACATAAATTTGTTCTTCATTTGTTGTTGTCTGAAGTGGGTGATACACTCATATGCAAATGGTCCAAAATCAAGTGGTGCAAAAGTGACTTCATGAGCAACGGAAAAATCTTCTTTTCGGAAGGGATGAAGATACTTGTTGAACAATATCGCAAGTACACAACATGAATTTGTTCTTCATTTGTTGTCTGAAGTGGGTGATACACTCGTATGCAAATGTTCCAAAATCAGAGAAGTCTACGTTATTCTAACTTGAAAAATATATTTTGAATGCTTCTTTGTACTTTCAGTTTTCTTTCTTATGCCACAATGTTTGATGAATAATCTATAAAAGTATTAATCCTTTCTCTTTTCTGGTCTTAAATTCTTTCAGGCCAATTTCACCGGAGCAGGCATCAGTCCCATTCGATCATTTGGTCCAGCTGCTGTTGCAGGAAAATGGTCAAATCATTGGGTAAGAAAACATTTGCACACTGTTCTTATTCCTCCTGATGCTTGAAACATCGAACACCTACGGGTTTTTGAATTAGTTTTATTCACTTCTTCTCTTGATTCTGTTTCTTCTATCTCTTCTCAAATGTAGTTTATTTGGTTAAGTGTAGTTGAAATACTTGAATCAATGTGATTGGTCATTTGTTTTCTGACAAGCACAGCAGTTCAAACAATCAGATTTGGTTTGCCATATAGTTTATTTTGCCAACTAAAGATTTTTGTTCAGAGGCTTGAAGAAGGAAATTACTGGAAAGTAATTGACACTCACCTAAAGCGAGCTGAATATAAAATGCTCCTCTTACCAATAACAATTCCACCGAACTTCTCTACGGCATATGACTTCATTGAACTTTTGTCCTTTTGAATTTATATTTTAATTGGGGTCATCAGGAGAGAATGTGCACTGTTTCGGGGCCTTCCTCTCAACGGTTTCACTTGCACACCGCCCCACTTACTGATGTGAGGCCCCATTATAACGAAATACATGTGTAGTTATACTTGTTCAAATGTCTAACGGCGAAATTACTTTACGAAAAACGAGAAACGGCAAACCTTGCGTTCCGAGAATGCAACGTGAACCTCATTACGCACTCACGATCAATCATGTCATGCCGTCATGTTCGCTGAAACACTCCACGGAATATTTCTTTTCTTCCATATCCACATAGAATTATTTTCAGTGATTTCTGTTAGGCGTTTCATACTTTTGGTCCTATTACGCCCTTTGATTCCAATTTGACTCAGAGATTGGTACAGAGTGGCTGCAACGAAACCCCTTGCTCCAATTTCCACTGCTCTAACACTTACATTATACCCCTCCTTTATTAGCTCTGATTTTAGATTTTCGTATTTATTAGTTTTATAATCGTGGCTTTGTTCCATCCTGCTTTCATATGGTACTGTTAATTCAACTAGGATGATTTTGTAATTCACCCTTGATAGAAGAACCATATCTGGTCGCAGACCTTTACTTGATATTATTTTGGGGTAATCATTACGCCAACCAGGAAGGTCTGCAGATACCTCCCAAATGCCACCAAATAAGGAGATTTTTTCCGGGTATAGCTTGATATTTGCTTGTTTGCTTAGAACCGCCATACCTTTCGCCCCCTGCAACAAATTTCTGGGTTGAATTAGATGACTCATCCTTCATATATTTCTTTATAATTCTGACCAGCTCATCTAAAAAAAACTATTATGCCTCCATGTATATCTTCCATTGCCAAGGGCTGTTTTACAGGAACTAAGAACATGTTCTAATGTTTGTGGATTTTCCTTGCACAGGGGACAAGTTGGATCACTCTCTTTCTTCCACTTAACAAGATTGTTCTTATATGGTAGCAGGTCATATGTGGAACATATTAAAAAACTCAACCTGAGTGGGGGCCATCTGTAAAATGTCCTTCCAAGTAACAGATTTCTGCAGAGCCACCTCCCAGTTTGTCCATTGGCCTTGTTGGGATTGTTGAACTCCTTTTACGAGTCTTTTATTATCTTCTTCGTTCCTTACATTTTGGATGACCATGTCTCGGCGATCTTTACCAGACGTTTTTGACTACTATTGCCTTTCATTTAGTCCTAACCCTTGTTTTCCTGCTTGAATATATCCGATGACTTCTTTGAAAGCTAGATTGTCTTTAGCACTTGTTATTGTCTCTCTGACCTTCCACTTTCTGCCTGTTTTTAATGTAGGATTTAATACTGTTATTGCTGTATCCTTATGTCCGCACAAACATATATACACAACTGTTGAGTATCATTTATACAATTGTGAAAGAAGACTACTGTATGCTTATTACTTTGAAGCTGCCAAGAAAATTAAATTTCAGCATTAAATGACCCATAAAGCATTGATATGCTGTTAAACAAATCAAATTATTAAATCCACCAACTGGCCAATGACTACATTGTTTCTCTATTCTTGTTTATGTTGGAGTGCACCCAAAACCTGGGAAAGGTCCATTGCAGGCTCACAAGGAAATGAAAGGTGAAAACAAATACCACATCAAGAAATGAGAACACAAACTTTCCAATATATTTCTGTATCCCATTCAGGGTTCCACCTGCTGATTCTGGGTCAGTCGGTAGGTAGGTAACACCTGAGACAATAATGCTATGTCAGTCTAATAGATCAGCTCTTACCTCTACAAACCCTGCCCATCTCAAAATTCGATGCATAGCTGGCAATATGGACGAACAGCATCAGAACTACCATCAAGGATAGAATAGAAGAGGTTACCTCTATCCCAAATTAATTAATATAGACCAGCAATTGGAAATTATCAATGTCCGGTTTTGTTGTCACTTTACCCCAACCTTTTATTTATTGAGGAATATGAACAAACAGCATCAGAACTATTATCAAGGATAGACCAGAACAGGTTACCTCCATCCCAAATTAGTTAATATAGACCAGCAATTAGAAATTATCAATGTCCGGCTTTGTTGTCACTTTACTCCAACCTTTTCTTTTATTTATTTATTCTCTTTTTTCTCTTCAAGTGAGTGCCACTTAGGGTCCTCAAAACTGCATCTACTATCTACAGCCGAAAAAAAGAAACACTTGATTTCAAGGTAAAATCATATTGTCCTCTTCTGTAAGAATGTTCCAAGAAAAAAAAATTGCTACTAGCTTTAGGACGTGCATTTTATAAGTTCCCCAGAAAAGGTAATTAATCAAGATTTCATTTGGGTTATTCGATGTTATAGATTGGGTATGCTTGGTTGTACTGGTGTTCCTACATACGGCCAAGACGGGGTGTCTTTTTGAAGAAAAGAAAGTAAACCAATAAATATATTCTAAACATATGCTGTTAAATATAAGAGACAATGAATGTCTATTATGTTTAATCATGAGCCGTTCTAAACGTCGTATTTTTGCTTTAATTTCAGTTGAAAATAAAGACAAAAATTCTCCAACATTTGGATAATTATTTATTGATTTTCTTCTAAGCTTTCGGCTCACATGAGCCATCTTCAGAGAGGTTGTTTAAACTGAAATATCAACACAAAATAAAATCGTCGGTGATGGTGGATGTTATAATATTTCAGTTTAAACAACCTCTCTGAAGATGGCTCATGTGAGCCGAAAGCTTAGAAGAAAATCAATAAATAATTATCCAAATGTTGGAGAATTTTTGTCTTTATTTTCAACTGAAATTAAAGCAAAAATACGACGCTTAGAACGGCTCATGATTAAACATAATAGACATTCATTGTCTCTTATATTTAACAGCATATGTTTAGAAAATTACTTGCTGCCTCGATATACTAAATATATATATATATATATATATATATATATATATATATATATAAAGAAATAAAATAAAATAAACCGCTTTATCATATTGGCTCGTCTTACGACTTTCCTTTCTCTTCCTCCAATTTTTAACTTTTTTATTATGTCTTTTGTTCGGTCTTTCTCTTTTATAACCTTCCTTATATATATATATATATATATATATATTAAATTAAATCAATGAAATAATCCATATAGACAACCACGGATTATACAAAGATGACGAATTAATGATAGCACCGCACAACAAAAGAGAGAATGATAAAATAAGGAAGGCACTTTACAAACTCTTTAAACAACAAGATTTTGAGATAATAGTTGAAATAAATAGTTGGTTGGTTGGTTGTTTTGTTTTTATGGCATATCAACCTCGGCGGGTCATTTATTGCCAACTAAATTTTATTTATTTATTGCTGGTAATACCTTTTTGGGATGTGCGTTGTGGTGCACTGGATATCGGCTTGGAACGAGAAATCGGGGAGCCGAGTTTGAATTCCAGCCAAATTCATTGCATTCACTTGCGCGCAAATACCCTTGGGAAAGGTATTAATCCATCTATTCCTTCCAGTTATGGGTTAAAAAACAGGACAGATTGGGTTCTATAGCCTTCGTTGGCAACCAGTCTACCGCAGAAAGCAATGGCAACCTACTGCGGGATAATCTTCTGCCCAGTCAGTCATGTCTCTTTTGAGACATGATCGCCCAAGCGTGTATCACGTATGGCACTTAACTGACTGAATACCTTTTTCTTTTCAACAATTTATTGTTGTTTTTTTATAAGTTTTGTGTCTAGTAATACTTTTTCTTTTCCAGTATCAAGATTCATTGGGATTTTATTTTTAAGGGCAGAGTCCCCAAGTCCTACCCTTGTTATTTAACCCATAACTGGAGGGAAGGGATGGATTAATACCTTTCCCAAGGGTACCAGTGCTTAAGTGAATGCAGGGTATTCAACTGGAATTTGAACTCGGCTCACTGATTTCTCTTTCCGAGCTGATATCCACTGCACCACAACGCACATCCGTCACTATACGCTTACAGCACCTGGTATTCCCAAGCGATCACCCATCTAAGTACTGACCAGGCTCAACGTTGCTTAACTTCGGTGATCGAGTGAGAACCGGTGTATTCAAAGTGATAGGCCGTAAGCCTGAAACAAATAGAAAAGAAGTCCAATATTCAGGTGTAGAATTAAATTTACTGTCAATGTCTCTCTATATATGAAAGTAAACACAAATTTAAAGTATACAAGATCTAACCATCCCAAAAGCATAATCAAGCACATTCATAAAGGAATAGAATGCAGGCTATCATAGAATTCACCAAACAAAACAATATTTGATGTAAAGAAAGAAAAAAAAAACTATGAAGATGCACTAAGAAAATCTGGCAATAAGAACATTTTAGAATACAATCCCCAACCAAACAGACAAATAAAAAACAATGATAGAAAATGAAACATTATCTGGTTCAACCCACCATTTAACTTAGAAGTAAAACCAAAATAAGACAAATATTTTTTTAAACTGATCAATAAACACTTTCCAAAAAACTCAAAATTAAACAAGATTTTCAATAGGAATATAATCAAAGTGAGTTATAGCTTTACTAGTAATTTAGAAAAGTTTATAAACAAAATGCCAGAAACCTAAATAGCAACGTACAAAACAAAATCATTTATAAGGAATGTAGCTGTAGGGATAAAAATAAATTCCCTCTTCAAGGACTTTGTAATATGAATGAGAGAAGTCATTTACAAAGCAAAAGAATCTGATTTACATGGTCAAAACAAAATATATTTGGGATCAACCAAAGATACTTTTAAGACCAGATGGTTTAAACACAAGTCTACATTTAAACTAGAAAACTTAAAAAATTGTACTAAATTGGCTAGCTGTGCAGAAATTGAAATTAAAATATGGAAAAGACCTAAACATAACATGGAGTATAATGAAAACAGCCAAGCTGTACAACAGTGGCAAAATATGTAGACTGTGCCAGGAAGAAAAGTTAGCTATTATGTCATTCCTAAACAAAAATAAATTACTAAATGAAAGAACAGAGATTATGACCAAATGTAACCTTACCAAGAAATACCTATTAGGATCATACAATCAAGGATGAAAATATTCTAAGACCTTTAAGTAACTTCGCCCAATTTTGAAAATTGCGCATTCATAAAAAGATAACTGTTATGTGAGCATTTAAAAAAAAAAAAAGAAGGTAAATTGACTGAAGACACTGCAAGGTAGAAATCTGGGTTGCAGAATAACTTGTTTACAAATGGAATTTCTATATACATACATATATAAATGTAAACTTATCGTTATACTCGTTTCGAAAAACCCTCCGAGCGCATGTGCTGAAGGAAAAAATGATGATAAAAAAGAACGAGCTAAGCACTTGAACATCAGTCAAATTACGCAGCCCAAAGAAAAAATCCAAGATGAGTAACCTAAAAACAAAAAGTGCTCAATACGCAAGTAGAGCAAACAAAGTAAATAACTAACCTAGAGAGCCAACGAACCTACCAAGGTTTCACCAAATTGGATCTTCAGGGAAAGTTGGCTCTCGAGGTGAGTTATTTACTTTCCCAGAAGATCCAATTTGGTGAAACCTTGGTAGGTTCGTTGGCTCTCTAGATTAGTTATTTACATATACAATGTTCTTTCATGTTGGTTGTTTGATTTTGTTTAGCAGCATACTAACCTCTATTATTTTAATGATGAAATCTAAATATTTTGAATGTGATTTAATGGCTTCAATATATACTATAAATAATATTTTTTTTAAATAAAAATTTATTTTTATACTTTCATATTGTTTTGTTTGGAGCGCAGTATTTGTTTAAAGCTGAGACCCTAACAGGTGCTAGAACCCCAGGTCAGGGTGGACCTGAGAATAGCAACATTTAAGAGGTGGTTCCACATTCTTCAAAACCTCCAAATCTCCTGATCAGAGGCGTTGCTGCCAGATGTAGTTTATCATCATACTCAGGAATAGAAATTAAATCTGTTGGTGCTTATTTTAGTTAACACATCACTCAATAAGTCCCAAGCCTGACATATAGATGGTGCCACTAATAAAAAAAATCCATTTGATTTTTATGAAGTACTAACCTTCAAATGGCACGTGACAAAATTTGAGTCCAATCGGATTATTAGTTTACAAATTACAGTTATTTAAGTGAAGCTACTGCTGCAGATTTTCAAAACAATGAAAAAATATGAATTTCGTGTATTGATAAAACATTGCTTTCTGATGGAAAAAAATACTGTTCAAGCAAAGCAATGGCTTGATAAGTGTTATTCAGACTCTGCTCCGTCAGAAACAATGGTTGAGAGGTGGTATGCTGGCTTTAAATGCTGTCATACATACACAAAAGATGCTGAATGCTCAGGCCCTTCCCCCAAAATAAGTAGTTGTCCTGGAAAACACCAAAAACACATTTTGGCCGATCGTAAATTCAAGTTGCACGAGATAGCAGAGGAGTTGAACATATCAGAAAGTAGTGTATTCACCATTTTGCATGAACATTTGTTAATGAGAAAGCTGTTTTCAAAGTGGGTGCCGCGTTTGCTCACAGTTGATCAAAAACAACAATGTGTCGATGATTCAGAGCGTTGTTTGCAACAGTTTCAATGCAACAAGACGTTTTTGCATAAATATGTGACAATGGATGAAACATGGATCTACCACTTCACTCTGGAATCAAATTGGCAGTCAGTTGAGTGGACAGCAGCAGGTGAAAGCTGTCCAAAGCAATCAAAGACGCAGACATCAGCAGGCAAGATTTTGGCCTTCGTATTTTTGGATGCGCAAGTATTTTGTTCATTGATTACCTTGAAAATGGAAGAACTATCAATAGTGAATATTATATAGCATTATTAGTGTGTTTGAAAGAAGAAATTGTCAAAAAATAGCTACAAATGAAGAAGAAAAATGTGATCTTTCACCAAGACAATGCACCATGTCACAAGTCGATTGCAAAACTTTATGAATTGCACTTCGAATTGCTTCCACATCCACACTATTCTCCAGACCTGCCCCTAGTGAGTACTGGCTGTTTGTAGATTTCAAAAAAAAGAATTCTCCAGGGAAAGAGATTTGGCTCCAATGAAGAAGTGATATTGGAAACTGAGGTGTATTTTGAGGCCAAAGACAAAATGTTCTACAAAAAAGGCATCATATTTTTAGAGAAGCATGGGCATAAGTATTACCCTAGAAGGAAACTATGTTGGTGAATAAAATTGAATTTTGCCTAAAAGTTGTTTTATTAGTTAGGCCTGGGATTTATCGAGTGATGTGTTATAAGGGTTGCATAGACATCTATAGTATTCTGGGATTGGACAGTTGGATATATAGAGATTTTTTCCCCAAGTAATTTTCTGTTGAATATTTAATGAAGTTGAGGGTATGATTACCTACTGATGGTTTGTGAAAGTCTAACTAACTTATAAAAAGGGTTTTGTCACCATTTGAATAGTTTTGAATTTACATTACATTTAACAGTCTATGAACAAGTTAAAAATCTTTGAATGGATTGTGGCACTTTCCGGTCCTGGTTACTGTTGGTTTCGATCCAGATAGCTGGTCGTAGATTGATTCTGTCACGGTGTTCTTCCTTGTCCTACGTTGTGTTGATTAATCACAAGGTAGTCATGTGAGTTCTCCACTATCTGTCTCTCTGCCAAACTAAACCAAACCGGGAAGCATGCACACAATTAAGTAATAAAAGAAATAAATATAGCCCCCCCAAAAAATAAGTGGACCGACGTCTGAAGTGTTGTGAAATAATGTTTTTATATACAGATGATACACAATAGTCTCTTGAATAATTCCCAATCCCTGCTTCTATCAAACTGGTAACAGAACGGACATTTCTTAAGTAAATCGAATTATTCTCCTAAGTAATAACGAGAAATCTGGCTGGCCGCAGCTTGCTGCTCCGAACAGAAGTCGAAGTTCGTTATAAGTTTAGTCAACTTGTTGCTTGTTTTCCGGAAAGTTACGGAAATTGCTGAAGTGCTGGGTTACTCTCTTCATTTAGCAATTTCAAACTTTGTCTGCAAATTCTCTTCTTGTCTGTCTCTAAGTCTGGTTGGTTGATTGGCGACAGGCTTCTCTATGGTCGGCACCCAGTGGCATGGCCATCATCTGTCTCTTTACTTCTTCAACTGGGATCTGTCTTTGATCATTACGTCTCTGGACCAGGAAATCGAACTCTCTGCCACTCAAGCTGCAACTACCTGTCTGCAAAATCACTTCTCTTCTTTCTCTAACTCTGGTTGGCCGGCATGCTCTGCGGTTGGCACCTATCTTCGTCGTTATATCTTTAAGCTGGTAACTGGAACTGAAACTGCGAACTGCTGCTGAATTCCACTCCTTTTGGTCCCTTGCGACCCTTGTATTTATGCTCATGCCATGGTGCGTGGCTGATGGATGCTGGGTGTCTAACCCCTCATTTCGGCAACAAATAGAATGCCAGGGTTAGCTGCTACTTGTTGTTGCCTGTGGTTTACCCAATGGGATTAATCTGCTTTTCATGACGTCAATTTTTGGTCGTCTCCCCCTTTTGTGGCTTGTTTACAGGACCAATGGAATTTCTCTTGATCTTATGACGTCATCTTCCCATACCCATTTTCTGGGCTGGACTTAACATTTTGAGAGAGAAAATTCGGTTTTTTCACAAAACAATTTCGGGGATTTTTTTCTTGAAACAATAGGTCTTTTTGAACTGACTTCGCCCAAACACGATTCTGTTGATATTGTTACCCAGATAACAATTTTCACCTGTATTTTTAATATCCATTTTCTGAGTCAACTATATTTTCAAGCAACAGGAATGCCTTCGTTCTGATGTCAGTGAAAATGTTTCTTTCTCTAAATTATTTCAGGACCAATGTTAACTTAATTCTTTTCACAATTCGGGACCAGTGTTATCTTCATTTTTTTCACAATTCATGCTAGCGAGACAATCGGATACAAAATGAAATCTTTTTCCGATACCCAGAAAAATAACAACAATTAAATTTATCTTTCCCCTTATGTTTAGAATGACAATTGCTAGCCTTTATAGGTGGGCCGAAATCGACTTTATGACATTAAACAAATCCATTTTTCTTTTCTTCCTCTTCCTTCTCTCTCTCTTGTTTAAAATAACCGAGAAATACCATCTGATATCTTTCGTTTTTGTTTTCTTCGCTCCTATTCGGAGAATAAAGATAAATGTCTTTTAGTGCGTTCTCCCCTTTACTTACAATAGCAACTAGATTTTCCAGTTATAATTAATAATAAAATTAATCACTTTCGTTTTCCTTTGTTCATATTCGGAGAATAAAGAAAATTACTTTTAGTACGTTTTCTTCTGATCTATAATAGCAATTAGAAGATTTTCCAGTTATAGTTAATAATCAATTAATAAAATTATCTCCGATCCGCTCCAAAATATTGTTATAGATGAAATCTATTTTTAAATGATTGTTGACATGACCTTGTTCTGTACCCAATATTGAAGGTAAGGGAGGGTTTTTTTTTTTTGCGTACCTAAATTGGTGGCTTTTCTTCATCTGGGATTTATCTTGGTGAACGCTACATGTGGAACTAATTATTGCTTAAAGATTGATTGTTATTATTCACACTACATCTAAATCGTTCACCCAACTCACTGAGTATCCCCCACCACTGTCACTCATCATTTTTACTATTCTCACTGCTGTTGAGCATTTTGAATGCATATCATTCCTTGCAGAAGGTCGGTGTTTTATTAAAAGTATTGTAAATAAAATGGGGAGGGGGCAATTAATAAAACAGATTTTCAGTTCTGCATTTTATAGTCCAAATCTTGATAATATCCTCTTGGAATGAAAACAATATTTCCAAAACTCTTTCAGAAATTCTGAGAAGGGCAAGCTTTGAATTGCAGATATTTAGGACACACACACATTTTCATTCAGTTTTCAGTTTATTTCATGTCTCATCTAATGTTTCTCACATATTCTTAAATAATTTTGTGTATTGCAGATCTACTGGGTTGGTCCAATTGCGGGTGGAATTGTTGGTGCGGTGTTTTATGACAACGTGCTGGCAGTCAATGCAACTCTCCTTAAAGTAAAGACGTGCTTTTTGGCCAGTGATTATGATGGTGACAGGTTTGAACCACAGAATATAAAGATCAAAATCATTGAGGAGAAACCCAATCTGAAAGCACCATTGGCAGAAGAAGAAGAATCGTAGTAGCCGTCTTTGTTGTGGTAGAAAAGACATTTTGGTTGGGGGTGGGGTCAAAGCTTAGATATCAAGAGTCATTATGATTATTCATAAAATAAACACTGATATGCATGTGCATGCAGAGAACCATTTTAATTGGCAATACAAACAATAATATCATTTGTCAAGTGAAAATTTTGTGAAATCTTAGTTTATTCAAACAGCAAATATAACTGTTGACCTTGGAATGTCTCAAATCTTTTATACATCTTTGACATATCAAAATTATATTTTGAACATTAGAAATTAAACAGACCTAACCAAAAGTTTAATTTTCTTGTGATGAATCCAAAGAGTCTGAGAAAGATATATTCATTCACATATACAGTATTTCTCAATTTCCCAAGACTCCTAAAAGAAACTGCAGATTGTACCATATCCTATGAACATATTAAGTTTTTTTCTTAGACATAAATACCTATTAAAGTTATATAGTAGACACAGTTAGAAATTAGCAACAATAATAAAATATACAATTCTAAAAACAAAGTGTCATAAAAGTTCTGATAGAAAATTTGTTTATACCATAGAACTTAGTAATCACAGAATATGAATTCTTTTTTTTCCTAAGTCAAGACCTTTCACATAATGGAAAGCACTTTAGAGCTTCTCTTTGGCATATTTGAATATCTAATATCACTACCCATGCACTTTTAGGTCATTATTAAATAAAACTTAGAAATGGTTTAATTGTTGACTGAAATTCAAAGCAAGAGTAAATTTCTCATTGTAAGAACAATTTTTAAAGGCCATGATGTTGACAGTTTAATTCTTGTTATATCTATATTCATAAATTATTATGAAAGATGTCAATTTGTTTTAAGAGAAAAACAGATTTATATATCTAAATCTGCTAAAATGAATGAAAGATGTCAGCAGAAGGAAAATGGTTGAAATAGACACTCAGTATAGCCTTTATTTCAGATGTTATATTAACTAATTTCATCAAATTATAATTTAGGGAGTTATGAATCATTATTATTGAGCTCACTTTTTTTATGTAATCTTGCGAATCTAATTTAAATATTCAATGAAATCACCATTGGCTTCAATCATGGCCTCTGAACAAATAAATTTACTTTAGTATTTTAAGATATTTTTGTAAATATATCTGTTAAAATGAGATGTCAGTATTATTTTTGCATAATTTAGATAACAGCACCTCTGTGTGTGTTTGTGTGTGTATATATATATATATAAAAAATAAAATAAATTTCGAAGTTCAAAACTGTTGTATGATCATTTCTACATGAAATCCCTAAGAGAGATTTCACATTTCATCGGCAACTTTTAATACTCAAAATAAAATAAGATATTACCGGCAGAAGTCCAAAAATTTAAGTCACAGAAAAACCTAGATGGGCGGGATTAATAAGTAGATAGCAATCAATGTCTATTTTAAGATTTTGGACAACATTACTTTTAGATTGAGTTGTAAGTGAAAAATTTAAAAATTTGGCTTTGTCTAGCTTTACAAATGGGAAGGGGAAGTAAAGGAAGAAATAGGAAGTGGTGTTTGACAGGAAAGTGGGCTAAACAAAATGGAAAAAAAAAAAAGGAAAAGAAAAATAAAGAAAAGAAAAATTTCATTTCTGTAGAGATACTAGGGATGTGTTAACAAAACTAGCATTTTTAAATGAGATAAAATTATTAGAAAAAAGAGATTTTTAGAAAAAATATATTTGTGGGAAAAAATGCTGACATACAATTTATTTAAATTTAATTAAATTAGATTAATCTAATTAATTATAAACTTAGATTTAAATTAAAAATAGAAGTTAAAATTTATAAAATTTATTAAAAAAAATTCTTTTAAAAAGATTTTTAAAAAAAATTTTAGGTGAGGGGAAAAATATATATACATACTTGCAGGAAAAATTCGGGGTTAAGTTAGTCTAAGTATCCTTGCTTCATAAAAGGTAGATATTAATAGGAGAAAGGAAGAGGAAGGAAGAGGGGTTCAAATTTACTATTGAAAAATTTAATTAATCAATCAAAAACAATTTAATTTATATTTTCTCTCCTAAAAACTGAATTTTGAACTTAAATTTTAAATGTTAACAAATTTCGCCTTATGGTGGCACTTACTAATGAATTCTTTTCTTAAATTCAAGTGTAGGTGCTGGTTTGGGTACTTTAATATTAATATTTTTTCTTGCAGACACAGATCGCACATATCACGAAAATTCTTCAAAATTCGGGCTGAACCTATCAGTTTCCAACTAACTACACTGTCCAGCTCTTCTTCCTTCATTTTCCAGAATCTCCGTAAAAGGGCTGTCTGGTATTTCTGACCGGGGCTTGAAAAAGAATACCTGTGATTGTAATACCTTTGCTTAAAAGGCCCCGCAGACATACCAATATAAGTCTGGTAATTTTTCTTGTTGTTGGATGGTGAAATGTGAGCTTCATAAATTACCTGGGTGGATTTACACTTGCCCTCCACTGGGCAGATATCCACAGAACTACAATTGCATTCATTTATATATATATATATATATATATATATATATATATATATATATATATAGGGCACGAAGAAGAATGAAAAAGATTTTGATCCATGGTTCCCAATGCGGGATGTATTTTGAGGATAAGTTATTAACTGAATTTTTTTATATTGAGTTTAATACATACAGTCTCTGTATAGTATGCTCACATAAAAATATTTGTGTCTGCACACACACACACACACACACACACACACACACACATATATATATATATATATATATCTCCAAGTGAATAAGGAACGAAGAAAAATTTACAACATCCAAAAACATTAATTTAAAACAGTGCTTGATATATAACAGAGCTGTGAATATTTATTATAAATCATAATTTAGAACATGTACAAATTTTTTCATCCCTTACAAAGTGTACATTTTGTTTTTATATATATATAGCCTGAAGTTCTTAAGGAAAGTTAAATTAATGACTTTTTAGGCTTCTTCCATTTGAATAGGAGATCACTTTTTGAATAATAAGAATTGTATGTCAAAGGTGGTGCAGCAAAATTTTACAGACACTTAAGTGGGGCATGGCAAAAAAAAAGTTAGGAACCACTGCTTTAGAACCAACCGGGAACCCAATCCTAAACAGGAAACAATGGATAAAACTCTACTCCTGTTCAATGTCTTGGTTGGAAGTTGAAACTGTTTTAATTTATGATTATGTAGATTTATTTTTTGCAGCAGGGGGCATTGTATATAAAATTTCTTTATCTAGATATTTAATGTATTTTTAAAAAATTGTGTTGCCATATTTTTTGAGTTAATTATTGCTCATTAAATTGAGGGAATTTGAATAATATGACTACATCTAACCTATTTCAGTAGGGAATATTGAGAAAAACAAATGATTGGATGGTACATTGAAAAGTGACTTGAATCTTTATGATATTCTAATATAATGGCACCAGGATAAGTGGGTTTCATGTTGTCATCGAATACAGTCAATTAGGACAAAACTCATGTTCAGTATATTGGGAAATGATGTCTTACCACTGGGGAGGAGGACAAAATCATTGTAAGGCAAAACAATTGTTCTTGAGCTTTTGGCCGCTGCCTTTGTTCCAACATTTATTCCATCTTCTGTCATTTGTTAGAAATTTTGGCAGTTAAATATCTGAAGAAGCCTTAGCTAAAGACGTGATAAAAAGCAACAAAAATAAACAAGAAAATATATGTAATAATGAAAATACTTCTATTCAGAATTTGTAATCGAGATTAATGAAAAAATTAGTCAAAATTATTAAAAGGACAATGTAAATTTATTTATTTTCATCCTACAAAATACTGGCTCTATACTTTTAGATAATTTTTTTAACCGGAAAAGATGTGTAGATAGAATATAAAGCCAAGTAAAAAGTGAAAATAAGTGATTTTTTTTTTTTTATACAAAAATGTGGATGAGGCATTGTGGGAGAGTTCTGTACACTGTTGTTTTATTTTTGAAGTTAGTCAACCAAAATTTGTTTTTGCATTTCAAATTCTATCATAAAACAAATAATTTCCTACCAAATTTTAAGGTAAGCATTATACTCTGAGAATTGAATGAATTAAAAAGAAACAGATTTTAAAAAAATGTGCTGGTTTCTTTATGACAAAATAAGACCATAATGAAAGTAGACGAATCTGGTTGCCTAATAAAATCCCTAAAACTTTATTTTTACTAGTTTCATTTATTTAATGTTTTTTCCAATATTCTAAAAAGAGTTTTATCAAAATTATAAAGAAAAGCCATTTGTAGAATGTTTTTCAATCTTATAAAAGTGATTTTCGTTTTATGTTAATTATAATTTGCAAAACTATTTCTATTGTTTTGCTGTGTGAGGAGTTGTTTTGATATTTGCCTGCGTTAAGTCAATTGGAAAGAGTTCTTTTTTTTTTTTGTATATGTGGTTGAAATCTTTGTTTTGTTTATAACTCAACAGTAATGGTTGACTGTTTCATGCCATTGTAAATTAAAGTGTTGTTGAAAGGTACAAATTGTCCTGTTATAATTTTGATGGCCTCCTGTGCCAACATCCCACCCATAAAGGCTGCAATGGAATGCAGTTCGGATGCGCCATAACGACACCTGTAATTACAAAGAAAAGAATACTGAATGATAGCAGAGATTACAGAAACAAGTCTTGCATCTTATATTTTTTTATATTATTCTTTATGAATTGTTTGAACATTATTTTTTTATCGATGCTCGTATTTAAGTAGATATTCTGTTTTTTAATTATACAGTCTTATATATTTATATCTACCGGCCTGATTATTTACGATAAATTGTTATAACAAAAATGAGTGCCATTCGGCAAGATTTGAACCTGTGACTCCTATTTACATAGGGGAAGCTACCATTTGATCTGGCAATGTCTTAGATCTCTCGACCATAAATAGCCTCGAGTCTAAACAAGGTTTTTATCAGGCCTATATAACACAATTTTTGATTCATCGCAAACAACCATATCTGCTCTGAAATGTATGGTAAGGTCAACAAATGTAAACGATAAAAAATAATGTTCAAACAATTCATTTCAAATTGTCGGTTGTTTATAACCAAGTTTCGTTAAAATTCGTTAATTTCCATAATATGTTTACATTTGTTGACATTATGATACATTTCAGAGCAGATATGGTTGTTTGCGATGAATCGAAAATTGTGTTATATAGGCTTGATAAAAACCTCGTTTAGACTCGAGGCTATTCGTGGTCAAGAGGGCTAAGACATTGCCAGATCAAATGGTAGCTTCCCCTATGTAAATAGGAGTCACAGGTTCAAATCCTGCCAAATGGCACTCATTTTTGTTATAACAATTTATCGTAAATAATCAGGCCGGCAGATATAAATATATAATACTGTTTAATTAAAAAACAGAATATCTACTTAAATACGAGCATCGATAAAAAATAATGTTCAAACGATTCATTTCAAATTGTCAGTTGTTTATAACTAAGTTTCATTAAAATTATTCTTTATGTAATCTACTTAAAAAAAATAACAGAATTATTTCATAGAAAGTTGAATTTCCATTAACATTAGGTAATAAGGTTTTTGTTTCATGTAATTTTCTTGTGTATACTTGAATCTTTGGTTCTTTTTAGAGACTGGCCAAACTTCCAAAACATTTAGATTGCAGTGTATATTTTGCTAATAAGTAGGTAAATACGCACAAAAGTGTGGAAGGTAATTAAAAAGAAAATAAAACAAAAAGCAAACATAAAAAAGGAAAAAAAGAGAAAAATTACTTACATTTCATGAATGTAGTCATCTTTAATTAATGTTGATGACAATGATAGCTCTTGTAAAAGTTTGCCAACATGTGTCTGGAAGAAAATCACAGAATGTTATTCCTAAGGAAGAATTCAAAGAGAGTTACTGACAAAAGATAGACACAAATTTCTTAACACAATAAAACCTAGAGGAAAATTATAATGTTAAGTAAACTTTCATTGCTATACACTATATCAGATTTTAATAGAAAGCCACTCTTTTCACAATAAAATTGGTTTTAATCTAAATGAGAGTGGTAAAATTTTAGGGACATATTTATATGATAAATATATGCTTAATTTTAACTGATAGTTTTTAGTATAGGCATTTACAGTAGCTTATTTGGTGGTGTGAGATTGTGTAACTCAAGGGTTGGTCATCATATATATATATATATATATATATATATATATATATATATATATATATATATATATATATCAGCATGCAGTGTGGGTATAGAAGAATCCAAAGGAGTATCCTGTACATACAGTGGTAGGATAACTCTCGAAGAGAGCTCTAAACATATTCGTGTAAAATCCTTTGTGAAATAAAGATGGAAGCTGATGATGCTTCACCTGAAATAGGCCTATACTTCTAATTCACCATGAAATAACGTATCTGCCTTAATTTTTCTTATATATATATACACACATACACACACACAAATGAATAAAGAACGAAGAAAATATTTGCAATGTTCAAAACATTAATTTAAAAAAGTTCTCAATATAGAAATAGAGCAATGAATATTTATTATAGATTATACTTTAGAACACGTACAAACTACAATCTACTACAAAACTGTACATTTTGTTTCGACATTGAAAGAACAATGTTTCATCAGGTAGTTAGTAATGATGGTAATAAATGTCATTTTTGAAAATTAATTTTCTTTTATTGGCAAAATTTTTCATATGAGGTAAAGAGGATAGGAAAGATGAGAAAACAAAGAGAGAAATCAAAAAAAGGCAAAAGAGAAGGACACAGAGGAAATAAAAAACAAAGAGAAAAACAAGAGAGAAAGAAATAAAGAAACATGAGGAAAGAGCCAATGAAAGATGACTCAAGGAGAAACAGACCCCAGATTTAGGTAGGAAGTAAAGTATAAGCATATACAGACATTGGTCATGCAGTGTCTGGGCTTAACAAAAAATTGAAAAAAAGTGAGAGAATTCACAGAGGGGGAAGAAAGGTTTTAATCAACTGAGTCAATCAGGGGAGTGAAATCTCAAAGGCTGCCTATGTTTGTGTATGTGATTTCATAATCTTTTTTAAAAAATGCCAAAGGGTTTAGTTTTATGCAATGTTACGAACAAATGTGTCTATCTACAATTCATTTGCGGCAAAATTTGAAATTTCTATTTCTTTGCAGCTTCTGTTGTCTCCTCACCACCTTTCATCAAAGTAATTTTCATAAATTTTCTTTTCAAAAATATTATTATCATCATTATTAACTACCTGATGAGACATTGTTCTTTCAATGTCAAAACAAAATGTACAGTATTTTTAATAGATTGTAGTTTGTACATGTTCTAAAGTATTATATATATATATATATATATATATATATATATATATAAAAACTTATTTAAATGGAAATTTGTCTGTGTGTGTGTGTTCGTTACCTATAGACTCTGAAACAGCTGAACTGATTTTCTTGAAAATTTACACAGTTGTACTATAAGCGTCTACGAGTGTTCTTAGCTAGGTTTTGTGTCGAGGTACCCCCGATAAATATCGAAAATCGAAAAAAATCGAGTTATAGAAGGAGTGGTCCGATTTTAATCAAATTTGATACACTCATAGACAAAGACATAACAAACAATATTCAGAAGTTTCAAGGTTGCAGTTCTTACAATAATGCAGAAAATAGATAATATATATATAAAAGGCAAGATGTTTGTGTGTGTGTGTGTGTGTGTGTGTGTGTCTGTTTATCTACCTGTATGTATGTATTTTTTCAGCCCTTTTATTTTAGTTTTTGCTTTGGGTTTGGCTCTAAGTAGGTATAATTGTAGTTCTTAGTCTCAGCCATGATACCATTTACTCAGATGACTTATTTAGCCTTCAAAATTCAGTTTACGACGAAAAAAAACTTATTTGATATCGATATCAGGAAATCAAAATTTGACTTACATCCATTCATTTTTCTTTCTGTCTACGGTTTTGCTTTAACTGGAAACAACTATTGCTTTTTAGTCTTTCGTGCCAATGTCCAAAGAGTCTGAGCTCCAGGACCATGGATTAGTTTTAAAGCTTTCATTACACCCAAGCAACACCGGTCTATATATATATATATATATATAGATAGATATAGATATATATTAAAAAAGGATTAATTCAAAGATGTTGAATGGCCATTTCGATATGAAGATCCCCACGGGGGACAACACATCACCTCAGCAACAGAAAAATCCTTTCAGAAACTGGAGAAAAATTAGTCTACTTTTCCTTTTTAAATAGATTGCAAAGAAATTAAAAAATAAAAAATAAAATAAAATAAAAATAAAGGGAAAGAAAAAGAAAAAGAAAACGAAAAAGAAAAAGAAAAAGATAGAATAAAATCAAATAAATAAGAAAAGAAAAAACTGACATCGTCTGGGTTCGCAAAAATATATATATATATATATATATATATATATATATTATATATATATATTATATATATATATATATATATATATATATATTATATATATATATATATATATATATATATATATATATATATATAATCATCTGCAGACAAATCTGTTTCGCTGTATCACAGCTCATCAGTACAGTTAGACATTCGATTGCTTTTAGCCAGGATTGAAACCCAACCGGATTGACGTCAGTCGGTGATTCTACCTCTATGGGCGCTTGGTAGAAGGAGGCAGACTTTTAGCATGTTATGTACAATGTACACACGCCAGTAGCTGAGAATGTTCTAATTACTGGATGAACGATGCGTAGATGCTAGAGTAGCTACTGTTTTTTTAAAGCCTACCATTCTTCCAGAGTGCTCAATCAGGGTGAGAGAGAGAGAGAGATAATATTATTATTAATAACTCTTTGTTTAATTTTAGATGTAAAAAGATCTTCCATACACAAGATATAACCTCAAAAGATAACCCAGTTATTATAAAATTATTTAGATAACTTATCTGAGACACATTGTTCTACTTTGGAAAGAATGCATTTTTCTATTTTAACCAAATAATGCTCAAGCTATCTTCTTTTACACCCAATCCTATCCAATTCTAAAGGGTTTACTGAAAAACTTTCAAATGCTTGGAATATTCAATTTTCCTGGGTGATGCATCATACCAATTAATATTTAAATCAATTATTTTATTTAATTAAGTGTAATTACCTCACTATTGTCTCCCACTTGTTTCCATCTTCTTTTTTGCCAAAGGAAAAAAATCAGTTCTTGCCTGTTTGATGGGATAAACCTTGACCACTTTTACAATACAAATCTATTGTAAACAACTGGGTTGTTTGAATAATATTTGAAGAACAAAAAGAAATGTTTTTCTGGGCAAGTTCAGCTTCCACACTTTCTTAAATGATGTACATTTATAAAAGATATTATTCTTTTCAACCTTTCATCAAGATTGAACTTACCTTCAACTTGTAAACATCTCCTTCAACTTGGTCATTATACCAACCAGGAAATCGACTGTACTCTTCAAAGAAACGGTCAGCAGCTCGTAACATAATGTAAAACACAATGTCACTGTCTTCTTCATCTCCAAGTTGCATGGCTGAAGAAAAAAAAAACAGTTTTTATGTATTTTATATAACATTAGAATGCCAATTTAAGAAAAGCAAACCTCAGTTTAAGATCTGTGTCAATTTGTGTGGCCCTGTAGGCAGCATAGTAGTAATCATTTTGGAAAATGGAATTGAAAGGCTAAGTTTAAAATTTAACTGAAGCTGTTACACTCCTTCCTTTAGTAAAATGAGGCAAGAAATCAATTTTTCCCTTCTCCAGGTGTGAGTCAAATAGCAGAAAAGACTAACCATTTGGCCCAATCCAATGTTGTAATGTCTACTCACCAAGTTCCTGAACTTTGGCTGTTTTGGGATCGTATTCTTCACCTAAACTTCTGCAATGGATCACTCGCAAGAAACTTCCATTCCGGCCTGCAAAGTGATAGAAAAAAATGGTCATCATAAATAACATAAAAGGAATGATGGAAATATTGTGAACGAAATTAACAAAGATACCAGAATTAAAATTTAAAGATTTTCAACATAAACCAATTTTGATGGATGCATCTTTTTTTAAAATACCAAATGAAAAGAGTCTAGAACCTTGGTTCCCAACCAGGGGTCCATGAAAGAATTTCAAGGGGCCCAAAAGATTCTAATTCTAAAACAAAAACAAAAGTCCCATTGAGAAATGTAGAGTAAAATATTTTGTTTTTTCAATAAATAAAAAAATTTCATTCACTTCTGTTTTGGGACTTTTTAGTGTTTTTTTTTCATACATGTATTTCATTTATAGAGGTTTTATGATTTTTTATTCATACATTCGTTTGTAAGATGAAAAATAAAGCCAGTTTTATAAAGACAGTTTTTGTGTACAATACCTATGACTATAACAATGTTAACATTTTTACGAGGTGTTTTACGTAAATAGAGGCGGGCTGAATGAAATGTTTTTTGATTTTATATGAGTAAGTTTAAAGCTTAATCAGCATAATAATGCAGGGCATTTTACATGAATATATTTTTTTTACAGAAAAATTTTTTATTTTTGCTGGTTCAACTTATTCCATTGTAAGGGTCCACAAGTGAATAAGTGACTGGAAAAGGGGGAATGGGACAAAAATGGTTGGGAACCACTAGTCTAGAAAAAAAAACAGATGAGACTTAAAACTGTAATTTCTTATCTCAGTACAGCATCTTTTGGTTTTAGGTCAGATTAAATGGCAATTCAAATTTCTTCTAAATCAATGAAGTATAGTATTTGATATGCCTTTTTTTCTTGAAAAATGTCTCCTAGTATTTATATACAAAACTGATCTATCTGGTAGGCTAATGTTTGTTCAGATACCATAGACTAGCAGTATTTGCATCTAATCAAATTCGTGGTTTCTATAATATTAAATGTAAAATCAACTGACTCAAATGCAGAATGTGCGAGAGAATTTTCAACAATGTTTTTTTTAATCATTTCACCCCAAGCATAGCAAAACTACCACTAGTGCGCAGGGGTTACAGAAGAGGTGCGTGATGAGTAAGAGGAACAAGTTATAGGGGAGTCAGAGAATGAGTAAGAAAAGGATGAGAATACAGGTGCGAAGAGGGCTGCATGAGAGTAGAGTGGAAAGGAAGAAGAACATGATACAAGGAGTGCCATAGAAAGGATGTGAGTGAAGAAGACAATAGATTGCAGTTGACTTTGCATTTAAATTCTTGTAGATTGTAGCTGTCAGGGAAGCAAGTATACAGAAGGGAATTCCACAGGCAAGAAGTGCAAGCAAAGAACCTGATAGAGTGGAAGTTGCGGTTACATTTGATTGGTTTCACTTTAAAAGGGTGGGACATTAGTCTTTAATACAGGAAAAATTTGACACCATTTCTAATAACATTTAATAAATTTCTGTATATATTGAATTGTTCATCAAATTTATTCTGTTTGATGGTAAATCCTATCAGGAGTATTAATTCTGTTTGATGGTAGATGATATCAGGAGTATTTAGTTTTAATTAATTTCATTAAAAAAGCTCATATTTGATTGGATGGTGACAGCTGACATATCAATGGGCATTAAAACCTTTGTCAAAATTGATTTATTTTCATTCCCTGATTATGACATTGAAACTAGAGGAGAATAAACATTTTAAGTAAAGTTAAAATATTTGATAGCAAAAAAGAGATTTGTGCTGTTTACACAGAACGAAAATGCTCAAATGTCAAAAGCGGTTTTCAAAATTTTGTCCTGGAGATTTTTTATTGAATTTTGCCTCATGTTTGGGCAGATCAGTTGAGGTTGAATTTAAGAATAATCAACATTATACAACACATAAGATAGTTAACATAGTGAAAATATTCAAATCAAGATCTGAAGAGAATTTGCATCAGTTTGGTTATTGTAGCCTTTAAAGAGGTTAGAAACAGACAATGTGGTACTCTCGAGTGAAAGAACAGATATTTGGAAAACCAGTCTCTTTTCACCACATTCACTACTACTACTACTGTAGCTTTTTTGTTGACATTGCCATCTTGATAGTGTTGGAAGGGTGTGTGTGTGTGTGTGTGAGGGGGAGTTACAATGCTTTCATTTGTCATTTCTCCTGTCTGCTCATCTTACCCAGAAAACCACTCCTTGGCTGACTACTTTGTTTCCTTCTGTTTGCATTACCCCTCCCAACTGACAAATGTGAAGAAGTCATTGTTTACTTTCTTTTTGCAGTAAGGCCAATCATGTATGGGCAAGCATACGAGACGAGACGAGAGACGAGAGGATAAATGACTGCTGCTGCTGCTGCTATTGATTCTTTGCATTTGGCTTGCCTATCAAAATATTTCCCAACATCATTCTGCTTGCTATTTATGATACAAGATGGTATGTATGGTATACATAGTAGTAATTTTTGCATTGTAGAAAGTAGAATTGCTGGGCTGAGTTTAAATCCTAACTGAGTATCTTCTCCCACAACTAAGAGTCAAATAGCAGGGCGATCTTAGTGGCAGCCAGTTTATGAGAAAGACTACCCTGAATTCAAAGTGATGGTGAGGGTAGGGATGGCCACTCTACTAGATTTTCTAAGAATAGGTCAGCTCAGGAATTACTCCTTGTTACTAGTACCATGTAACAAAGTACAATCTGTGACATTTTACTTAAAAAGGAGATAGCCACCCCCATGTGATTTTTACTGCTCTGAAAAATGCCATAAAAGTCAATTATTTAGAATGGTACCACAACAATCACATTAGTCATAGACTGAACTGGAACAAAGTAATCATGCACACTGATTTGTGAGTGTTGTAAGTTGCATCATTCCTGAGTGGCCAATATTTATGCAACCATACCACTCACTTCTGGTCCTTTGTGTCAACACTCAAAATCTCCATGGTAAATTGATAGTTGATCACTTTACTTTAAACTGGGCTCTGCCCGTGTTGTACTTGATTGATCACAAAGATGGTCTGGGTTGAAAGTCACCGAAATCTGCTGCATTGATGACCCAGACAGAGCTGGAAATCTTTGTAAAAATTAACAATAAGGTGTTTTTATATATATATATATATATATATATATATATATATAGTCATCTGCAGACAGATCAGTTTTACTGTATCACAGCTTATCAGTACAGTTAGACATCCGATTGCGTTTTAACCCATGACTGAAACCCGACCGAATTGGCGTCAGTCAGCGATTCTACCTCTGGGCTATGGGCGCTCGGTAGAAGAAGGTATATTCTGTTCGATATAGCGTTTTGTTAGAGTTTATCACTCTTGCATGCAGACAACTATAACTTTAAACCCATGGCTTCTATAAGATGTAACACCCTAAGTTGGTTGGTCTGGTACCATGCTAAAGTCGGAGGTTCTTCTAAGGCAGATAGTCACATGACAACACATCTCCCATGTTAAATTGCTCCGTACCAATCTAACTGTACTGTACTCAACTTTCGAACTGTCAAACCAACTCTACTGTGTATGTCATGTCTCTGCTGGTTTTATCTAGTCTGCAGACTGTTTTCTTGTCTGCCAGTGTCTGTCTTCTCCGCTGAGTCTCTCTGGTCTGTGTCTCTTCATGCCTGTTAATTTTTCCTCTTCCCCCTGAATCTCTAGCAGAAGGTGATTACCTCAGACCCGAGGAGCTATGAACACCAGCCAAGTTCACACTGAATCTCTCAGTGTGGCTGGTTGACTCAAGCTTAACTCTCAACCGTCTGAAAACCAACTAACTTGTTATATTGAGCCTCACATCCAGCAGGGGTGGTTGTGACGCACTTTGTGCACACTTAGCATTTTCAAATGACCAGTAAAGAATCCTCCTTTTTGTAACCTGATCAACCTCACTTTCTTTTCTCCTGTGCGAGTGTCTTTTACCATTGCTTGAGAGGCATGGTGCAGTCCAACGGCCAAATTTTAACCCTTTGTTGCATATTGGTTACAGTTGTAATCAATATGTGACAAATATTAGAGAAAGGTTACAATTGTAACCAATATGCAACAAAGGGTTAACTATCGTTCCTAAAATTTATTTCCCATCGAATCTTTGGTGTGTGGTTGTTTCACATCTGTATTTTATCATTTCAATTTTTGTAAGAAACTATCTAATTTTTGCCAAAAAGAAAATCATACATCTCTCTTTTAATTATCAGCGTCAGAAAACTCTACAAAGAAACAAAGGAAAGTTTATTTCTGGGAATTTTGTCTCTCTTTTTGACGAGGGGGGTGACTGTCCCTAGTGGTCATAAAATCCCTCATCACAGGGGAAAGTTTGTTTCAAATCAAAGCCTTAGACTGCTGTTGTTGTTTTACCAATGGTTGTTAAATTTTTAAGCAACAGAGAAACTCACTTTCTGCGATAATGGCCATTAGAACTTTGTGACAAGCACTCAAAAGTCATAAAAATCTTTATCTATTTTTCTTGAGTGGTCTCTTAGAATATCCCTGTGCCTAGCTTCTAGTGGGTGAAGAAGAAAGAAAAAATATTCTTCTCCATTCTCTTCTTCCTTTTTTAGTACCACATTAGTGTTACTCTAAGACTTTGAGATTTCACTTGCCCGATTGACTCAAATGATTAAAAACTTAATTGGGCAATTAAAGTTTATTGCTTTACTTGTCCGGAATAAATTAAAAATTTCACAATGGCACTCGTCTGTTCAAATATAGAAATACCCAACCTGACTTTTATAACCCAAAAGTATGCCATTTAAGATTCACAAGTTACTTAGAATAACCTATAATGACGTTACTGAATGCTTTGGTCTCGCTTTTATTGTCCCGGTCAGTGTAAACATTCATTTAATTAACACTTCCAGAGTAGAGCCAAAATGTCTCCATTGCCCAGATTGCTTACAAAAAGTAAAAATGAACATTTGAAAGAAAGTAAAAAAAATATGCATACTTCTTTCAACCATGCACCGAAAAACAAATTATACAATTTAACAAAAAAAAAAAAAAAAAGAACTGCATTTTTTTTTTTTTTTTTTTTATAAGCGTTTCACCCCAAGCAAGGCATGTCACTGCCACTACTGTGCAGGGGGCTACGTAGAGTGGAGAAAGGCTGATTAAATATAGGAAATAACAGAGGGTGGGTGATAGGCGGGTAAGGATACCAAGAATGAGGGTTGGGTAGATGAGAGTGTTGTGAGAATAGTTGGGAGTTAGTGTGATAGGAGGTGTCTATTGACCCTGCATTTAAACACCTGGAGATTGTAACTGTCGGGAAAGCAGAGTTGTGGAAGGGAGTTCCACAGGCGGGAAGCGCGAGAAAAGAAGCTGTTGGAGTAGAATTTACGGTTACATCTTATTTGTTTAACTGTAAAAGGGTGGGACCTAGTTGCTAATCTAGTATCTTGTGTAAATTCGTGCTTATGCGGCACCAGTGATCTAAGCTCATCGGAGCAGAAGCCATGAAAGTACTTGTAGAAGAGGCACAGGGAAGCCACATCACGCCGGTGTGAGAGCGGCTGCAGCCGGTCTGCCAAGTCAGTATCAACCATGTTACAGATCCTCCTTTGTATTTTGTCAAGAAGCCCAAGGAGAGCAGCAGGAGCACCCGACCAGATATGGCAGCAATATTCAATACACGGGCGGATGGTAGATTTGTATATGTGCAGAATAGATTCAGGTGGGAAAAATTTCCGGGCCCTGCACAGGGAGCCCACTTTCATAGCAGCAGATTTGGCAATGGATTCAATATAGTCATTCCATTTGAGGTCCGCCGAGAGTGTAAGGCCAAGGAGGCGTAGTATTTTACTCTCTGGGAGGCTAGCCTGTCCCATGCTAATGGGAGGTAGATGCGATTGTCTATGGTGATTAGTTGATAACAGCTTTGTTTTGGAGGCATTGAAATTTACCAACCATTTCCTACCCCAGGTCACTACGGATTGGAGGTCCCTTTCAAGTACGTCAGCGAGGTTCACTTTGTCGTCCAGACCTGGTTTCTGATCGATGCGGGAGTAGATTGTTGTGTCGTCGGCATACATGCCAACTTGGGATCTAATGGTGTCGGGGAAATCATTAATGTAGATCAGAAAGAGCGTGGGATCTAGGATAGAACCTTGAGGGACGCCCGCGTTCGTCTGGTAGTTTTGGGAGGCATGCCCATTTAATACCACCTTCAATGTGCGGTTAGAGAGGAAAGACTGGATGAGGTCAAACAGATGTCCAGTTATCCCATAGCTCCGCAGTTTGCACAAGAGGCCAGCATGCCAGACCCTGTCGAATGCTTTGGAGATATCCAAGGCAACGGTTCGGGCTTCACCATTCTTGTCAAGTGCCTGGTATATGTACTCGGTAATGGTCGTTAGCATATCAGCAGTAGACCTGGTGAAGCGAAACCCATACTGTTTGTCAGAGAGAAGCCCGTTGGCCATAAGATGCTGAATCACCTCGGTGTTGATAATGGCTTCAAAAACTTTGCCAAAGATTGGAAGGAGACTAATAGGACGGTAATTGGCGGGGTCTGAGGGTTCGCCAGAATTCTTAAATATAGGTACTACGCAGGAGGGCTTCCAACAGGCAGGAAAGCAGGAAGCAGATAGGCAGAGGTTATAGAGTTTAGAGAGGACAGAGGAGAGTTCTGGGGCACATTTCTTCAGTACTATGCCTGGGATTCCGTCACCGCCGCTCGCTTTGTGTGGGTCAAGTTGCGCAATTATCTTGGCGACCAGCGAGGGTGTAATGTGGACGTTATTTAGTTGAGCCTTCATGATGTTAAAAGAGCTCAAACTTAATACAAAGTTTTATCATCAAAATGTTTATGCTATTATAAAGAGGAAAGATCAAATTTTGTTATTATTCTTTAAAATTTTTTTTTAAAATCCTTTTTAACACATTCAAGATTTTAATTAAAATTTCATTTTTTGTTTTCTGTCAGTGATTCATGCTATGTTTACGTAAGGCGACTATTAAGAAAATGGAATTAGTCGAGTAAAACAATTTTGGGGCGAGTAAATTTTCCCTCCTCTCGACCACTGGTTGAGTGATATCTTTTTAAAATCTGAAAGGCTGGTTACACTTATAGCCTTGTGTCAAACTAAGATAACTTTAATAAAAAAGATAAATACAACCATATTGGATATTCATATTAAAATATCTCCAAGCAGATGTATATTACAATTTATTCTCAAACTTTTAACTGTGTATGATGTGAATTTCTATTATTACTGTTTTGTGGGCTCTACTCTGTTGGAAATTTTCTCTGTAGTTAATTGCATTCTACAGATATATAGTGTACACTACCGTCCATAGTTATTAGGCCACCCCAGTGTTTTAAAAAATGATGTATTTCATACTATTTTTAGTATTTATTGCCAAGTGGATAATTGATGAAAATAGAATGGTTCTTTTGTTATTATTGCACAATAACATGTGCATCAAATGAATTTATAAAAATTTAATAATTACCTATATTGCAGTTTCATCAATGAAAGAATGAAGAAAATTTAGGCTGATTTGGACAAGTTCATCTTTGCTTTCTTGTCTTGTAAAAGTTTGCAAACAAAAGAATAACAACAAAAGAACTATTCTATTTTCATTTGGTGATAAATACTAAAAATAGTATGAAATACATCATTTCTTTAAAAAAAAAATGGGGTGGTCTAATAATTATGGTCAGTAGTGTATATGACAGTGTGTTGTCACAAATAGTACATGCTAGACATGTGAAACAGAACCCTGACAATATGCATCCAGACTTTTAATGGTTCCTAATTGAGACTGTTCAATACTTTAAAACACCAGCCAAACAGAGAGACCCACAGTATCCCTGAGGAAGATGGATTGGATGATTCTAAACGTTACAGAAGAATAGTTTTAATTGCTAGGATTAACGAACATCTATTCTCTTGCAGTTGCATATCCTGCTAGTTAGGATGTAAAGCTGCAAGACTTGGACAGTTAACAATCATTAACCAAAGACAGAAAACAAAAACAGCAAAATCTGATGAAATTCTATTGGAATGGTCAGGATAGAGCTGGTCACTGAGGCAACAGGTAGGCCATCAAAGTCAACAAATGGACACCAACAGACAAGACCAGAAGATAAAGGATAAAGGAATGCATCAGATGAATCCAATATGGTCGTGCATTGACAAGAATAAGTATCTGTGGAATAGATTGTAGGGGTTCTTCCTTCCTTGTGAGTGAGAAGATTTTTTTTTATAATCATATTGCCCCAAACAAGGCATTTTACTGCCACTGTTTTGCAGGGGGTTACATAGGAGGAAAGTTATGAGAAAGAGTGACAGGTTATAGGGGGTGTTAGGAAGTGAGTAAGAGAAGGATGAGAATACCGATGAAAGTGGAGTGGACGGAGAAAAGAGCACGAGAGAGAGAGAAAGGATGCAGGTTAGTGAGATAGGAGATGACTATTGACTCTACATTTAAATTCTTGAAGATTATAGCTGTCGGGGAAGCAAGTAAATAGAAGGGAATTCCACAGGTGGGAAGTGTGAGAAAAGAAGCTGCTGGAGTAGAATTTGCATTTATAACTTATTGGTTTCACAGTAAAAGATGGCTGATAGTGGTGGTGAGGATAATTATAAAATTAGAAAAAAATAAATGTTCTATGTATTTGATATTTTAAATTATTGTGCTTTTCAGAAAACTTTTGTAAGATATGCAGAGATTTCATTGGGATAAGCAATGTATGCAAAAAGAAAAAGTTTTATAATCATGGCAGCAATGTTTTTTGAAAAATGAGGGATGATCTTGCTAGATAGAAATATAATGAAAGTAAATACTTACAAAATAATTTCACATCCTGTTCTGTAATACTGCAATATGGCTAAAGGAATATAAAATAAAAAGGTTCAGACATTTTAAAGAATAAACAGTCATCAAGAGAATAGGTTCCAAATTGAACTATACCATATTGGAATTTACATGCTATGATTTCTGATATCAAAAAGACAATCATTTATCAAGTGTGCATAAACAAACTTGAAAGGAATTAATCATGAGAATTCATCTTGAAGCAGTTCACACGAGGTAATTTCAAAGTTCTTAAATCCATCATGAACTATTTACATCTAAGCCTTCAAATTGGGAAAACTGGAAAAGCTCCTATTGTTAAAACTGAACATCCACCATAATAAAAAGGTCAAAGCTGTAGAAACCATTTGCCAGAAATGAGAAATTTTTTATATCCCATGGCCCTCCACGTCTTCCTATTCCTGGTGACTCTTAGCACACTTTCTCCTTTAACACCATGCAGCCCCCGTTCTGTCATCCACCAGCTCAGGCCTTTCAAATATGTTATCTCCTGCTTTCCTCTATCTCTTTTCCCCCTCTATCTGACCTGTTAGTATTAGGTTCTCCAAGCCCTCCTTCCTTATTGCATGTTCCAGGAACTTTGTGTTTTCCTGATGCACAATATTAATTTCCTTTTTGTTTCTATCCTTTCCAAAACATCGTCATTGGATACATGCTCAGTCCATGATATCTGCAGCATCCTTCTGGAGAACCACATTTCAGCTGCTTTTGACAATATCATTCAGCATTCACCTCCAAATTGAAGAACTGACATCACATAGTATTCCAGTCTCTTTCTTTGTTTCTAGCAAGATTTTCCTGTCTCTTAATACTCTACTCAACTTCTGGAACGCGTCCTTTGCCAGGCCAATGCGCCTTCAGATCTCCGTGTCGCACTTTCCGTCTTCCGTTAGCACACTTCCCAGGTATTTAAATTTTGTACCTGCTTGATTTTAGTATCCCCCACCTGTATTTGGCATTTTGGGCCTCTCTTTTTGCCGAGGAGTGACAGTGATATAAATGGAAATGACTAAAATGAGCCAACTGTGGAAAGCTGGAAAACTAATCAACTAAAAGATCAACAATAAAGAAACAACAGAAACAAACATGGGAAAGAGAGAATTATCAACAACATTTGAGATAATCTCTTTACATGCCAATCTCATAAGAAAATAAGTTAGCTTAATGTGGTTTTAGAGTTGTGAGGCGGATCAACAGCAAAAAATGGAGTTGGCAGAACAATTTCAAATTCTGGTCGGGAAAAGCCATAAATCCATCACTAGTTTCCATCCAACTATAGGCTAAAAAACAGGACTGGCTGTGCTGTTCACTGGTTGGCAACCAATCCAAGAGAAGGACAGCTCCAAATTCAAAAACATGGAGATGGTTATGGAAAACCAGTTTAAAAACTTTTTCAAGTATAATCATAGCAATAAAACTTGTAGTTATTAAAGAAAAGCTGAAATTGCAAAATGGTTGCAAGGAAGGCCTGGTACCATTACGCTTATCAATCCAAATCTGTAACTGGTGATAAGTGAGAGAGATTATGAGGATAGTTTTTGGTGAAAGTGTCTTTGAATTGTGCTTTCATTATAACAGGAAGTTAAAATTCACAATATTTCAAACAACAATTTGATCATCAAATGATGAGAGAGAGAATGAGAGGGTTTCTTCAATCAAAAGTAGTCAGTCAGTTAAGTGCCATACGTGATACACGCTTGGGCGATCAGGTCTCGAAAGGAACATGACTGAGCAGAAGATTATCCCGCAGTAGTTTGCCAATGTTTTCTGCGGTAGACTGGTTGTCAGCCAAGGGTATAGAACCCAATCTGTCCTGTTATTTTACCCATAACTGGAGGGAAGAGACAAATTAATACCTTTCCCAAAGGTATTTGTGCGTAAATGAATGCAAGGAATTCAGCTGGAATTTGAACTCGGCTCCCCGATTTCTCGTTCCGAGCCAATATCCACTGCACTACAACGCACATCTGCAAAAGCAGTACTTCAATTAAAAGATCTGTTAATTTTTAAAATTTCAATTAGTGTTCATTACTGAGACACTATTCTGCCTTCTTGAGAGTAGTTGCCATTTGCATGTGTATTATCTTCCAAAGTGTATTCAACCCACAGGACACACAGGCCTGGTCTCTAGTATAAGAGAAGAAACTATTAGCTTAGAACTTACAGTTACATCTAGCCATTTTTCTCTCTCCTCCACCAATTGAAGTAGATATGTTCTCATATTGTCAGGTTTACATGCTTCCCTTGTCTTTTAAACAGCAGTAGAGGTTTACTTCAGCTTTATACTCCTAATATTTGTTCTTTCCTATGCTAATAGAACTCCACACAGTAATTCTCTATCTTGAGTGGCTCTTGGGCCTTGTATCGGGTGAACACAAGTAAAAATAAAAAAATAAAAATAGTTCTAACATTTGCTTGCTTTTGAGGCTTGTGGAAGGAAGGTTGAACAGTGCCATCTATATCCAGAAGATTCTGCTATGATTCCTGCAATAAAAAGGTGATTTGTTGTTCCAGTGTGATAACACCAGGCTATATGAAAACCATGCTCAGCAAGATCTTCAATAACTTTCCTAGCTGGCACTAAGATGATGGGCGACTCCTTCAGTTCTTGTTGCAACAGATGCAAGAGGCATGGAATAAAGTATCACAGAATAGTATTTGTCATGTGAGAGGAAAGAGGCCCAAGGATGATAAACAGTATTATGCACATGGAGTCTTTGTTCTGCTGATCCACCTTTGGTTTTGGAAAACTGTGCATGTACTGATCCATATTGGACCCATGTATGCATTGATCTATCTATATATATAGATATATATATATATATATATATATATATATATATATATATTATTATTATTTATTCATAATTTATATTTATTATAACATGGATATGTAACAATATCACTACAAAAGTAGCCATTTTGTTTCAACACTTTTGTGTCTTGTCAAGTGATGTGATGGTTCTTAAATGAATGGTTTAAAAGTCTGAAAACGAGCGTGGCCTCTTTAATCAGGAATTATTGTATATACAATGTGGACCAATCAGAGTAAAGCAACTTCTCATTTGGAAAATATGCTGGCAGGCTTAAGGTTAATTTTGGTGGGTATTGTTATTAAGATTTGATTGAAGTCAGATTAATTAATACTTATATCGACTTTGTTCTTGTTGCTAAAATTATAATTCAATAATAGTATACACACTTGTATGTATTTTACGCTGACTACGAGCACACAGACACACACACGCATGCCACGGCTGTGACATATAAATCTTCAGATGAACCAGATAGATAAGGTGATGTTCATGAAATTGATACTCTTTAGCCAGGTCAACGAGTCAAAAGAAAACATCTTACCGTACTGAAGTGAGATACATATATAGGCAGACTAATGTTGTTGGACAACCGGTGGCCCGAACTGGAGTACGCACACGTATCTACTTTTGTACTGAGCACTTTTTTAAAAATAGTGTTTCTTTGGACAAGGAATATTATTCCAACAATACTTGTGTGTGTGTATATATATATATATATATATATATATATATATATACACACACACACATACAAGTAAATGAGGAATGAAGAAAAAATTAACGTTCAAAGCATTAATTTAAAACAGTGCTCGATATAAAATAGAACTATGAATATTTATTATAAATTGTAATTTAGAACATGTACAATTTATCATCTACTACAAAGTGTACATTGTGTTTTGACATTGAAAGGACAATGTCTCATTAGGTAGTGTGAAAAGAAAATAGAAAACTCTTTATCTTATTTTGGCAAATTATGTGTGAGAGGTAGGTAGGGTGGAAAATGGAAAAGCAGAGTTGTAAGTTGTAAGTTAGAATTTGAACGAAACGCGTCCATTAATCACCTCTCTCCTTTACCTCTTCCTTCTTTTGGTTCAAATTCTAACTTACAACTCTGATTTTCCATTTTCCTCCCCACTTACCTCTCACACATAATTTGCCAAAATAAGATAAAGAGTTTTCTATTTTCTTTTCACACTACCTGATAAGACATCGTACTTTCAATGTCGAAACAAAATGTACACTTTTTAGTAGATGTTTTTTTTTTTTTAGTAGCTTTCTACCTCACTCAATATTTGTTAAATTGAATTTTTTTCTTATTTAACAAAATATTTCGGATTGTTTGTAAGAAGAGCAGCAACGACTGACATACATTATTTGCTTAACAAGACAATGCAATGATGACAAAGAGTAGTACTTGCTTCTGATGTAAAAATCTATCCAAGTTGAAGGAAAATGTCTTGCTACTAACTCATACCAAGGGCACATGAGATTTATTCAAAGAGATAGACATACCACCAGCTATGTGGGGGATGAAAATTTTGAAAGATTACACCAATAAATTCATTGTACCATGTATAAATCCAAGAGCCTCTTATTGCTACCTGTTTAAGCAATTCTTCTCTTTTGTTAGCATGAACATTCATTGGTGTTGTGAGTTCGGTTATCACAAGGTGAATTACTAATGTAGCCTTGTACCCGACTAAACTCAGTTGAGTAACTATGAAAATCATTGGCCTTACAGGTCAGTCAAGTAAATTTGTGGGTATAGAGAATCTATGTTTAGTGTGTATCCGATTATTGTGATCTTGTTTCAAAATAAGCTAAACTTAGTAAATAACTAAAAATGGATAGATTAAAAGAGAAAAACAGCTAAAAAAACCAAACGAAAACAAAAGCCCTTATATTGTGTAAGCAGCATCAAGAATTGACATTTGAGCCTTCTTTAGACTATTTCTAAGGATGCACAAAAAATAAAAATGATTTTGCCACAGAAAAAAGTAGCTGAACTTTTGGATCATTATTTGAGCAGACATTTAGCACATTGTTGTGTTTTAAAACAAGTGTTTGCAATAAGTGAAAATCTTAATTTGTTTGAAAAATACTCATTTGCTAGTATGGTTAATAGAACAGTTTTATAAGATCAACCATACACAATTCATATAAGGCTCAGTGGGTTAGTAAAGTTTTAGATTAGGGTTAAAATAACATCACTGTCACAGTGAGACATCATATAATGCTTTCATAAAAAAAATTAATTTACTATGGCGGCTTCAATATATCAGCTAAGAGTGTCATGTTAAACAAATTAATGGGACATCTTTGAAAAGAACCAATTTTTTAAATGTTCAGATAAAATGACCCTTCTTTGGATTAAACAATAGGCAAAGTATTCTTAGCAAAATGGTATAAATTCTTTGAGATTTATTATGACAAAGTTTCTTTAAGTTAAAAATAAAGAAACAAACAAACTGAGTCGTATATTAGTTGTGGTCAGAATATAGCAGTTGGTTTATAAAACATTCTATACTGATTAATACAGTCTTTCTACATGAAAATATATACAGCGAAACAGATCTGTCTGCAGATGACTATATATATATATATATATATATATAAAAATCCAAAAGAAAGAGGCTTATTTGTAGAATCTTAAAAAAGATCCTATTAATTATTAGAAAATTAAATATTAACTGACTGACTGATTATATATATATATATACACACACACAGTGTTTACCAGTATGAAGTAATTTTTTTTCATGAAGTAAAATTTGATTTTTTTTTCTTCAAGTGAAAATCAAATTATAAAAAATAAAATTTCTTTTTAAGGATTTTGAATAATTTTATTTTTTTAAAAT
Organism: Ascarosepion bandense; assembly: GCA_037127315.1. Lineage (NCBI taxonomy): Eukaryota > Metazoa > Mollusca > Cephalopoda > Sepiida > Sepiidae > Ascarosepion > Ascarosepion bandense. Next base: position 507,743 of record JBBBDQ010001458.1, read on the forward strand.
CATTTGATGGGAAAAATTTAATTAATGAAGGGCATGTAAAGTACAATTTCTTAAATTGTGGCTCATATACTGAAAATATTTATTGCAATCTGATTCAGACTGTATATAAACAACTTAAAACTTTTGAAGAGTCCCATTTCTCATTCTAAATTCAGATTGTACTGATAATTTTATTTTAGCAAAAAAAAAAAAAATTCTGTGTTGGATTCAGCTTATATGAGGCAAAATTTAAAAAAAAAAAAAAAAAGTTCTTTCTGTAGAGTGGCTGACCTTCCTGCACCACTCTCAATGATGGAATGGTCCATGGTCTGAAAGGGTCTATTTAAGTAGAGAATAGTATTATTCAAGTGCGTAATATTCTAGTGTCATTCAAGTAATATTCAGACTGATTACTTTGGTGACTTTTGCGATTCAAATCCCCTCCTCTCTGTGTTGTAAGTTCTGTCTTGTCTGTTATTGTAATGATTGCACTGTTCTGTGTATATCTGTTTAGCACTGGATATTGTGCCGAATAATACCGCAGCACACTTTCTCAGTGTATTGTATCCACCTCGGCAATAAAACAACTCTGATGTCACTTTTATATTTCAGATGCCAATATATTTGGACATTATCTAAAATAAAACAAACATTGAGAAAATCCTTTCCATTGGAGATGTAAATAACTTATGCGGTTCTGTGAAAAATCAAAATTTACAATTTTATTTTGGAATGTTGTTTGGATACGATGGGAGAAAATTCTCAAATAAATGATTTTATTTAATTATCTGAAATTATTTTAATTAAAAAAAAAATTAATACAAAAAACATATCCTCTTTCATAGTAAGTAAAAATTTACATTTTGTTGTCAAAAACTATCTTTTTAAAAAAAATTTACAAACGTTCGAAAGAAAATTATTTTCATTGATAAATTTTTACTTTTGGTTGAAAAAAAGGTTACTTTTGACCAGAAACTATGTTATTAAGAAAATTTAAAATGTAGGTGAATGAATTGGTGCAGGTCTCTTAGATTTGGCCAATAAGCTCATGATCCCCAAAACTATTTTTTTGTTTTTTACCTTCCTTGATGGAAGAGCACCTACAAGTACAAATTAAACAGATATTCATATTTATATTTTTGGCAAGTATGTTTTTAAAATAAAGCAAATAATTTAAATTCATTGGGCCTATTTGTACAAGGCCTAAATGAAAGGGAGAAAAGTGTAACCTTTGAAGTGTGAAGAAAACTGTCTAGAAAATTATCACCGATCTGGATGCCAATGCTAAATCTTGACACCAGTGAAAAACTATACAACTATCCTAGTCACCAGGCCAACTACTTCTCAGTTTTGATTGGTTAAATGCAAAAACACTAAAATGTATTAACAAGTAAAAAGCTTAGGCATGATCCTCCAGAATCGAATGAGAAACAAAGAGTTTCTAAAAACTGAGTTTTTAAACAGCTTTGGAGAATTACAGAATCAACTAATAATAATAATGTAATGAAAATATTGTGTATTGCCTGCAGTCTCTCTCCCACCGGCGCGACGTGGCTTCCCTGTGTCTCTTCTATAAATACTTCCACGGCTTCTGCTCCGATGAACTTAGATCACTAGTGCCCCCTAAATACGAATTTGAATGAGATACTAGATTAGCAACTAGATCCCACCCTTTTACAGTGAAACCGATAAAATGCAGCCGTAACTTCTACTCCAACAGTTTCTTTCCTCGCACTTCCCGACTGTGGAATTCTCTTCCAAACGATTGCTTCCCCGACGGCTACAATCTCCAGGAGTTTAAATGTAAGGTCAATAGACACCTCCTAACACACTAACCTGCTCCCATTCTATCAAACACTCTTCCCATCTTCCCAACTCTCATCCTCGCTATCCTTACTCATCTGTCACCTTCCTCCTGACATTCCCTATGTCTAACCACTCCTTCTCTTTACCTTCCCCTATGTAGCCCCATGTGCAATCGTGGCAGTGGAATGCCTTGCTTGGGGTGAGATGATTAAAAAAAAAAAAAAAGTATTACAAAAGTTTAACTGAAAGATAAAACAAGATTTTCACTTTAGCAGTTTTTATACAAGTAATGGATTCATTTTCTTACTAGTCATATACTTTGCTGTGAACATAAATCTGTGTAGTTATTATTCTTCTGTCAGTCAAGAACTATTATCTCTCTCTCTCTATATATATATATATATATATATATATATATAGGGGTAGAGTCACTGACCGACGCCATTTCGGTCGGTTTTCAATCCTGGGTAAAAAAAAGCAATCGGAGTCTAACCGTACTGATGAGCTGTGATACAGCGAAACAGATCTGTCTGCGGATGACTATATATATATATATATATTTATTTTCTAAACATATACTGTTAAATATATGAGACAATGAATGTCTGCTATGTTTAATCATGAGCCATTCTAAACGTCGTATTTTGGCATTAATTTCAGTTGAAAATAAAGACAAAAATTCTCCAACAATTTGGATAATTTTTTATTATGTTGGTTCTAAGTTTTCGGCTTACATGAGCCATCTTCAGAGAGGTTATAAGGATGGTAGCGCAATAACATCCATCATCAGCGACGATTTTATCTTGTGTTGATATAAAACACAATCATGTGGTGTGACGTCATAGAACCATATTGCAAATTTGAGAACTGCGTTTGTTATTTTTGGTAACTATTGTCGTTGCTTAGCGAAGTTTTATGTCAATACAAGATAAAATTGTCGCTGATGGTGGATGTTATTGTGTTACCATCTTTATAACTTCTCTGAAGATAGCTCATGTGAGCCGAAAGCTTAGAACCAACTTAATAAAAAATTATCCAAATGTTGGAGAATTTTTTTCTTTATTTTCAACTGAAATCAAAGCCAAAATACGATGTTTAGAACGGCTCATGATTAAACATAACAGACATTCATTGTCTCTTATATTTAACAGTATATGTTTAGAAAATGATTTGCTGCCTCGATACACTATATATATATATATATATATATATATACACACACACACACACACACAACCGGCCATAATTATTAGGCCACCCTAGTTTTTTTAAAAGAAATGATGTCTTTCATACTATTTTTAAGTGGATAATTGTAAATGAAAATAGAATGGTTCTTTCGTTATTATTACTTTGCAAAATTTTACAAGGCATAGAAGCAAAGATGAAGTTGTCCGAATCATCCTAAATTTTCTTCATTCTTTCATTGATGAAACTGCAGTATAGGTAATTATTAAATATTTATAAATTCATTTGATGCACATGTTATTGTGCAGTATTAGCAAAAGAACCATTCTATTTTCATTTACAATTATTCACTTCGCAATAAATACTAAAAAAATAGTATGAAATTCATCACTTTTTTAAAACACTGCAGTGGCCTAATAATTATAGCCAGTAGTGTATTTTAGCAGTAATGAAGTCTATTATCTACAGAAAATAGTGTGATGATAACCACTAATGATATGATTAATTAAAACTATTAATTAAGTACATCTACCCAGAGTGGTGTGATAAAAAACAATAAGATAGAGTAAATTTTTATTTTCATGTTGATAAAAAGAATGAAAATACTTAATCTAAAAATTAAGACAAAAACTGTTTTGATTTGGTCTTTTGTTTGCCTTTTCAGTGATTCAATGATTTGAAGTTTAGTTTCTTATCTTTAACTACTTGTTTCTGGGCAAGTTGTGAAGTTAAAAGTAAAGTTAATTTGTTGAAATATTTGGCTTGTATTAAGTGCTTTTGAGATAAGGTTCACAGTTTATAAGCCAGGTTCTGCAGCTACCATACAGCTTCAGTTATTAAAAAAAATGAATGTATTATCCAACTTAATTTGCGTGTTGAAACACATCTTCCAATATCACAAATGACTATTTTTCAGTAGCGGTAATTATAAAGATAAAATTTTGTAATTCCGAGATGAATCATTATCATTTCAAGATTTGTTCAGACAAGTGATCTCATTCTTTTGTTGTTTTTTGTTGAAAGGAAAAGGATAAAAACTAGCACTGGAAAGAAACAGAGTACATAAGACTTGTAGAAAATTGTCTAGGTCATACAAGTACGGATTCATTTCTTTGCTTAGCAAGAGGAACATTGGACAACAATCCTGTGTCGTGAATATGGAAATAATTGTGTCGAATGAGATACTGTGAGTTTTGGCATTAATGGATTAGTTTGATCAGTTTATTTGCCATCATTTTTTGGTTTTTAGTAGTAAACAATGAAGATTGGAAAACATAATTTGAAAAGAAAAGAGAGCCATCCACTTATTTCCATATAGATTGTGCATAAAGAAGGTTAAAGACTGAATCAACAAAAACAGAGATCAATAGTCCGAATAGCTCCTGGAATAATAGCAATCATTAACTACTTCATCCTGAAAGTGGTTCACTAAAATAATGATATACCCACTTGAGAGACAGAATAGCCAAGATTGTATAAGGAGGGAATAGTGAGATGGGTGAGTGAAAGAAGGCAAGAAATATTTTAGGGGTAAAAGAAAAAAATTGGGTAAAAATAAAAAATAAACAAAAAATTGAAATAAACATGAAATTCAAAGAGAGGTGAACAAAATAATAGAAAAAAAATAGATTTGTCTATAAAAACGATGGTCTGTGAATATTTCTTAAAAACCCTCGCTAAAAAGAAATTCCTAAAAACAACATACAAAGTGGATTCTTTTATATGTAGATCCGTAAAGCAATAGCAAGGAATCAGTGAAAAGATCTCAATCTGACGCACTTTCTCCAAATCTGATCAAATGACCAAACATCAAGAGAAATTCTTTCTCAGACTGAAAAATGTCATCATGTACATTAATACATGATGGCATCAGAGTTTATAATTAGTGTATTGTAGACTTTGGAAAATGAACATCTTTTTACTATCAAACTGAAATAGTTGAGACATTTCAGGGTTGGTTAAAATAGGCAGAAGCCAATAAAATGTATTTCTAAATCACTGGTTCAAATTTCATTTAAATATGTAATAATGAACAATTGAAAGATAAACCAAAGATTGATAGCTAAAATGATAAATTTTAATCACTAAATTCTGACATCCAACTGAAATTTTCAACCTTTTCAGCTTATAAGAAATTTTAGCCAATTTAATACCCATTAATTACAGACATACATTGACATATTTATTGTGCTCGCTTTGAGGTTGGAACAGTTGCTTATTTCCTCACCAGTGGATCAGGGTCAATGCTGAAGTTAAAAACCAGATCCCGTAGTAGTATCTGTAACTATGCCTAGCTAGGATTAAAGTGCTTTTACTCAACTCTCAACCTTTGAATCAGTTTAAGATCTGTGAATTCTGCTTAGAATAAAAGTGTTACTAGCCCTGTTGAGGATCAGTATATCATATCTATAAACTCTGAGAAAAGTGTTACACAGACTATATATATATATATATATATATATATATATATATATATATATTTCTACAATTATTATTAAAACATTTATAGAGCATTAATTGAATGTGTATTTCATAAAATTATTTTATATAATGAAGCATAAATCTTGACTAGCAAGTCACTTTTATGTAGCCATATGCTAAAACTTGAGCTTTTTTTTCTTCTTTGAACTTTAGGTTTTGGAAATACAGTGAACAGTAACATTTATTTTTGATTTCCTAAAATAGACAAAACTGCCCTTAAAAAAAAAAAAGACAACACATTAACTTTACTTCAGTGGCCAATATAAGAATTTAGCAACCATTCTTTTTCTTAAAAAAAAAAAAAATTTTTTTTTAGTATGTAAGTAATCATAGCCCTCTACAACTTTCCTTCAATAAGTAAAACTGTGAATACTTTTGGGGAAATTGTTGTGGATTCTGGTTGATAAACCACACAACATAATAAATAACAAAAGCAGATATAGAGATAGAAAATGTAAGTTATATTGAACAAAAATATACAAACTGGAATACGGGTTAGTCAATTCAGGAATACTAAGAATACTATTAGTAGAATCAATATATAGTTTTGTAGTGAATAAGTATGTCCAGGTAATGAGTCTATATCCAGAATAACTCCAACTTACTGACCAACTAAGTGACTGTACAACTCTACAACTACTACTACTGTTCTCTGTGTAGGCAGGATTATATGTACACATCAGGCGAGTCCATTCTTATGTGCAAAAAGGGGTGATCCTCAACAACATTGCTTTCTCTACAACTTTAAATTCAAAGTTGACCTTCTAGACTGTTTACCAAAGTGAAAAAGTCTGGTCTACTCTGCTATTTTACCCAGGAGGAGGGAAAGAGCAGTAGATTCATATCTTTTCCACAAACTGTCTCAGCGAGAATTTTATCTTGACTTTCTGATTTCATTTTCTGTTAACTCTTCATCTGCACACACTTCCATATTTAGCTAGAAACTATTAAACGTACTACAAGTAAAGAGGCTTCTTTGTCTCTTCAACTTTGATTATTCTCTATGAACAAGGTAGAAAATAATATTCAACAAATGCTAATAATTTTGTGGGCATTTCTCTGTGCAATGGTGGCTAGTGCACTATTATTACTGAAGTGAGTTTGATTCTCACTAGGTGTCCTATAATCGAGATCATCTGCTACAGTAAATTAAGTTTAGTAAATACTAATAATGTCAATGCAATTTGAAGAGAATATTATCAAATAAATTTTTCTATATGAATGTCTTTTTGTACCAATATATGCTGTATACCAGGGGTCAGCAACCTATGATACATGTGCCACATGTGGCATGCCAAGCATTTTCCAATAGCGCAATTTGTTGAACTAAAAATTTCTGGAAAACGAAAATTTAGAACAGTCTGCAATTTTCAACTGTTGGACATGCCTCCCTTCCAAGATCTTTCATTTGTTTGAAGAAAATTGCTTTTGATCTTCTTTCGGTTTTTGGTTCAACTTATTCCTGTGAGCAAATTTTCTCTCACATGATAGCAGTGTTAAGTCAACAACGAAGTTGTCTAACACCCAAACATTTAGGAAATTGTGTAAAACTCAAAGTAACAATGTGGCCAGTATTGTGCAATTGGCTAAGACCATGTAAAGGCAAGGCTCCCATTAATTTAAAAAAAAAAAAAAAAAAAAGCTTAAAAAACAAACTGTTAAAAACAGTTTATGTTTATGAATGTGGTTTACATATTATTGTATATATTACTATATAAATTTTTTTTTTTTTAACTGTTTCACCCCAAGCAAGGCGGTAATGCCACTGATGCGCAGGGGGCTACATAAGAGTAAAAGATTAGATAGGAGGAGAGTAAAGAGAAAGACGAACCAATTACAGGAGGTGTCAGAGAAAGAGCAAGAGAAGGATGGGAACACAGGTGTGAAGACAGTTGTGAAGGTAGAAAGGAAAAGAAGATATACAGGGTGATGTAGAAAGAACTGAAGTCAAGTGGATAAGAGATGGGAATTGACATTGCATTTAAATTCCTGGAGGTTGTAGCCGTCAGGAAAGCAAGAATATGGAATAGAGTTCCACAGGCGGGAAGTGCAGGAAGTGCGAAAAAAGAAGCTGATGGAATAGAATTGTTGGCTGCATTTGGTTGATCTAACTGTTAATGGGTGGGACCCTGTTGCCAGTATGGTTGCATGAGTAAACTCCTGTGACAGGGGCACCAGTGACTTAAGTTCGTTGGAGCAGAAGCCATGCAAATATTTATAGAACAGACAGAGGGAAGCCACATCTTGCCAGTGAGAAAGTGGCTGGAGTCAAGCCGCCAAGTCGGTACCTATCACATTACAGATTCTCCTTTGGAGCCTGTCGAAAACACTGAGATGAACAGCAGGGGCGCCTGACCATATATGACAGCAGTACTCTATGCACGGACAAATGGTTGATTTGTATATGTGCAAGATGAATTCAGGCGGAAAAAACCTTGTGGCCCGACACAGTAACTTAAATATATTGTAGAACAGATATATTGACCTGGACTTGTATAAAAATATATATGCTGTTGGCACACTGAATGATTTTAAGACACTAAGTCAGCACATAGTTAGCCAGAAGTTGTCAACCCTTGCTGTATAGAATTATAGCCATTCATTGAGTTTAATAAAATTAACTCAAAAATAGAAAAATGTACATTCTTTTTTGAATAAATTTCTTCAAAACTGTTGGAATTTAAGAATGATAAAACAATATAAAAAGGGAAAAATTAAAATATTTTTCACAAGTTGGCTTATATGAATTAAAATATACAAATCACTAAATGCATCATCCTAAATCTACAGAAAATATTGGGAAAAAATGAAATAACCAACCCATATTTAAAAACTAAAAATATTGTATTTACTCCAATTACCAATAAAGTAAAAACTAATTTCTTAATTACCAACATTGAATAAAATAAAACATTTAAGTTTCATAAATATAAAATATTAGGTGTAAAAATGCAATGCGTTTCTGTTTATTACAAAGTTCAAGTGACTAGGTAGAAAAATCTTGGTCTAATTTAAATTCAGCTTTGTAAAGATATTCTGAAAGGGAGATGTTGAAGAGGATCAAGATTTTCTATAAAAGCATGTCATAGTACATATCGCTGATATTGTAGACTCAACATCTGATAAAAAAAATTTGTAACAGTAATGTCGATTTTCCTTGAATAATAGAAAATGGATTCAAATTCTTAAATTTATCCAATTAGAAAATACTAGCAGTATAGTCCGGCGTTGTTCAGGTGAAATGAAAGCTTTAAAACTAATCCATGGTCCTGGAGCTCAGACTAAAGAATATTTGTGTGAAGTTTGGGAAGAATCGGATAAAAATCGTGGATTTGTATAAAGGACATACAGATAAACAGACACACACACAAACAACTTGCCTTTTTTATATTTATATATATATATATATATATATATATATATATATATCAAATCGATTTTCTGCACTATTGTAAGAACTGCAACCTTGAAACTTCTGAATATTGTTTCTTATGTCTGTGTCTATAAGTGTATCAAATTTGATTAAAATCGGACCACTTCTTCTATAACCCGATTTTTTCGATTATTGATTTTCGATATTTATCGGAGGTACCTCGACACAAAACCTAGAAAAAATTTTTAGAATTTAAAGAAAAAACAAAGGAATTGGAGATTAAATTCCATGCATAGTTGTACAAAGGACACTTGAAAAGAAAAACAGAATTCTGAGTAACAAAAACAAGTATTAGAAAAAACATCAAATCCAAAAAGGCAAGGGATCAATAAAATGAACAAATGTCACCTGTGCTGAAGCAGGAATAAAAGTGAATTCAGATAAATAAATGTAGCAATTTAGTTCAAAAGTGGAATCAAAATAGATATGAATTAATAGGAAGGATGATCCAATGGAAAATCACCAGTATTTAATGATGCAAATCAATTGCTCATAAATAAATAAGTCAGATTCTAAAGGACTTTTACATTCACATAAATCAACCAATCCAAGCCAAGAAACCAGATCATGAACAAAATTCAATCAGTTGGTGATTATTACTGTTTCAGCAGACCACCAAATGGAATTGGAAGAGAGTGTCAATGTAACAAAGCACTGGCTGCTTAAATTTTTTTTTTTTTTAATCGTATCACCCCGAGCAAGGTGGTAACACCACTGAAGCGCAGGGGGCTACGTAAGAGTGAAAAGATTGGAAAAGAGAAAGCCGGGAACCACATCCTAAACAAGGAACAAGGGATGAGCCTCTTCACCTGTTCAATAGACGTGGGTGGAGTGTGAACTGGGTGATAGTTTGATCTATCTACTCCAATTAAAAAAGTTACAGGTGGTGAGTTAACTAAGTTTTAACTTAAAGTCCAATCAAAAAAGAATTTCTTAAAAATAAATAAATACAAAATCATTACTTACTTTTACTAAAATTTCAAATAAATCTAACCAACCGGACCGAACATGCTTCATTGCTAGTTGACAAAAAAATGTTTAGGATGGTGATTTGGAGAGACTACTAATTGGATAATAATTATTAAAATTCCCAGGAATTAAAAACAAAGTAAGTTAAAATCTGTTTTAAAATAATAAATTGACTTTAAGAACAGTTTCAAAGAGAATCAAACCCAGATTTAATGAGAAGATTCAGTAAAATTGAGCAGAACCAAGATACCCAAGCCTATTCACTTCCTGCTGATAAGAAAAAAAATGATTGAAGTGTTGTTTGAATATCTTGGGTCTTGAGAAACAAGAATTCAGACATTTGTTTTCATTATGTTATCATTAGAAAATAATGATCTAAATTTTTTCAGACAAAGAAACAAAAACTGTTTTGTGTCAGGCCCTAAGATTTGGAATTTGTTTATGTTGATTGCCCAAGAAGCCAATTATCTTTACGGAAAGATATCTAGAAAGATTTTAAACATAGAAAGGAAATACAATATCGTTAATTAGCAAGCTTGTTTAAGATCCCCCTTTTCTGCAACAATTATCTGCAATTTTTATAGTTATTATCTTGGATTTGTGGTGATGAAACCTTCACTGGTAAGTAAGCCAGTTGGCCAATTTATGGAAATAATGAAATTGGGCATTGAAAATTGTCTTTTTCAGGGGCCTGGCCAGGTAAAGAGAAGTCATTAATCATTGTTATCAAAAAAGGTTTCTCTATATAAAGCCAGTGTGCATTTTGCTTAGTGGTCATTTTTTCAAGTAGGGAGCAGATATCGGACATGAGAAACACACCCACATTTTCAGTGGCCTGAGTGAACACACAGACAGGCGTATGACTGAAGGATTGAGAAAGGGTTGACTGGATAGCTATTACTTTAGCAACAACAACAAATTCCTAAATCACCACCCTACAGTATAGAACTTGATTTGCAGTAGCTAATGAGAGACGTTTTATTCAACCAGTTCTTTTTTATATTCAATAAACCTTTCGTTAGAGTTATCAACAGTGGTGTGCATTTTATTGAAGGAGTTCTTATTCCAGCCTGAATTCTGACGTTCACTTGAGTAAAGAGAGATAAAAGTTTACCATGACCACATGCAAGTGAGAGAAAAAAAAGAGGACAGAAGTGGAGTGTGTGAGTTGAGAAGTGATAGGTATGTTGTTAGACATGTCAAAGCCAGTGGAAAAAGATATGGGATATTAAGGAATGTGCAAGTCACTGTTATAATTTGGGAACACTTGGAACGGAGTCAAAAAGTGCTGCAAAAAGACTGGGATAATTAAATCCAGGTGACATTTCTAAAAACATTGTGTTATATAGTGAGAAGAGTGCTGGAATACCGACATGACCTGTTGTCACTTGATTTCGTATAAAAAGCTGATGAATACAAGTGGCATGAAAGTTACTTAAATTTTGCTTATTCTTTTTTTATTCTTAATGCATGGAAATGTGGTAAAGCGACACTGACCTGGTTACGTAAAAATGTTAACCCATTTTTCTCCCCCTTATAAAACAGATTATCTTTCAGATGAAATTGTTATTTTATATTTTTTTTAAAAAAGCATTTTAGAAATTAAAGCAAGGGTATTTTCAGTCAATGTCTTCAAAAACATTTAAGTAAAAGCATATAAAAATTATTAAATGTCTTACTAGGAGGTAAGGTTCTATTTTATATAATTTCAACTGTTTGACAATCACCTTAAACTGAAAGAATAATTAAATTTTAATGACATTGATAAGATTTTAACCTGGCAGATTATATTCCCTCCTGGGATTTAGCATCTGTAATTTTGAGATATTCTTCTCATTCTGTTGATCTCCTCCTTTGTTGCTTTATTTTTACTATAACGTTTCAGTTAGTCTGTTCTCTAGCCTTCTTCAGGTGTATAATCTATAGAGAAATCTTGTAGGGGTATTTCTTGTTTCGATAAAGCAAATTGCAATGACATTGATAAGATTTTAACCTGGCAGATCATATTTCCACCTAGGATTTAGTATCTGCAATTTCTGTTGATCTCCTCCTCTGTTGTTTTATTTTTACTATAACATTTCAGTTAGTCTGTTCTCTAGCCTTCTTCAGGTGTATGATCTATACATAAAGGTTGTGGGGATAAGTAAATTGCAAAATGGTATTAAGAAAGAAAAGAAATTGTGACAAATATAGGATAAAATTAATGAAAAGTGAGAAAATTAAAAGAATCTGCATTTATTAAACTAAAGCCTTGGTGACAAATGTACAATGTCTGTCTTTGAATTGTCAGAGAGGGACTTTACTGCTTGTGTGCATGAATAAATTTGAGTTTTATTTAACGGCATATCAAACTCTGTGGGTTATTTAATGCCAAAAAGGTGGGGTTTTAAGGTATTTTTTAATGTTCGGTTATAGTGAGAAGATTGATTTAGTTAGATTTTCATTAATTTTTTTTTGTTTTTATTCTTAATCTTAGAAAACTGAAAATGTCTTCTAGTTTTGTATTCAAAAATGTTTTGCTGAGAATTTTTTTCCTTCAAAAATGTGTTATGGTAATAAGTTTTTCTTCAAAAATGTATATTTTTCAATAAAAGTCTATTTATATATATATATATATATATAATTTCTATAAAAATGTTTTTTTATACTTTCATGCTTTGACCTCAGTTTAGGGGGGGTTAACTATTTGCCCATAGCTGGGACCCTGACAGGTGCTACCACTACGGGTCAGGATGGACCTGAGAACAGCATCAATTAAGAGGTGGTTCCATGCTCCTCACAACCTCCCAATCAGAGGCCTTGCTGCTGGATGTAGTTAGTAGAGAGGGAAATTTACTGTCTGTGTGCATGAATAAATATTTCCCTATAAGGTTAGTTGACTGGCAGTGGAATTAAGTGTGCCCTCGTGTACTGTGTGACTGTCACATCACTGTGATTGAGTGGGTAAGTTTTTCCTGTCTAATGGCAGAACAGTGCATCACACAAATCTGATCCCTCCCCATTTCTGAGATTTGTGGCTATTGCTGTTAAAAAAAGAAGTTAAAATGGATCAGATTGAGAAGTATGTGACAAAGTAGCTTTTGGTAATTGTGAACCGTTTATTTTAGTGGAAGGGAAACTAGGATAAGTATGTAAATTCTATTGAAGAGAACTAAGGTGTCATTGCCTTAACAGGATATTTTTCACAATTAATATTAAATGGCTGGATAATTATGGGACAAACCTTGTCACAATATTAAATGGCTGGATAATTATGGGACAAACCTTGTCACAATATTAAATGGCTGGATAATTATGGGACAAACCTTGTCACAATATTAAATGGCTGGATAATTATGGGACAAACCTTGTCACAATATTAAATGGCTGGATAATTACGGGACAAACCTTGTAGATGTGGATTTTTATTTAGAATAATAATAATAAAAAAGAGTTGAAAGTACCTTGCCATTTATAAAATATTCAAATTCCCTATATAACATATTACTGTATGAGCAGCTGGATGTGCATTGTGGTGCAGTAGATATTGACTCAGAATGACAAATCGGGTAAGCCGAGTTCAGATTCCAGTTGAATTCCTTGCATTCACTTACGCACAAATACTCTTGGGAAAGGTATTAATCTGTCTCTTCCCTCCAGTTATGGGTTAAATAGCAGGATGGATTGGGTTCTATAGCCTTAGCTGGCAACCAGTTTACTGCAGAAAGCAATGGCAACCTACTGAGGGATAATCTTCTGCCCAGTTAGTCACGTCTCGAAAGAGATATGATCGCCCAAGTGTGTATCACATATGGCACTTAACTGACTGATTGAATATTATAGTTGAAAACATAATTAAAACTTCTACTGGGCATAAAGTGGGGGATTGGTTTTCTACTGTTATGAAGCAATAAATTGATCCCCCATTAATTATACTTAATATAATAATGTAATATAATCTATCTCTTCTCCCTCCAGCTATTTGTTAAATGGCAGGACAGATTGGGTTCTATAGCCTTGGCTGGCAACCAGTCTACCAAAGAAAGCAATAGCAACCTACTGCAGGATAATCTTCTGCCCAGTCAGTCATGTCTCTTTCGAGACATGATCGCCCAAAGCGTGCATCACGTATGGAACTTAACAGACTGACTGTATGGTTGGTTCAATTAATATATTTGCCATCATATTTTTATTTTTCTGTTGGTTATCATTTTGTGGTTTTGGCCTTTCCATACAGACTCTACAGTTGTAAAATGGACAAGCTGAAATGTGCTAGTTACAAAAAATCTCTTGGTACAATGTTTTTTCTTCACAGGAGGTAGGCATATATACTTCCTAACTGGTGCTTCATAATGTATAATCAACATCTGCAGAACCCTTTTCTATATGCCAAAATACACAATGATTTACTTATTAATTACAATGGGACATAGTGAAGGCAAGAAAAGCAAGCAATGTACCTGACAAGTGAATGGATAGCAGAAAAAGAATCACAAACAAAAAAGAGTGGCAAAGGGGCCAGAGTTACTTAGAACAACAAAAGACAGGAAGTTGTGGAGAGCTATGATCATGTATATTATAAAAGGATATAACATACAAAAAAAAAAAAAGAAGAGCAATAACAACTTTATTTTATTTTCATCTTGTTTGATGGCCAGTGAGCATCTGTTTTAATAAGACTTCAAGAAAAATTTAAAACACAGTTTATTTTCTATATTTGGAGTTCCCAAGAAAGAAACTTTGGATAAAAAGAGTAGAAAGTTTCTTCTTTATAGTTTGACCACCATGACCATATGGAAAAGTTTATTAAGCACTACCAAAGATGTCTGTCTATTCCTGTGATCTGATTTCTGCTGTTTTCTTATAACAACTGTTCATTCTTCTCACCTTTTTTTTTCCAATGATTTAGTTTAATTCACACACACACACACACACACGTATATCACTTTTATTTGAGCAGGAATTGTTAAATTATGCAGTGTCAATTCAACCATGTCATACAGCTTTTCTTTAAGCCATGCTACTGAATATATCACTCATCAAAACTGATTTTTTTTAGAATCAAATAGATAAGTTACCTAAATGGAATATAAAAAAAATGGTATAGAATAATTTCGTACAAGAAAAAAAGTATTTAATTAAAAATGATATTGAAAACTGACGATGGCTTTATAAAATCCCATTCACTATTGCTAATATTTTATTTCATATTTTTTTTGTCTTTGATGAACATATACATTTTATCAAAACATTTTCTGAACAAAACCACACATGAAGAAATTCATAATTTGTTTCCCTGTTGTCACTACTCTAAACTTCCAACCTCTTCACACGTAATTTTATCCATACTTTATCATTCTATCCATTACCTGTAACATCAATTCTTTTTATTCCACCCCACCTTGCTCAGTATTTGCTAGCTTGTTTTCTTCTTTGTATCCTCAATATAAATATTAAATATTTCCTTTCACATTCTGAGGATGATGCAAATAGACATTGAAATTTCAACAAAACCCACGCACGACTCATTTGTTCATTGAATATGGATTACTTTGAAATTACTGTCATCTTTTGTGTTTTCAAGTTGATTTTTATAATCATAATTATAATCATTATCATCAGCATAATAATAATGCAGAGAAAGAATAGCCATTGCAGTTTGGTTTCTTTTTTGTCCCCAATTTTAAATATTCAGTCTTAGGAAAATCGATTTTATTTAGAAAATACTAAAAATTTTTTTTTGCTTTGCAATGAATTAAACTTATATTTACAGTCTGTTCACAAAGCCTGTTGGTGATCAGTAGACGTCTGTCTTGACAGTTCCATTAAAATTTGGAAACATAGTTCTGCTTGTACAGCTGATAAACAACCAAATTGAATTTGCAATTATGAATGATTTCTAGACAGAACTAAATCGAGCAGATTACCCACATTCTGCTCATCAGATTATAAATATTCTTTATAGATTTCTTTTTATCCTTTCAAAAATAAAACCAAATGTACGTTAGATATTTGATAACCTTATTTCTTCAGTAATGCTTGTGTTAACTCATGCTTAATGGCAATCTCTTTCTAAATTTTAATGCATTTCTATATAAAATCATTATTAACAAATATACATTATATATACTATAGTCTTATTCTGGTAGTCATTTTTACATTAATTCCTGACCACCAACAATTCTTTTTCTTGATTATTTTTAATGCACAACACAGATTACTAAAACAAATTTTAGGACAAAAGTTGAAAACTTCAATGTTTAATCCTTAGCCCCCCCCCCCCAGTTGCTAGGAATATAGGAATATTTAGTGCAGAAAATGACTAAATCTACATGTTTGTGTGAAGTGGTGATGAAAATGGGGTTATTGGAGAATAATTGTTATGGTGAAACACGCCTATTCCTCAGATAATGAACTCTCCCTCCTATATTAATGAGAGTTAACAGGAAGTTAACGGTAGAAGTTCATGGAAGTTCTTTAGACTTCTATTGGAGTTCAATGAAACTACTAGGCAGTTGATATTAGTCGGCAGTTAGCAGAATACTAAGGAGTCAGCTTTCAGTGGAAGATTACCAAGTTCCTAACATTTTGGGTATGTTAAGTTGATTAGCAACCGACATAGTATGATCATAACCTTCAGTGCAAAAACTAGTCCACAACAACAATATTGATGTCAATATCTCTTCCAGTTCAAATGCAGTTGGAATTGAAATACAAGAATTATTGTTTTATTTCCCCATCTACTGCTAGAATCTGTTAAGTCCCTATGTAATCACAAATGAATGAAAAGTTTTGATATATACGTATAAATCTTACCTGTGATATGACAGGTCAATTCTATAAACAGTTATAAGATTACTTTTTTCTAGATGTGTTTCCTATTCCTCTAGCCCCCCCACAAAAATGACGTAAGTCACTTTTAGATGGACAAACATCATTTAAAAAAAAAAAAAAAATCAAAGAATATGATTATGATTAATGATTTTGTTCACCCATCTTTGAATGTAGAAAGCAAATTTGGCAGAAAATATAGCAAAAGGAAAAACGTGATACAGAACTGGTTTCCGAGCCAGGTCAACTTGTTTGGGTGTAATGATGGGCTCCTCCTAAAATCAAGAGAAATCAATAATCACCCAAATGTGCACATACATGACTGGCTGCATCTACTAAAGTCATGTCAATTACAATCCTTACAAAAACAGATTCTTATTTAATCTCATTCCTCTCTCCATATATTTAACATTTTGATCACAGTTCATCTTCATTTCTGAAGAGGAGATTTTTGTTTCATTGGCAGAAATGTCTTGCAGCAAGTAGTAATATAATGAAGTCACTTTCCTGTTATTGCAATTATTCAAAGGGCATTGCATTGTCATGACAAAGAGATGACAAACATGTAGATGAGCTTTCTCTTTACAATTTTTATAAATTATACTGTATATACCTGTCAGTCTTGTGTATAGTTGAATTCTGACCAACAAATCAATTTACCATGACTCCAGTTTAGTAAAAGATAGCAGATCAATAAAAAAAGAGTAACAAAATGCTGTATATTATGGTATATAAAAAAAAAAACTTAATAAAAATCCCCTTGCTTTATAAATTGAAGATGAAGTGAATCTCATGCATTGATTTATGATGGAATTTTGACAGAAGTGGGTGGAAGATAGGATATATAAACGTATATAGCAGACTAATAGTGAGTAATTGAATGACAAAATAGAAAAACCCCTTAGTGAAGTGCTTTGTTCTGGGAAGAAACGAAATGCAACATTAAGAAATATTATGAGTCTGCTGACGTTCCTTCTCAGAATGAAACGTGACTAAGGAGGTTATTCATTTTGTCATTCGCATATCCATATAGAAAGGTGTAATGGTGAAGGTGTCAGGACAGTTATTGGCATGGAAAATGCAATTGTGAATTGAGTTCAAATTTTGGCACAAGCTGCTTATACTCATTTAGCACTTTTTTTTTAATCATATCACCCCAAGCAAGGCGAAAACGCCACTGATGCACAGGGGGCTACGTAAGAGTGAAAAGATTGGAAAAGAGGAAAACCGGAAACCACATCCTAAACAGGAAACAAGGGATGAGCCTCTTCACCTGTTCAATAGACGTGGGTGGAGTGTGAACCGGGCGATAGTTTAGTCTATCTACTCCAATTGAAAAAAAAAAAAAAATAAAAAAAATAAAAAGAGTGAAAAGATTGGAAAAGAGAAAAACCGGAAACCACATCCTAAACAGGAAACAAGGGATGAGAATCCTTGGCTTTATCCCATTGCCAGATATCTTGAGAAAAAATATTTTACTACTGACATCCTACAATGGCTGTCAGAGAAGAGAGAGTGCAAATAAATTTTTAGCTGGACCATTCCCCAGTAGTTACTTCCCAGCCCAACTGCAAAGAATTGTTAAACAATGTTATGGGGAAACACACCTATTCCTCAGATAATGGACTCTCCCTCCTATATTAATAAGAATTAACAGGAATTTCTGGGGAAGTTCATAGGAGTTCTTTAGATTTCTATTGGACACTGCTCACAAAGGATAGTACCAAAGTTTGTACATTTGATTTATACATGATAATTCAAATTCTCCAAATTTCTTGATAGCAGCATGTCATATTGTTCATAATTAATGAAAACACATTGAGGCACATTCCTTTTTTTTACTTTGCCATTTGTTGATCATTGTTCATAGTAAAGAAAATGATAGGACACATTATAAACCTTACTGCTCCTAGGTATATTAAAATAAAAAAGCAGTATAAAGATGACATGATAAAAATACCAACACTTGAAAAAATGAAATGAAATTCAACTTTCAAGGTTTCAAAAGCATTTGACAATCTCTAAGATTGAAAAGGAAACTATTTACATTAAAGAAATTTGTTATCATACAGACTAAACGATTTTTTTTCTTCAAGACAATTGTCTATACCTGCTAAAGTTAAAAATATTAAGAGTTAGAATTTTAAATGTTTCAGGGTATTAAGCTTGTTGATGACAAGTAGGGCCCTCAGGAAGTGGGTCCCCTATCTCAAATAAAAATGCAACAAACCAACACAGACAACTGCTTTGGTAATAAAAAAAGAATAAGAACTTCATAAAGTCATCTGTACACTTAGTTACTCAAGTCCAATATGAGAAGACTTTTTCAATGCTGGAGATCATAAAGACAAGGTTAGGAAATTTACTGTCTGATGGAAAATTTGGGATCAGACATGTTGTTAACCAATGAAAATAAATTGTTAAATAAATTGGATGCAGAAGCAATTATTGTCAGATTTTCACAAACATTTTGTAAACACAAATAATTTCTCTTAATATTCACCTCATCAAAATCTTAAAACCAGATACAAAAGAGTTAAAAACAAAATGTAAAATAGTTACTTTAATTGAAATATATCTGCAAAATATTTACATTTAATTAGAAAATGTAGTTTAGCAACAAACAAGTGAAAATTTTAAGCTTTTAATTGATGAAATACTTTTAAAATGTTTGTTTAAATTAATTTTTTAATACTTTCATATTTGGTTTTAAGATTTTGAACAGGAGTGTATAGTGAACTGTATGTAATGCATAAATTGTGCTTTTGAATTATTTCTTTAATGTGTAAATTGTGCAGTAAACTATTTCCAAATATTAACCAATTACTTAAAAGAAGAAAAAAAAGTAAAAAATTAAATTATAACATTCTGGATTTAAATTTAGTATCTACTTTAAATATGTAAAGTATATGTACACTGAATTTACTAAGAAATACATACATATATATTTTATTTTATTTTATTTTATTTTTTTACACACAAAAAAATTAATTATAGCCTTTTCCCCCATATATATTTTCAAAAATTTTATATTCTTAGACCTAGTCTGCTACTGGCTATGATAGATAATTCAACTTGTTACTGAATATAATTATAATTAAAAGCTGCTATAAAAGATATTTATAAAGTTTATAGTAGCAGTTAATGAATTATGCAAAAAGTAGTCATATATGTTGGATGACTGATTACTTAATAATTTAGGAGTTAGTTAACAAACATTGTATCTAAATTAGAGAAAAAGTATTCTACCTATGACAACAGATTTGATGAGAGATGCAAACTAAATTATGATGTCTACCTGAGAATAATTAATTTCCTGTTCATTTTAGAGACATTTTCTGAAATTCAGAGATGAAGCACTTTTATTATTCCCTGTATTTTATTTATGTTTTTTTTAATTAGTCTTCATCATAGTTGTTTTTAGCATATTTCATCCAACATATTCTTTGATCTGTTTTACGTCTGTCTTGCATCTGATGTTTAGGCTTTGTTTTTTTATCTTTTGTTTCCTCTTCATTTTTGTAACTGAAGCAAAAACTGAAGAAGGTCAAAGAAAATATCAACCGAAACCTTGTGATGATCATAACAAAGACAGAAGTAAAAATATGGCCAGAGAAGAAGAAGAGTAGTAGAAACTATTGTTTTTGTGTTGGTGATGGCATTTGAATTTTGCTAGCAGTTCTTTATGACATTTTCAGACAAAAGAAACTAATGCTTGAATCAGATTGAGTTTGAGTTCGACATATCAACCTCTGTGGGTTATTTAATGGTTTTAAGGTGTGTGTGTGTTTTTTTTTTTTGGTTATATTGAGAAGGTTGATTTACTCAGATTTTAATGAAAATTTTTTTGTTTTTATTCTTTTTTATTTTAGGAAACTGAAAATGTCTTCTAGTTTTGTATTCAAAAATGTTTTGCTGAGAAAAATTTTGTTCTTCAAAAATTTGTTATGGTAATAATTTTTTCTTCAAAAAATGTATTGTTGGTAATATTTTTCCCTCAAAAAATGTATATTTTTCTATAAAAGTCTATTTTTATGAATATATTTCTTAAAAGTGTATTTATTGTTTTGACCCCAGTTTGGAGATTAACTATTTGCCCCATAGCTGGGACCCTAACAGGTTCTACCATTCCGGGTCAGGATGAACCTGGGAACAACAGCAATTAAGAGGTGGTTCCATGATTCTCACAACCTCCCAATCAGAGGCCTTGCTGCTGGATGCAGTTTACTGTCATGCCCAGGAACAGCTTGAATCAGAGAGAGAAAAAAAAATCTACAAATAGCTAAAATTTGCTTTGAAGAGGGGAAAATATACAAATGAGTTAGGTTGCATTTAGTTCAAATATTATTTGTAGCTGAGGAAAACAGCACAAGTATTAAATTTTACTTACAACCAGTTATAGGATATTAATAAGTTCTAACATGAGGTAATTTCCTCATATGTTTTGTGAATAATTGTTTTCATCTTTGTTAAATACATCTAAGGAAGGCCAAAGAATGTTATCAGCCAAAATATTGTGTGAACAATATTAAGGAAGATAAAAATTCCCAAAAATATATGGAATAAGGTGTAACGTTTAACAAATATAACCTCAAATAAATGGTGTGTCAAAGGAATGCTTTATTTTTTGACATTGCTATTACCATATTCTCCTCTTGACAATGTTAATTTTAAAATGATTTCTTGAGAATTGAAAACAAAAATGTTAAACACTATTCCTGTAAATAAATAGTATTTAATATTTTTGTTATCAATTCTCAAAAAAAGTCTAAATCCAGATGCTTGCAACCTATTTTAGTGAAATTATGTGGCGAGGGTAAATTTTAAAGAAATATCTGGAAAAAGCATATTTTTTTTCTAAATTTATAATTATTGTTGTCACAATTATTTAAATTTTCTTGTTCAGACATTTTTATAAATTTATGAATAAAAATATTGTTTTCATAGTTATTTCTTTATATGTTAAATAAACACGACATTGTAGTTGGTTCATATATTTTTATAGTCTCGCAAATATAAAATTATTCTTGTATGTTGGTTGGTTGGTTGGTTTTGTTTTATGGCATATCAACCTTGGAGGGTCATTTATTGCCAACTAAATTTTTATTTATTTATTGCTGGTAATACCTTTTTCTTTCAACAATTTATTGTGGTTTTTATATAAGTTTTGTGTGTAGTAATACATTTTTCTTTTCAAGTATCAAGATTCATTGGGATTTGTTTTTAAGGGCAGGGTCCCCCAAGTCCTACCCTGTTATTTAACCCATAACTGGAGGGAAGGGATGGATTAACACCTTTCCCAAGGGTATCAGTGCTTAAGTGAATGCAGGTTATTCAACTGGAATTCGAACTTGGCTCACTGATTTCTCTTTCTGAGCCGATGTCCACTGCACCACAATACACATCCGTCACCAAACATTTACAGTACCTGGTATTCCCAAGTGGTCACCCATCTAAATACTGAACAGGCTCAATGTTGCTTAACTTCGGTGATCGAGCGAGAACTGGTGTATTCAACGTGATATGGCCGTAAGCCATTCTTGTATGTAAATAATCTAATGTATTAAAATTTCTATAAATAGCTTTGTAAAAACAATAAAAGTTGTTGGTACAATAATGGAGAAAGAGAAAAACAGTCCTTTTGACACAACATTTATTTGCAGCTCTGTCAAACTTTGCTGAATAAAGATACAAGTATTATTGGTTAAAGTCCATTTAGTATTGAAAAAGGATCTTTCTTATCAGTTGGGGATAAGTACAGAAAAAACATCTAAATCGGATTTGTTATAAGTATGGTGATTTTAAAAAAAAAAACGACAACACAAAATACTTACTTTGCATGAATACATTTTTATGACAAAACAACTGTTTGCTTCTTTTAAGAAAAAAATAAAAGAGACTTAAATACAATCTGACATTTAAAGACAAGTAATTGTAGGAGACTGTTCATAAGTTTATAAGTGATTTTTGTTTTGATAAAGAGGTCTTGAGCTGTAATAGTATTTGAATGTCTTAGATGAACCATTATCAGTTATTCAATATCTGATTAGTATTTATTCCTAGATTCTGTTGTTTTTTTACTGATAAATCCCAGATAGTAAACAGTGTGAATTGTAGAATGATGATCTGGGAATTTAAAATAAAAAGCAAGAGAAATGAAAATAAAAGAGATGTTAAAAAAATAATTTATTAAGGTGGTTGCTACAAATCAAATGAAACAATCAAAATACAGCATATAAAATGAGTTGGGAGAAGAGAGCATTATTAATGTATTTAGTGGCATATAAGAACCCCCCCCCCCATAAATGACTACAAAAATATATCTCAGGCCTTATATGCAAAATTGAGGTACTTTGTAGTTTGATGTTTATCCTGATACCACAGATTAACTCTATTATAGTGTTATATTAGATCTAAATAGGATTTTATAAGCCATCAAATACAAAATTTTCATTACTGTCTAAGCCAACCAATTCCTCTAAATATTTATTTTTACATTTGGTCTGATAAATTGTATAGCATACTTTTAAGGGTTTGACATGGAATTTGAGTCTGAGTCCAAAATAACACTAATGTGAAATTAGTATTTATCCAAAAATATTTTTTAGAAAGTTAATACCAGAGGTTTCCAATGAGTAATTTAAAATTAAAAAAAAAATTAAAAGTATATTTACATTTTTTTTTATTTTCATCCAAATTAAAATCATTTCTATTTAACTTTTCAATTTTTATACTGAAAAAGTTAAGCTAACTTTTGTAATTATTTTTTAAGAGGAGTGTTTTGACAACTACATTGTGTTTTGTTCAGTTTTCATTAATTTAAAAGAATATAGACTTTTCTTTATTGAGTAAAAGCTAACATTATTTGTAATGGAATGCTTCTTTTTGAATAGAATGGACAAATATCTATTTTGAGAATTGTTAAAAGCAAAAAAATATTAAAATGCAAGCCTAAATCTGACTTTGTGACAAAGTTGATATTTTTGATATCATGAAGATGATGGGCAGAGTTGTCTACCTTTATTTTCAGCAAAACTATCTTAATTAGAGAGATGGGGAAAAAACACCCATATACATTCAGAAGAAACACCTGCAAAAAAAACGTGGTAAATAAAAAAGAAATATTTCTTTGGTATGTTTAACAAGAATGAAAGCTCTAATAATGAAAATCAAAATTGCTTAGTACAGACCTTCCCAATTCTTTGCAGTAAATCTTGGACTCTGTGTAAAACAACATCTGCATCTTTCAATGCCTGGTCTAGATAAACATTTTGTAGTTGGATGTAGCGGTTAGAATCGGCAGTCATGTCTGGGATGGTTCCTCGCAAAGGGAGAGCACCTAAAAAAACATTTTTTTCTTTACTTGCTTAAATGACATATTTGATGGCCTCTGCTCAATATCAAGTCACTTTATAGAATTTTTAATTATTTGCAAATGCTTATTATCACTTAACTTTAATTAAAGTATTGTCACTAAAATACCACAATGATGTAGAGAAGTCAAAGGAAACAACTCTGTAATTAGTAGTTATTAGATTTGGAGTTAACTGTTAGAATGACTTTTGCAGGTGGTCAATTTATACTTAAAAAATGGAAGCCTGATTGGATAGTATTCTTTAAATTAGAACATTTTAGCAGTATCATACTAACAAAAATTATGCTATGCGATAATACTCTTGCTATGTTATGATAACAGAAATCAGATTATTATATAAATATTATAAGCATGCAGACACACATGTGCATACACAAACGCATGCACACACGCATACATACACACACACCAGGTTCAGATGAAACAAAACGATCATTCCTCTTTGCAGTTTGTATTGGCAATGAAATTTCCTAAACACGTTTGCTGTTATTAACGCGCTCGTGAAGGAAGAAAAAAACATTATAGTTTGCTTGTCAACTTAACTATAGAAACAAAAACTTGGCCCTCAGAAACAAAAGGAACTCGAAATGTAAAACCATAAATTTATTCACCTGAAGAGAGTCAATCTTAGACTCTAAACACGTGTAGCGTCACAAATATCATTATGGACACTTAAAAAATCATAACATGTATAATATTTTTAAACAACAATAAATATACACTTTAAATAAAACGTTCACAGCCTCTCACACTTTTTATTTTATATATATATATACACACACACACACACATACATTATAATTTTGTTATTACAATGGCTTATAAAAGCATTATATCTTTACATAAAAATTTTCATGTTTCAGAACAATACTGTTTTTCTTCATGTGATATTTTAAAATAAATGGTGAAAATGATTTATTTTGAAAATACGAGATGAATTCATGGTTATGGT
Organism: Ascarosepion bandense; assembly: GCA_037127315.1. NCBI lineage: Eukaryota > Metazoa > Mollusca > Cephalopoda > Sepiida > Sepiidae > Ascarosepion > Ascarosepion bandense. The sequence continues at coordinate 532,733 of JBBBDQ010001458.1, forward strand.
AGTTGGAGAATATGCTTGTAGGTGTGTCAATATTGTCCAATCAAAAATTAGAATAAGGGTTGGACTATGAAGGTGAAGATTTGGGTCATGAAAGGAAGCAGAATAGCCTGATGTCAAAGCATGTCACATTTTAATTTTGTCTGGGTAAGATACAAAGTGGGACCATACATTATTTAAATAGGTAGACAATTTTTAACAGCAGGTTGGATTTTAGGTTTATTTTCCATTTTACTTTGTTTTTTTTTTTTTGTATCTTCCACAAATACGCAGAAAAGGATGTTTGGCTTCAGTACATGTTATTTTTGAAGGAAGTTAAATGCAAATACCAATGCTGTTTAAAAGCGTTCTTAGTAGATTCAATGTAAACTTTTTTAATAGTTGGGTTTACATTTTATGTTATATTACATTGGTACACAATAGAATTTGTTAGACACCTCTTTCCAGTGGGTAATTTTTAGGATTTCAACAATTACATAAATTTGTATTATTGTTATTTTCATTATTTAGATAATTATTGTTACTTTGTTTTACATGCTGATTTAAGATTTTATTACTATGATTTTTAATAATTTTTTCTAGATTATTTATACAACTGTAATTTAATTTAAGGGTACTTTTATTAAAAATTTTACTAATTTAGAGGGTTAAATGGTTAGATTAGCACTAAGGGCTGAGGAATTTTAACCCTAACTTGGTGCTAACTATTTAGTTAAAAGTCATTTAAAAACAAAAATAAACGAAATGTTTTAATGAAATGGAAAATTGATAAAAGAAAATCTTGATATTACCATTTCCCTCGTTTTCTGTGAATTCTTTTATGGCTTGCAACATAATCCAGAAAGGTTTGCTCTGTTAAGAGGAAAGACAAAAAAGAGAAATCAGCCTTTAATAAAAGGAACACAACAAACTTGTTTAATGGTGTGTGTTTATATTCATAAATGCATAAATATACATAAACATGCATGTGTGTGTAAAATTTCAGATAAATATATATCTGTAAAAGGGGAGTACGAATAAAGATGAAAGGAAAACTTATCTTAGTCAATGAGTTTTGGCCTCTGAGGGAAATTATTATTAAGGTGAAATTGGCTTTGATAAAATCTTTCAGAAAAGGAAATGTGTAAAAGGCCCAAGATAATAAAAGACATAGAAATATTTATCATTCCAATATGTTTTCTACAACATCAAAAAGATTATGAAATACTCTTGATAGTTTTGAATATATATATATAAAATAAAAAACCCTTTATTAATTGGATATCAATAAGATCATTGCAAAAGAAAAGAAAAAAAATTTATTTTTCAATAAAATTTCCTTCTTTCTCAATGCACTTAATTCATTGATAAATATTAATCATGGACACTGAACATTATACATTCAAAACTTCTGAGTTTGTGTTTTGTTTAACGGCATTATCAACCTCTGTGGGTTATTTATTGCCAAAAAGGTGGGGTTTTAAAGTATTTTTTTTAATGTTTGGTTTTAGTGAAAAGGTTGATTTAGTCAGATTTTAATGAAAAATTTATTATTTTATTTTAGAAAACTGAAGATATGTTCTAGTTTTGTATTCAAAACTGTATTATTGGTAATAATTTTTTTTTTCCTTCAAAAATGTATATTTTTCTATAAAAGTTTATTTTTATGTATATATTTCTATAAAAAACTATTTTTATACTTTCATAGTGTTTAACCCTAGATTGGGGGTTAACTATCTGCCCATAGCTGGGACCCTAACAGGTGCCACCACTCTGGGTCTTGTTTCATGCTCCTCACAACCTTCCAATCAGAGGTCTTGCTACTGAAAACTTCTGATTAAAATACAGCTAACTGCCAATTTAAGATCAAGAAATGTATGGAAATTTTAAATAAGGAAGGAAACGAAGCTAATAAAAGAGAGAGTGGGTCACTTTTTACAATGATTCCGATACTCACATCAATATTAATATCTTGCAAAGTTGGATCTTCAAATAATTTCTTCACTTCTGAAGGTATCTAAATAAATAAAAGTAGGTAAAAGTATTTAAGATGAATTAAGGTCAGGGCTTGAATTTTATTATACAAGTCAATGCTTTCACACAAACTCATATCGATAAACATTTCAGGATATATTCATATAATTTATCATGAGAGCTTCAGATTATATCTTCCCTTATTAAAAATTGAAGGGATTATCTTTTGAGCCAAGAAATATATCTTATTTCTATTCCCACGTGGGTTAGTAAATAATATTAAGATGGGTTAGCATGTAACGATAAACCGAAATGGAAAAATGAAACGAATGAATGAATGAATGCTGTTCTCACATACTTTTATAACATACACAAATTTTATATATAAATATATATATATATATATATATATGTCTATATTGTGTTGAATACACCGGTTCTCGTTTGATCACCGAAGTTAAGCAATATCGAGAGACTGGTCAGTACTTTGATGGGTGACCATTTGGGAATACCAGGTGCTGTAGACGAAAGAACCATGAATGGTCCACCAATCCTCTCGGTTTGGAGGTTGGGTGCAGGGCTAACAACCCTGCCCCATAAAAAACAATTTGTTACGGAAACAGTAACAAAAAGTTACTGCCATACACACCATTGGGTGTAAAATAGAGAGATGATGATATATATATATATATATATATATATAATGTGGAGAAATACATATCTCTTATGTCCAACACAAAGCAAAGTATCAGAAGGAACAAAACAAAAAAGAAAAAGTCTTAAATTGAAGATACCTCTGTTTGGCCATTGGCATGACTTCAGATTTGGAAAGACTTAATTCATCTATATCCCAAAGGGAGATGGCAAGCTTCATTTATGTCCCCACAGGGTGGTAGAAGTTTTTTATGTTCCAGTGGAATATGGCAGTAGGCAGATTCTGCTTAGGCTCAAAGGCCAAGGCAGAAGGGAACAACCTTCTCCTTCAGGTGCTTTTAGCTGAAGGGTGGAACTAGTGTTTGCGTTCTTATCAGGAGTGACATCATGAGTGGTTGTCTTATGACCACATGACTTTATCTCGACCAAAGAGAGATGAGCATCTTTTGTATCCTTACAAAATATTGATAACTTGCTTTGAGAAAGGTTTTATGAATGAAATAATGTTTTAGTTATAAATAAATCCAAAAGAATGTATATAGACCATAGAAACATTTGATTAACATTATATACCATCTACCTGAATAAATTTTTTCTTCTTCAAGTTTATAGTGACCTTGGTATTCTATAGGGAAAGGTATTATTCAGTCTCTTCCCTCAAGTTATGGGTTAAATAACGAGAGATTGTGTTCTATAGCCTTGGCTGGCAACCAGTCTGCTGCAGAAAATAATGGCAACCTACTGCAGGATAATCTTCTGCCCAGTCAGTCATGTCTCTTTCGAGACATGATCACCCAAAGCGTGTATCATGTATAGCACTTAACTGACTGAATATAATAGTTGGAAACACAATTAAAACTTCTACCTGGCACAAAGTGGGGGATCGGTTTTCTATTGTTATGAAGTAATAAACTGATCCTCCACTAATTACTACTTAATAATATAATACATCTCTCCTCCGTTCAGCTATGAGTCAAATAACAGGACAGATTGGGTTCTATAGCCTTGGTTGGCAACCTGTCTATCGCAGAAAGTAATAGCAACCTACTGCGGGATAAACTTCTGCCCAGTCAGTCATGTCTCTTTCGAAACATGATCGCCCAAGCGTGTATCATGTATGGCCCTGAACTGGTATTCTATAACCATCATTAATTTTTTATCTTATTGTCTTTGTTCAATTTTTTGTATTGTTAGGCTTAAGCATTACTTGCAGTGGTTTTAAATAGTGTTTTACGCTAACTAGATGCAGGAGTTCCCTGAGATGATAATTCAAATAGATCAGAAATCTGGGGAAGAAGCTTGGCAGTTTGGTGACAGAAAGTTTAAAGTGCATACTAGAAATAAGTCAATATGATTTTGCACTTTTTTTTTTTATCTCAATAACATGAAACGTAACAAAAAAAGCAGAAACAAAAGGAAATAACCTTTTTTTTTCTTCACCAAACATTAGTAATGTTTTGCCCAAAAACCCCTCCCGTCAGCCCCTTTGTTCTTTTCCTAAAGCAATGATACATTTTTCAGTGTCTATAAATATCACTTTCCATAAGTCACTTTGTCTTTTTTTTGTCTTCGGAATTTACTAGAGTTATTTTTATTCTATAATGCCTCTAGCCATGGAATTTGTTTAGTTTCAATTTTGCTAACCTTAGAGATACTGTACACAAAGACATGTGCCTGGGTCATCCGAAGAAGATGGGATGCAAAGTTACAAATCTTAAATAGCAAAAGTGAAATGAATTATGCAAATAACGATTCAAGGCAACAATAAATAGATATCATAGCAAAAGTATGAAATGCTTTCAACTATGATATATTTGCAGAATTGCACTTTCTATTTTGCTGTTATGCTTGTTTGTTGCGTCACAATTGCAACATGAGTTGTTATGTAGCAAAATAACCAGTTAAATGTCTAACCCTAAAAAGGCCTTTACCATTTGAAAGTGTCATTCTGACAAGTCGACAGGTTCACGTCTAATTTTTCTGCAATTTTGTTTGTACTTCTTTCAAATGTTCTCCCAGAGACTCAGCTTGCAAACACACAGTCCTTGAAGATCCTTATTTACTTTTATAACCTTTGCAAATCATTCCCGACACATGATTGCACCTACTCTTATTACCGTAAGTATCATTACTCAGCTTCTGATGCAGTTTTTCTCAGATTTAACCTGAATAGGAAACAGTGTTGAACGTGCATTTTATATTGAGCTGAGATTTTCATCTAAACTGAGTAAAATTATAATTTTTCTGTCAACAATTCTTAGAATATGCATGCATGATCAATAAAGATGCTTCTAACATTTCTCTAATATTATGCAAAAGATTGTAAACTTTTGTATCAACCTCGTACTTTGGCCAATGCCATAACTGGTTTGCATTTCAAGTCTTTCTATCAAAATAATTGAAAACCATTTGCATAATTAAAGATGATTAATTTATTACCTAAGTCATGTTACTGACAAATGTTGACTGAAATAAGATTTATTTTGACTCTGGTATTTCATTATGCAATATAATGTCATTCAATTAATATAAAATCATCATTATTATTATTATCATCATCAATTTCTTTTTTGTATTTTCTTTCAACTAAATTTTTCATTGTAATTTTAACCAGGTCATCACAGCTTGAGCAACATTGTGATAAAAAGACAACAAAATTTAAGATGAAAGAAAGTCAGTCAGTCGAGTGCCATACGTGATACACGCTTGGGCGATCATGTCTTGAAAGAGACATGACTGACTGGGCAGAAGATTATCCCGCAGTAGGTTGCCATTGCTTTCTGCAGTAGACTAGTTACCAGCCAAGGCTATAGAACTCAATCTGTCCCGCCATTTAATTCATAACTGGAGGAAGAGATGGATTAATAGTTTTCCCAAGGGTATTTGTGTGTAAGTGAATGCAAGGATTTCAACTGGAATTTGAACTTGGATCCCCGATTTCTTGTTCCGAGTCGATATCCACTACACCACAACGCACATCCTAAGAAGTACCAGTCAAAAATTGATCAAAATGGTTGACATTACTTCATTTAATATATATAATACATTATATATGTTCCAAAGGTTGTCATAGCCAGTGGTAAAAGTGGGGACAAGTTCCTATTGTTTATAAAATGATTCCATGGCATGGGTATCTAATAACCTTTGACAACCAAGTCCAGCTCCAAGACAAAGAATGCCTGAAAGTAAACAACTGACACCTCATAATCAGCTGCTTTGAGTAGATGGAGCTTGGTAGCCAGAGAAGGAAGTCTATACAGAGGAAAGCAAACCTTGATTTTAAATCTTTGCAGCCTTGTGGTCATATCTCAAACAGGAAAAGGCTATGGAAATAAAGCCAGACAGAAAATACTGAGCGGAGCCCTGAAGGAGGTTGGTTGTCAACACTAGTTGCTTCCAGCAACTCCTGCTGCCAAGCCTGTCCCAAATGTAATGGCCAATATTTCTTTGGATTTTGTCAGTATAGTTGAGAAGTAGGGTCCTGTAGTCTGGGCAGCGTATAGTCTTCATATACCATCGTCCAGCCCTGCATTCTGGAGAGGTCACTCCAGTCTCACTACCAAAAGACTGAATTTTGATCAAATCTTTATCTTTCTTGCAAGGTAAACAAATGCCTACTTCATTTAATGTAAACTTATTTATAAATGGAATTTTGTGTGTGTGTCTCTCCATTACCTATAGACTCCGAAATGGCTAAACCCATTTTCTTGAAAATTTACACAGTTGTACTATAATCGTCTGCGAGTGTTCTTAGTTAGGTTTTGTGTCGAGGTACCCCCGATAAATATCGAAAAATTGATAATCGAAAAAAATCGGGTTATAAAAGGAGTGGTCCAATTTTAATCAAATTTGATACACTCATAGACAAAGACAAGAAACTATATTCAGAAGTCTCAAGGTTGCAGTTCTTACACTAATGCAGAAAATCGATTATATATATATATATATATATATATATATATATATGCTTCCCCTATGTAATAGGGGTCGCAGGTTCGAACCCTGCTGGATAGCACACATTTTCGTAATAAAAATTTATCGTAAATAATCAGGCTGGTAGATATAAATTTAAAAATACTGTTTAATTAAAAACAGAATATCTACTTAAATACGAGTATTGGCAAAAATAATGTTCAAAATAATTCATTACAAATTGTCGGTTGCTTATAACCAAGTTTTGTTAAAATTCGTTAATTTCCGTAACGTTTATATATATATATATATATATATATATATATATATATATATATACACACACACACACACACACACAAGATGCGATTGGTAAATTGTCGCAATTATTTTATCATTTCAAATATTCTTTAGACTGAGTCTGAGCTCCAGGACCATGGATTAGTTTTAAAGCTTTTATTACACCCGAGCAACGCTGGGCTATACTGCTAGTAAAAAATAAAGCAAACGATTCTTGAAAATTTCTCTGGAGGCTGAAAGAAAGCAAACTGTACATACTGAAGTTTTGACTAAGGCTGTATTGACATTTCGGATGGCTTCTTCGAAATTTTCTTCTTCTTCTGTAATACCATTTTCATTCTTCAACATTCCTAAAATTTCAGTCAAAAAAAAAAAAAAAAAAAAAAAAAAAAATCATTCAGTTTGTAGAGCAAGAAAATATCTATTTTAATGTAACAGGCTTTTAAGTGTATGGAATGCAAGTGGACATTTTTCATTGATTCAATTGAAACAGTTTTCTTGATTGTTATCACAGCATTTTAGCCCCCATATTACACAACCTTCCTAAAGTGTTTGTTCAATTCATAAGCTTTCAGGGAAATGTTATACAGAACTCTTATTTGCTGCTTTCATTCTTCTGTCATGTCCAATGTCCTTTCTAGAATATTTTACAACTCATAACCTTCAATTCCTCTTTCTGATGATCTGGCTCTCCACCAAATCTGTGTATACTTCTTTACTACTTGATCCAGGGATTGAACTCACAGCCTTCACCAGCACTTTTATCCACTTGATTATGCGAATCAAATAAAATTGCTTCAGATAAGTGAGAATGAGTAGAGATTGCTATTGTGAAAATGTCATAAAAGTAACATTGACAAGGAAACTGTTCCAAAGGAATCCATGTATAATAGTAACAAAATAGGGTCACAAAAATTAAAACCTAGAAAATGGACATATGTAGGTGACCCTTCCCCAACAAAAAAAAATATCTCAGTTGCAAGAGATTTTTAAAGAATCATTTTCAATCGTCATTCATAAGCTTTTTAATATCAGAGAAAATAATGGTAAAATGTATTAAGGAAAATTCAGTGGCAAGATTCAAAAATATTCAAAAGTAACTTTTTGTAATCGCTTTTAAACAAGTTTTTTTTTTTTTTAGAAAACAACAGATATTAAGTAAAATATTTAAACACTGGAACAATATACATTCATTGTTATGAATTCATTCTTTTAAAAAACTTTACATTATCAAAAACATGAAATTTAGTTACTTGAAATTATCTTAAGAAATTATTTTTTTGTCTGAATCTATCATACATATCTATAAATCTACTATTTGTCTGTACATTGAATACTGCTACCATATCTGGTCTGGAGCTACTGTTGTATATCTCAAGATTTTTGACAAAATTCAAAGAAGGGTCTGTACTGTAATTAGACCTGATCTGGCATCTCAGTTTCAGTCACTTTCTCACTGATATGACGTAGCAACCCATTTTTACAAATATCTTCATGGAAACTGTTCTGATGAGTTTTTTCTTTAGTGCCTTGACTGGTGTGCTACTAAATTGGTAACTAGGTCTTGCCATTTTACTGTTGACACTAGTTAAAGGCAATAATCTCTTCTAACAGCTTTTTTTTTTTTGTATTTCTCACCTGTGGAATTCTTTCAGTTTCTTGCCATCTACAAACTTTAAATATTTAGTGTCAATTGAAGTCTTCTGCATTTCTAAACCCTGTTCCTTTATTGTCCTCTCCTCATTAAAATCTTCTTTTTCTCTTTCAATACCTGTAACCCCCGTGACTTAGTAGCATTATCACCTTGATTGGAGGGAAATGATTAAAAATTCTTTTTAGCTAGTGTGTTGTTTTTTTTTTTTTTTACAGTAAGGTTCAGGAGTGAGGGGCACTTGAGGTAGAGGGTTACATAAAGAGGCAGTTTAAATGCATATAACCATAACTTCTAGTCTTTCAGCTTCTTTGCTTGCACTTCCCACCTGTGGAATGCCCGTCTGTATACTTGTTTCCCTAACAGCTACAATTTCCAGGAATTTAAATGCAATGATAATTGCCATCTCTTATCTTCTTGACTCACATCCTTTCCATGACAACCCTTGTATCATGTTCTTCTTCCTTTCCCTCTCTACTCTCATGCAGCTCTCTTCACACCTGTATTCTCATCCTTTTCTTACTCATTCTCTGATACCCTTGTAGGAAAAAAAATATTATGACCCCTAATGTCAGTGCAATGAAGATGTCTACAATGTGTCCATTCCACTCTACTCTCATGCAGCCCTCTTCACACCTGTATTCTCATCCTTTTCTTACTCATTCTCTGACTCTCCTGTAACTTGTTTCTCTTTCTCATCACTCACTTCTTATGTAACCCCCTGCACATCAGTGGCAGTTCTGCCTTGATTGGGGTGAAATGATTAGAAAAAAAAATGTTAAAGAGGGTAGCACTTTATACTTAATTTGTATTTGCTTAAATAACATTTTTTTCATTAAATAAAGTTCAAGACATTTCCTAGATTTTTACACATAATAATATCAACTCACCATTTTTTATCATCTCTTTGAGCAAGGTTTTCTCTTTGTATGTCTTTGGCATTTCCCCACCATTCTGAGAAAAATAATTGTTTTTTTGATATTGTTACAAATGAAGAAAGTTTCTCAGAAACAATTTTTTTTTGTTTTACTTGTCACTGTTTATAAATCCTGTCACGAATCTTAATTCTTTGCTAAACAAAAAACATCTAAATAGTTAAGATCTCTGTATATTTATTAGCAAAAAGGCAAAATCTTTATCTGTTAAAGAAATTAGTTTGAATAATAAAGCCGTTTCTAAACCAATTACTGATAAAAAAAGAAAAAAATATCTGTTCAAGGCAGATTATTTCATGTCTATTAATTGTTAATTAAAGATTTGTTTATATTTTTATTAAGAAAATAATATGGACAAGTATGGGGAAAAAACTGTTTTGTTTGCATTCTTTTCTGACAGCCATAGTGGCATATCAGGGACATTATTTTAATGATAATGTTTTAGCTTATTGCAGAATAGATATGTAACTTTCTGATATTCCATACACACATCAGAACTAATAAAAATACATCTTCAGTTTATGATATGGAATATCAGAAAGTTACATATCTATTTTACAGTTATTTAGACAAAAATAATATTCTTTGCAAGCATAGTGGAGTTTTATGTCATGCCATAAAAATAGACTTGAAAGTGACAAATACAATGACATTAAAAAAACGCTTATTGCTAAATTAAAATTCTTTTGAATAGGAGTCATTTTGGAGCATGAAACAAGGAAAAAAACCTAATAAAAAAATTTATTTAGTGTTTTAAAATGTAAGTTGATATACCACACTAAAATGTCAGACGTAGTAATTCCGATGATTGAATAAAGAAAAATATTCAAAATCTGTTAGCAGCAAGTCCATTTATTAATCATTCTAAACCGTATTAAAGTATATTTAAAAAAAAAAAGTCTAAGAGTATCAAATGTAGAAATATCAAACTATCCATATCCTAATGATGACAAAGAAAAAAAGATTTTACACAGAAAATATTTACTTTCCAAAATAATTTCCTTCCTTGTTAATGTACTTAATCCAACACTTCTTGCTTACAGCCATATCACATTGAAAATACTTGTTCCCATAAGATCACTGAAGTTAAGCAATGTTAAGGTTGGTCAGTACCTAAATGGGTGACCATTTGAGAATATTGGCTGCTGTAAGCTTGGATGTGTGGATGGTGCAATAGATAATGGCTCAGAATCGTAAATAGGAGAGCAGAGTTCTAATTTCAATAGGATTTGTTCTATTCACTTATGCACAAATACCTATTGAGAAACGTATGAATCCACCTCCTCTTCCTCCAGCTAAGGGTTAATTAGTAAGACTTGTATGAGTAAAACATTATTATCTCTGAAAAGAAAAAAAATCTTACAATATAAAAATATTTCCTGGCTTTAAAATGACCTGAAAAGAATTGATAAGCCGTAAAGTTGAATGAATCAATCAATCTAGCACGTCTCCAGAAATTAGACAGTGAAAATTTGCAGATCGAAATTCAGGTAATGACTGTATCAAGCTACAAACTTACTGATCCATTTTCGTAATGGTTAATGAATGACTAATAATAAAGTTGCAGGGAACCTATATAATTTATGCCAAAATAATTATTTTGGTGACCATTTCCTACTGGTTTTAAAACTAAATGTGTTCGGTTTAACAGACACCTATCTTTATTAATATCAATGTTGCGTTGTAGAAATTTTCGAATTTTAATTAAATCAAGTAAAGAGAACGTTATAAACAGTAAATGAATAATTTACCTCTTCTTTCCACTTCTGTAAATATTTATAAATAATAACCAACCAAGGTGTGTGACTGTGCTCCTGCAAAATAATGTATATAGGTATTAATACAATAGCTTAACCACACGAAAAGTTGTAGCTTCAACAGTAGAGACTCAATGATGACTACAGATTTATTGGAAAAATCTTGTTGAAGAAAGTTTATTGTATTTAGCTTTTTGATCATTGTCAATATTAACATTTCTGAGGAGAATAAAAGATATATATACATAGCAGATATTTTTAACCAAGCAGATATTGCATTCTGATCTGGGATTAAAAAAATATATCACCGAGTGAGAAAAAATACTTACTTTTTTACTCATGTTTTCCAGATCCTGAGAATCACAAAATTCCACTAAACCAGGAAATGGACGGTCAAGTCGAAGATCTTCATGTGAATTGTCTGGATGAGATTCTATTACTGTAAAAGTAAAAAATCATAACACATTATACAGAGTTAATTTAAAAAAAAAAAAAGCATTTAGGAAAATGAATTTAAAGTAGAGCACTTTACATTTTGTAAAGGATGCACTGCATATTTGAACACAAGTTCTTACCATAACCAAATTATGTGCATGTGTGCGTTTGTTTTTCTTTTCTTTTTATAAAATTACAAAATCTCCGACACAGAGAATATTATCTGCTTTGAAAATTTTATTCAATGAATTATTTGGGCGAACACTCAAATATTCACTCCATTACTTTAGACAACATTAAATTTGGATTTTGTTGAAAACCTCAAGATGAACAGCAGGAGCACCAAACCCGATATGGCAACAGTGTTCAATGCATGAACGAATGGTAGATTTATAAACGTGCAAGGTGGATTCTGACGAGAAAAAACTTCCTGGCCCATCACAGTGACCCAACCTTCCTAGTGGTCAATGCAGCTATAGATTCGATGTTGTCATTTCAATTGAGGTTGATTAAGAGAGTGAGGCCAAAGAGGTGCAATGTGTTGCTTTCTAAGAGACTAGTGTCATCCATACTGATGGAAGGCAGGAAAGTTTCTTTATGACGGTTAAAGAGGAGCAGTTACATTTTCGAAGCATTAAAATTTGAGAGCCCATTTCTTACCCCTTTCCGTCACAGTTTGGAGGTCTTTTTCAAGAGAAGAAGCAATTTTTTTACTTTGTCAACCATGGCAGATTTCTTATTAAGATGGTAGTAAATGGTAGTGTCATCTGCATAGAGGCCTACTTGTAAATTGATTACATCAGGAAGATCAATGAAGATTAGGAAAAGTGTAGGACCTTGAGGAAAGTCCACATTTGTTGAAAGTATCTGGAAGCTTACTAATTCAAAAAGGCCTTCATTTAATGATTTGATAGGAATGAGTAGTTTAAAATGAAACAATCATCTAGAAATACTGTAGCCCTGTAGCTTGCATGGCATACAAAACCCTGTTAATTATTTTATTAGAAGATTTTCTTCATCTTATTCATGCTTTTTTTTAATCCCACTAATTTTGATAATTCAAGTAAATAGTATGGAGCTGGAAATAAGCACGTAACTTTTGATGAAACTTATTAAAGAAAAAATTCCCTAAAATAAATTAAGCATGGTAAGTATTTTTTTTTTTTGAGCAGTTAAATAAATATAATCATTGCAGCCATTATCCATCACTAAAAAAAAAAGAAGAGATATAATGCTATTATAGAGTCAGCTCTTCATCTTTGGAAAATATGAGAAAAGTTGAATGAGAATCTGCCAAAATAATAAATATGCAAGACAATTTGGAAAATTTTTACTTTGATATATTTAACCAATCTACAGGTGTCATTAGAAAACATCTGATAATGCCGATTTGTTGGCAAGAAACATCAAAGTAAAAGTTTTTCAAATTGTCTCATGTATATTTACTACAGTTGATAACAAATAAAAGGTGAAGTAAAAATTCTGTATAATGGAATTCATCAAAAATTGGATATGTACTTCAAGTGGATATTGACTTGGAATGACAATTCCAGTTGAATTCCTTGCATTTACTTATGCACAAATACCCTTGGGAAGGGTATTAATCTGTCTCTTCCCTCCAGTTATAGATTAAATAATAGGACAGTTTGGGTTCTATAGCCTTGGCTGGCAACCAGTCTACTACAAAAAGCAATGGCAACCTACTGCGGGATAATCTTCTGCCCAGTCAGTCATGTCACTTTTAAGATATGATCACCCAAGCATGTATCACGTATGGCACTTAACTGACAGACTGGTATTAATTTTAGGTTATTTTCAAGATAAGAGATTTCTCTAAAAGTTGGAGAGTACAATTATTTTTGTTGGGAAAAGTAGCCAAAGTGATTAAAAAGTGAAAAATACAGATACGAATTCAATGAGTGCAGAATTGCTTTTGTTAGAAGAAGTAAGAGAATTTATCAAAGTTAGTTATCTAAGTGTAGTCTAAATGTTGACAAATGGCTTTTGAGAATATGTGACCCTAGGTCAAAATATGGTTTTGGGGATTTCCTGTTTACTGATTGTCAGGATAGCTGATAGGAACAGGCAGACAATAATGGAGTACGTTTTCTCCCTTTCTATTGGAAGTTGAAATGGTTAAATCATATTACTTACATTTTGAGATGCTAAGACGTACATAGGAAGGGGGAAATAACAATCCAGTCCCTAAATTCAACACCCTGGTTTTTCATCTTTTTAATAAAACTGGGGTGGAAAACGAAATTCCGTGTGCCGGAACCAGCGATGAATTGAAGCAGACAAGCTGAAATAACCTGTCACAAGAGAGAAATACTGCAAGAGACAGTTAGTCCAAATTAACCAGCACAAAGATGAATAAACCATCGTCTTGTAGAGATAATAAAACATGAATATTATCATGCTACTGAAATACCAGTCAACTGATATTTTTTCGTCACTTAACTTTGACTTGCTTGTAGTTATTCAATATATATATATATATATATATATATATATAAATCTACACAGTGTTGTTGTGGTCTTAAATCTGGTTTTCATTATATACCAATCCCTTGCATGTCTGGACCAACCTCGTCAAGTGACAAACAAACAATCCTGCTTTGGCTAAATCGTAATCAACAACACAACATAGGCGGAATCGACCGAAGCTCAGAAAGGTTGGCTGGACTCAGCCAGGGATTGTATTATATTTGTATGTTTAATATTCTTTTCTTCATTTTATCTTATCTAAAATTGCACATTAATATACTTAGTAAATAGCAAGAATAAAATGATCAGGCCTTCTGTAATGGTTGAGACAGTTGCATATTTCCCTAGTCATGACAGGGATTCAAACCCAGGTAAAAGCAAGGATTTTTTCAAGCTCGTTTTAATTACATTGATTTAATTATGTCAGCTACAGCTTTTGAAATACTGAATATTGTAACCATTTTTTTCAGAATGGATGAAACAGAGTTGGGGTATCAGTTCAGGTGAATAATTTTTATGAAATGGTGTTTACTCTAATTTCTGTGGTCAGTGTTTACATATCAACAGAATTCTCTCACATTAAAAAGCTTTTGCGTAACATACAGCTGATGGCTATTTGATGTAGAAAATTGTGATAAAAGTTATAAAAGATTGATTGAAATAATGAAAATGAATTATCAAGTAATTATCAGGTAGTAAAAATATTGAGCAAAGATTTGAAAGAGACATGTCAATAAGAATGTAATATTGTACTCCATTACTAGATTGGTTAAAGTGTCATCCATAGTTGCCAAGGATATAGAATATTGGTTAAGGTTTTAGGGTTAGAAGCTACTTAAATAATGTGAGAATATTTAAGATGGAAAGTAGTGATAGGATTTAACAATCTATATCTATAAAAGTGACGAGGATGGACGTTGTGCAAGTTGTATTTGTTTGTTTAATAGGTTCGACTTAGCGTCTGCATTTTGTGGTCTAGCTCGACGGGAATTGCACTGAGATGTAGATCAAAATTTTAGAACGCTAACGACACATTGAAATGTTTCAGAAAGACAAAATTAGGGGTAAGAAAATATACATTATCACCCCTACAAAGTCAGTGATCAGTTTATGTATTGATTATAATATAGAATCGATTATCCCACTTTATATTATCTATATATGTTGCCCCTCCCCCCACCCTAATCCAATAGAGACATTCTACATTGTTATCTCTCTCTCTCTCTATATATATATATATATATATATATATATAAAAGTGATGAGGATGGATGTTGTGTACGTATTTGCTATGTAAATTCATCATATGTTTTTATTCTTATTATTCCTTAAAGTACCCGAGTGAAACTGGGTTAAACTGCTAGTCTATATCTATAAAAGTGACAAGGGTGGACGTTGTGTAAGTATTTGCTATGTAAATTCATCATGTTTTTATTCTTCTTATTAAAATACTTAAACTACCTGAGTGAAACCAGGCTAAACTGCTAGTAAGATAATAAAACAAAAATGAACTAAATGCATTTCTGTAGGAACATCTATCATTTGATGTTTGTTTTCTAAGCAAAAAATGCTTCACTTAATTTATGACAGAATGAACACATGAGTGTTTGGCAAACAAATGTAAAACAATAGAAACGTGTGAAAATTTTCTTTAGTTAGAATGAATACTTGCATGAATTTTAGGTTTGAATAAAGAAAAGAAACCTGATTGACTCACCTGTGTGATCAGAAACAACAAGCCGTGAATAACCAATAAAACCATAAGATCTACAGATTAGAAGAGGAATCTCTGAAGCTTTCAACAAGCTGGCCAACTGTAGCAAAGGTCTAAAACATACAAGAGATGCACCAAATTTGAAAACAAAAAACATTTTATATCCAGAATATTTCAAAAGAACACAGGTTCATTTTTTTTTTTAAATTCTAGGCTTCACCCAATACAAGGAGCAAGAGTCAATCGAGGTAAAGGGTTAAAACCAAAATTGTAATAGCGAATGACGTATGTGAAAGTGAAGAGTATGAAGATAAGGAAAGATAAATAGTCTTTAAATAGAAGAGGTCAATATTGAAGTGTTCAGTTAATAAATTTGGAATTATCTCCCTTGATCTGACATTATTTGATCAATACATTAATCAAAGCTATTAATCCGTCTCCAGTTTGAATTCATTGCATTCACTTACGCGCAAATACCCTTGGGAAAGGTATTAATCTGTCTCTTCCTTCCAGTTATGGGTTAAATAACAGGACAGATTGGGTTCTATAGCCTTAGCTGGCAACCAGTCTACTGCAGAAAGAAATGACAATCTACTGCAGGATAATAATCTGCCCAGTCAGTCATGTCTCTTTTGAGACATGATCGCCCAAGCGTGTTTCACATATGGCACTTAATTGACTGAAATTAATCAAACATTCTGAAAGTTCTTGACATGAGGAAAGAAAAAAAATATTATGAAGTTGCAAAAATGTACAGTAAGAATCAATGTTATATCTTTTTTTTTTTTTTTTTTAATCATATTACCCCGAGCAAGGCGGTAATGCCACTGATGTGCAGGGGGCTATGTAAGAGTGAAAAGATTGGAAAAGAGAAAGCCGGAAACCACATCCTAAACAGGGAACAAGGGATGAGCCTCTACACCTGTTCAATAGACATGGGTGGAGTGTGAACTGGGCAATAGTTTAGTCTATATACTCCAATTAGTTTAGTCTATCTATTTAATTATTAGTTAATGTTTAACAATTTTTTGGTAGTACAAAACTTAAATATAACATGAAGAAGCAGAGTTAAGTTTGAAATTATAAAAAGATAAATAAAAATGGAGTTATAATTCCATTTAAGTAACCAGAACTTTGACCAACTTTTATCAAAGAGAACTGCTGATAAATTTTAAATATGAAACAAAGTGGAAATACAAAAAAAACAAAAAAAAGAAATGTAGCAAAACGTTTTAAAATAATTCTTATGTCTTACATAATTACAAAACAAAACAAAAAAACTAGTAATAGTGAATAGAAAAACGTAGTATTTGTCTATATTTCTGAGATGAGGTAGTATTTACACAATTTATTTATTTTTAGTCTGAAAATGTATGTGTGTTGTGGTGCATTGGATATCGGCTCGGAACGAGAAATCGGGGAGCCGAGTTCGAATTCCAGCTGAATTCATTGCATTCACTTACGCACAAATACCCTTGGGAAAGGTATTAATCCTACTACTCCTTCCAGTTATGTGTTAAATAACAGAACAGATTGGGTTCTATAGCCTTGGATGGCAATCAGTCTACCGCAGAAAGCAATGGCAACCTACTGCGGGATAATCTTCTGCCCAGTCAGTCATGTCTCTTTTGAGGCATGATCGCCCTAGCGTGTATCACGTATGGCACTTAACTGACTGATTGAATATAATAGTTGTAATCATGATTAAGGCTGCTACTGGTCATAAAATGGGGTATCAGTTTTCTATTCTTATGAAGTAATAAACTGATCCCCCACTAATTACTATGTAATAATATAATACATCGCTTTTCCCTCTAGCTATTTGTCAAATAGCAGGACAGACTAGGTTCTATAGCCTTGGTCGGCAACCAGTCTACCACAGAAAGCAATGGTAACCTACTGCGGCGATAATCTTCTGCCCAGTCAGTCATGTTTCTTTCGAGACATGATCGCCCAAGCGTGTATCACGTATGGCACTTAACTGACTGACTGAATGTAAACAGAGAAAAACTCTTTTGGTTTAGAAATAGATGGTTATCGTGTAGAAATAAAGAGAAATTCCAGAATCTTTAAATGAAATGATGACTGCACCAGAGTTGAAACAATTGTTTTAAAAAGTGTTAGTAAAAAAAGAGAAAAATTAATGACATGTTGGCGATTGGTTAACATCTTGTTATTGTGTCATGCAAAATAAATTCTTTTTTTTTTTTTTTTTTTTATTAGTTTATGAACTATATATATATGTATATTTACGCTCTCACACCCTGAGTGAGCACTCTGGGAGAATGGTAGACTTTGTAAACAGTAGCTACTCCAGCATTTACGCACCGCTCATTCGATTATGAATTGGAGCACTCTAGCTATTGGGCGTGTTTATACGCGCTAAAAAGCCTGCCTTCTTCTACAGGACGTTCGTGGCCTAGGGGTAGAATCGCCGACTGACTAATTCGGTCGGGTTAGGAAGCGACTGGAGTCTAAGCCATACTGATGAGCTGTAATACAGCGAAACAAATCTGTCTGCGGATGACTATAGTATATATATATATATATATATATATATATAAATAAAAAACTTATTTATAAATGAAACTTTGTGTATGTGTCTGTGAGTATCCGTTACCTATAGACTCCGAAACGGCTGAACCAATTTTCTTGAAAATTTACACAGTTGTACTATAAGCGTCTACGTGTGTTCTTAGCTAGGTTTTGTGTCGAGGTATCCACGATGAAAATCGATAATCGAAAAAGTCGGGTTATAGAAGGAGTGGTCCGATTTTAATCAAATTTGATACACTCATAGACAAAGACATAAGAAACGATATTCAGAAGTTTCAAGGTTGCAGTTCTTACAATAGTGCAGAAAATTTGATATCGATACCAGGAAATCAATTTTCTTTCAGTCTACGGTTTCGCTTTCACTGGAAACAACTATTGCTTTTTTAGTCTTTCGTGCCAACGTCCGAAGGGTCTGAGCTCCAGGACCATGGATTAGTTTTAAAGCTTTCATTACACCCAAGCAACGCCGGGTTATACTGCTAGTATATATAAAAATGGGTGTTGAAAAGTTCTTTGCCTGATCAAAAATCCCTTTAAAATAATCTTTGGTTATTTGGTCAGATTTTGGGAATGTAGTGTTGTGCTATGACCTCATGTATGTGTGTATTTGTATAAAACAAAACACACTCTGACTTGTTCAGGATTAAGTCCTATAACTTGAAGAAATTACTTCTAAGAACTTTTTTTTTTAACTAATAAACTCCTATTGTGCCAAAATGCAAGCCATATTTTGATCCAGTAATGGGAAGCCTTTTAAATCACGTACTGATTATGTTTTATAATGGATTAAATAATTTGACTCACTTTTCTTGAAGATTGTTAGCAATGACTAAATTGAAACGACTGAAGAATTCTTGGTTGTTTTCCAAAAGTTTTTCTGGAAGCTACAAAAAAAGAAATTTAAGAACAATGAAAAAATTCATATAACACAAATCAAATAAAGTTTTCCTTTTCCTTCTTAAAAAAAAAAATTGTTTGAATGAGTGTATGACAGAATAAAAGAAAAAATAACTTAATAACATTCCAAATTTTACATCAAGAACTGAATCTCTTTTCCTCCTTCAATCTTTGATGTTAATTCATTCTAAGGTTTGAAAGAGAAAAACATTATTGTGTTGATAATATCAAAAACATGAATAAAAAAAGAGTTAAAAGGAAATATTCATGACACTTTTCAAATGCATTGTCAATCAATAAACCTGCAAATTATAAAGATGATTTGTTTTGTCTTTTATGAAGCAGATATAATTAACCCTGACCAAAAACTATGACTAGAATTAAAAGGTATAAAAAAAACAAAAACAAAAAAAAAACAAAAAAAAACAGGCTAGATGTTTTCATGGTTTCTTTGCTTACAGCATTTGTTATTTTCAAATTCAATTTGAATTGTCTAAAATCAGGTAATGCCTAACTTAAATCTTATGTGCCTTAATTCATAGGAATAAAAAGAATAATATGTCAAAAGGCTTGATAAGTTGAGATGGATTTATAGAAATGGAATGGTGGCCAAGATAGAGGAGATATTTTCTTTAATAAGCTGCATGTAAGCTTTGAGATAATTCAACTTGAAATAAAAATGAAAATGCAAAAATATTTACTTCTATTCTATGACTATAAGAAATAAATGATTGCAGCTATTACATTAGATAAAAAAAAAATTAATATTACAATGAATATTGATTATTTAAATTTACATCTTAAAGAATCTGTTACACTAAATTTTATTAAGTGGATAGCTTCTAAAACCGACCACACTTCAGTTAGTATATGTGAGTGTGAAAGATGAAGCAAATAGTCTATGAAAAGGCTAAACAGGTTGGGTAAATTGTTATCTTTTAAGTAATGGCAACTTTAATAAATATTAGGTTGGTGTAAAAAAAAAAAAAAAAACTTAAAGAAAATTATATCTTAATTTAAAATAAAATTTATTAATCAAAATAAGAAACATTGTTGCTAAGAAACATGCCTGTTTATCCCAATTGTGTAGAATCTTGCAGTCCTGAAACCAATTAATTTTGGGACAGCTTCTGCTTCTTGATCATTCAAAACCATCTCTTGCAGGACATTGTTAGGATGATTGAAAAATTAACAATTGATCATACTGATGTCTGGTGTATAAGATAGAGATTCAAAACTTAGTTTATTCATTTTTTTATATTAATTTACAAGTGTTTAGGTGTTTAAGAGAAGAATGGGTCCTTTTTAATTGACTACAGTATTTTTTTTTTTAATCGTGTCACCCCAAGCAAGGCATTCCACTGCCACTATAGCGCAGGGCGTTACATATAGCAATTGGGTATAGGAAATGTCATAGGAGGGTGATAGACGACTTAGGATGTACATAGGGAGAGAGTTGGAGAGAGTGGGTGTGAGTTAGTGTGTTAGGTGACTATTGACCCTACATTTAAACTCCTGGAGGTTGTAGCCGTCGAGGAAGCAAGCATGCGGTTGGAGGCAAACATTGCACTTCATATTGTATTTAGTCAATTTTCTGGCAATACTTCTCTGCTTGGGTTGTTTTGCTAGGATTCAAAAGTTGCAGTGAATGATTCTGAAGGCTACAATCAAACTGGTGTTTCAGCTTTTTCCAGTCACTGTGCAGAGTATCATCAGTACTTGCATAGAATCCATTTTTCATCACATCACAATGCAATCAGAAAATGAATAATTTTTGCTGCAAATTCAACTGTTTTTGTTTGACTTATACAGTGACTATTTGTTGGGTCTTATATCTATTTTCTATTTTAGTACAAATGTTAAACAGCTGTTGAATGATCAATGTTTAGTTCTGCAACATATTGAATTGTTTTGTGTGGGCCCACTTCAATAATGGGCCTTAACTGGTTGTGATCAATCAAACAAGGACATCTGCAACTTTTCTTGCCATCAAAGCTCGTCTCCATTACGAAACTTTTGGAATATGTTCAAATGCTTGGTCGATAATTTGAACCCATATCATTTCCCCATGGTATTCGCGCATAAGGGAAAATAACAGATTCGACTGGAATTGAAACTTGGCTCTCCGATTTCAAATTCCAAAACGTTATCTTTTACACCTCCTACATATCCTAAACAGTCATCCATCTATGTACTGTCAAGCAACCATCCGCCCGTGCATTGAATACTGCTGCCATATCTGGTCGGGTGCTCCTACTATCCACCTAGGGGTCCTTGACAAAATCTAAATTAAATCACTTGAATATTTTTCTTCATTTCTATTTTGACAACCTAAAATAAGAAATAATAGTGAAGACAAAATCATTGGTATAACTAAAAGAGAAGTTTGTGCTTTTAGATCTACTTGAATAATAGTTTCTTCCAAAAGAAGCATTGATGTTTCAGATAACAAACAAAAAGACAGAAAATAAAACATTTTTGCATCAATCTAATATGAAAAATATAACAAACTTACTTCTTCCACAAAATCTCCACTAACTTCCTCATTCAGTTCCATTAAGAGATCAGTTGTGATTTGGGCCCGAGACTGAATGGAAGAAAAGAAAAACAAAAAAGGTAAATAATGGAACAAATTGATTAAAACATAAGAAATTCTGAAACAGATCAGGATTGAGAAAAGTTTAAAATATTTTAATTCTTTGAAATAAACACAAAGAGGAATAATTTGTTGATTGTGAGATTTTGTTCCAAAACAAACAGATTCATCCTAATCAATCATTTTCTCATGCTTGTTGGTTGTTTCATTTTTATGGCATATCAACCTCGGCAGGTCATTTATTGCGAACTAAATTTTATTTATTTATTGCTGGTAATACCTTTTTCTTTCAACAATTTATTGTTGTTTTTATATAAGTTTTCTGTCTAGTAATACTTTTTTCTTTTCGAGTATCAAGATCCATTGGGATTTGTTTTTAAGGGCAGGGTCCCCAAGTCCTACCCTTGTTATTTAACCCATAACTGGAGGGAAGGGACAAATTAATACCTTTCCCAAAGGTTCCCAGTGATTAAGTGAATGGAGGGTATTCAACTGGAATTCGAACTCAACTCACCAATTTCTTTTTCCGAGCTGATATTGACTGCACCACAACACACATCCATCACTAAACGCTTACAGCACCTGGTATTCCCAAACGGTCACCCATCTAAGTACTGACTAGGCTCAACGTTGCTTAACTTCGGTGATCGAGCGAGAACTGGTGTATTCAACGTGATATGGCCGTAAGCCTTAGTTAATATGTCTTACACTTTAGAAAAATACTTCTTACAGAATATATCCTAAAATGCATTTTACAATGTCTGACTAGAAGATCAGTCAGTCAGTTAAGTGCCATATGTGATACACACTTGGGCAATCATGTCTCGAAAGAGACATGATTGACTAGGCAGAATATTTTCCCACAGTAGGTTGCTATTACTTTCTGTGGTAGACTGGTTGCAAACCAAGACTTTAGAACCAGATCTGTCCTGCTATTTAACACATAGCTGGAGGGAGAAGAGACAGATTACTACCTTTCTCAAGGGTATTTGTGCATAAGTGAGTGTAATGAATTCCCCCAGCCATTTTTGAATATCTTGCTAACTGGTTGTAGGTATCTTGTGTTACTCAGAAGTGTCATGCCACTGACTGAGGTTGGGTACTGTGTAAATGTCACATTCCTTACACCCCCAAAGGAGTGGATTTGTCATGTCATGTACAGATCTGCCCAGACTTGTACCATCTAGACATGTCTACTTGCAACTTTTTGCCAAACCTAAAATTGCTATTGAAATGCTATAGAAGAGTTTATTGTGAATAAAATAACAGTATCTTGAAGAGGACTAAGGTGCCTTTGCCCTAGGTAGCCTATTTTTTAATATTAAATGGCTGGATACTATCTGGACAGACCTTGTATTTATAGTTAAACTAGCAGTATAACCCGGCATTGCTCGGGTGTAATGAAAGCTTTAAAACTAATCCATGGTCCTAAAGCTCAGACTCTTTGGACGTTGGCACGAGAGACTAAAAAGCAATAGTTGTTTCCAGTTAAAGCAAAACTGTAGACTGAATGAAAAATGAATGAATGTAAGTCAAATTTTGATTTCCTGGCATTGATATCAAATGAAAAGTTTTTTTCATTGTAAACTGAATTTTGAAGGCTAAATAAGTCCTCTGAGTAAATGGTACCATGGCTGAGATTCAGAACTACAATTATACCTACTTAGAGCCAAACCCGAAGCAAAAACTAAAATAAAAGGGCTGAAAAACTGATTTTGATCAGACCCGGTATATATTATTGATTTTCTGCACTATTGTAAGAACTGCAACCTTGAAACTTTTGAATATCGTTTCTTATGTCTTTGTCTATGAGTGTATCAAATTTGATTAAAATCGGACCACTCCTTCTATAACCCGATATTTTCGATTATTGATTTTCGATATTTATCGGGGGTACCTCAACACAAAACCTTGCTAAGAACACTCGCAGATGCTTATAGTACAACTGTGTAAATTTTCAAGAAAATCGGTTCAGCCGTTTCGGAGTCTATAGGTAATGGACACACGCACACACAGACAAAGGTTCATTTATAAATAAGTTTAGATAGAAACGAGGAAAAAAAACAATCTTTGCATTAAAAAAAAAAAAGAAAGAAAAAAGTAATTCTATCTGCCTAGATTGAAATAATGTCATTTATTTGATTGCTATTGTTTTGCAAACTAAATGTAATGAGATACTTCAGTATCATAGTTAAAATTTAACTGAGCTCTGTAGAAAGTAACAATGAGATAGAAAATTGGTTTATTCAATATTCATTAGTATTGGACAGAGTTTAATATTTTACATAATTAAAAAATAAAACCAGGATCTTTATACTTTTGATTTGCCTGCAACAGAAAAATTAAATAATATTAATATACATTAATTATGACAAACTATTGTTCTCATGTTGATTATTATAGAAAGCATTTCAGCCAAATACTCAATGGTCATCATCATGTGTACATTGTTTAGCTGATGTGGGACATCTATTGATTATTGTGTTATGTTGATCCTATGATACTTGGTCCTGGGTATAATGATAAACTGCATCTGGCAGCAAGGCCTTAGGGGTTCATGAAGTGCTGTTGTTCCAAGGTCCACCCTGACCCAGGGTGAGTCCCAGCTATGGGCAAATCGTTATCACCCAAACTGAGGGCAAAACACTATGAAAGTATCAAAATAAACTTTTATAGTGGAAATTTCAGCATTACTCAAATCCTATTTTATCTTATCATAATGACTTTCCTATAGGTATGAAAATGCAAATTTGAAGTTTTATTAATATGTTTAACATGTTAAATAGATAAATTCCTGAAGATTTTAAAACATCATTTTTAATTTTTTTCTGTAGAAACTGACCTTTTATCCTTTATATTCTATTTGTGCATCCCGTCATGCATCAGAACAAAACAGCCCACATTGTTAAATGGTTACTAGTCTTTTGTGTGAGTATATAAAAATTCACCCAAAACACAAACTAATTACGCCTTTCTTCCTGGTAAATATAGCATAAATTCCACGGACGAATTTGTACAGATTCTCCATTCCGTAAAACCTAAGAATCAAATAATTGTATCTTTGGATGTCCAAAACTTATTCACAAATGTTCCCGTCCATGAAACAATTGACATCATTATCTGTGGTGTATACAACCATGCTACTCTCCCATCAATCAATATTAAATCCACTATATTAAAAAAACTATTATTAACATGCACCACACAAGTACCCTTTCACGACCCCTTAGGCAATATTTATACACAAATAGATGGTATTGTGATGGGATCTCCTTTAGGTCCCCTCTTTTCTAATTATTATATGGCAAATCTAGAAAATAAAATAATTAATGACAACAATAAACCCTCTATATATGTAAGATACATAGATGACATCTTTGTTTTAGCTAAGAATATCGATCAAATTACATATCTTAAAAACAAATTTGAAAGTCACTCTGTCCTCAAATTTACATTAGAACTTAATATTAATAACAAAATCCCATTCCTTGATGTATTCATTGATTCTAGCACACATAAATTTACTACTTCTCTATATAGGAAACCAACTAGCATAAATTTGTGTCTTAATTATAATAGTGAATGCCCCCAACAATATAAGTTAGCTGTTATAAAAAACTTACTTCAACGCACACAAATGATATCTTCTTCCAAATCTATATTTTATAAAGAATTACACAACATTAAGCAAACACAAGTCAATAATGGATTTCCTAACTCCGTTATTGATCAGCAAATTAAAATGTATTTCAACAAAATTAACAATAGCTCTAATAATAATAATAATGGTTTACATCAAAGTAAACATAACACTATTAACTTATACTATTGCAACCAAATACATAATTATAAACAAGATGAAAAAACTCTCAAAAACATAATATGTAGAAATGTTAAACCAGTGGAAAGTAATAATCAAATTAAATTCATTATATATTATAAAAAATTCAAAACAATTGACCTCATAGTCTATAATAACCCCTACAAGTGCTAAACTAAATTCTCTACAAAAAACCAATGTAGTGTACCAATTTACATGCCCATTCAGAGATTGCATCTCTGATACTAATAAAAAACCAGTACATATATTGGTTTTACTACAACCACGCTCTCCCGTAGACTTGTCATCTTTCTGATCAGAGTACTATTAAACAACATTTCTCTGAAAAACATAAACATGTAGGTAATATCAGACAGATTTTGGTCAACAATACGGTAATCCTTACTCATACACACAGTAAGAGGAACCTGCAGATATTGGAGGCCATGTACATTAAATCTAAACAACCAACACTCAATAAAATCACCTTTAAATCCGGACATAACATATTACATTGCATTTGACTACATGGTTTTGTTGTCATTTCGCGCTATCACGCGGTGTGACGTCATAAAACCGCATTGCAAATTTGAGAACTGCGTTTATTATTTTTGGTAACTATTGCTGTTGCCAAGCAGAGTTTTATGTCAACACAAAATAAAATTGTCAGTGATGGTGGATGTTATTATATTTCAATCTAAATAACCTCTCTGAAGATGGCTCATGTGAGCCGAAAGCTTAGAAGAAAATCAATAAATAATTATCCAAATGTTGGAGAATTTTTGTCTTTATTTTCAACTGAAATTAAAGCCAAAGTACGATGTTTAGAACGGCTCATGATTAAACATAATAGACATTCATTGTCTCTTATATTTAATAGCATATCTTTAGAAAATTATTTGCTGCCTCGATACAATATATATATATATATATATATATATATATATATATATATAAAATGGTTGTAAACACTATTACTGCTAACAAATGACCATTACAACTTTAGCAATAATAAATAATTTGGAAAACAATTTTTAAAAGCATATCATAAATATTTCTTTTGTATTATTCATTTTTAATTCAAATTTAAAAAATTACCATATAAGCAATATTTGTTGATAAAGTTTTATTTTTACATTCATTATATTATTTGTACAGAAAATTTTTTGTATTTGCTTTGCCAAAATTCAGCTGTAAGTTCGAAAACATTCATAAACATTTAAACCATCTGCTGTTTTACATTACTACAAATTAGCCAAATGGAGCCAAAACATTTTTTTATTTAATTATCCAAATAAGTCAAAATAGCCTGTTTAATTTGGTTTTCTTAAAACTTTACTGGATTCTTTAAAGTGAAAAATAGCATGTTTGCCAAATAAATTTTTATTACCATTATAAACAAAATTATTCTAATGTTTCTCTCATGGTCAACTCTGTTGTTTCAAAGTGGACTCAGCATAATGACAAAAAAGAAGAAACTTTAGAAAATAGATATCTTGCTGACAATTTTGTTTATATAGAAATTCCTATAACTTTTCTATTTATATGATGGCTAGTGTTTTAAAATTTGTATAAAATATCTATGATCATTGCTACAATCTTTTTCTTTGTGCTTCTGTTTAGTCAAAGAGCCTACTAATAAATAATTGGGTTGAACCAATTCTCTGTTACAAAATATCATCAAGCTTATTGATAATATTTTTATCATTTTGTTGTCTTTTTATCCCTCAAATTTTATTAACCAGCCTATTAAATCCATATATATATATATATATATAATATTATTAACTATAGTAATTACAATACTAATAGTAATAGAACTAACTCTACCAAAACTAGTACTAATTAAGCTATAATTTAAATCGTCTTGAACAACCCACCGGGGACGAACTTGGAGGGAAAAGAGGGGGACATAAAAAAAGAAACAAACGAAATACATGAACAAAAAGTCAAGCACTCGTAAGAAAGAAAAAATCCTAAGACGAAAGCCCTAACACTAAAGCTCTCAATACGAAAGTAGAGCAACAAAGACAGAAAACCTGTCTTATATATATATATATATATATATGTATGAAATGATTTGTTTGAACATTATTTTTGATCGATACTCATATTTAAGTAGATATTCTGCTTTTAATTAAGCAGTATTATATATTTATATCTACTGGCCTGATTATTTATGATAAATTTTTATTACGAAAATGTGTCATTTGGCAACATTCGAACCTGCGACCCCTATCCACATAGGAGAAGCTACCATTTGATCTGGCAATGTCTTAGACCTCTTGACCACGAATCCTGCCGAATGACACAAATTTTGGTAATAAAAATTTATCGTAAATAATCAGGCCAGTAGTTATAAATATATAATACTGTTTAATTAAAAACAGAATATCTACTTAAATATGAGTATCGATCAAAAATAATGCTTAAACAAATCATTTCAAAATGTCGGTTGTTTATAACCAAGTTTCGTTAATCTTTGTTAATTTCCGCAATATATATATATAGAGAGAGAATTGATTATTGCATGGAGTACTAAAAAACTTTAGAAAATAAACATCTTGCTGACAATTATGTTTATACAGAAATTCCTATAATAACTTTTCTATTTATGGGATAGTTAGTGTTTCAAAATTTGAATAAAACATCCATGATCATTGCTACAATCTGCAATTTTGGCAGCAACTTAGTTGAAATTAATAATACACTATGGTTCACATGTGTTTCTTATAATGTCAGTTAAGTGCCATACGTGGTAAACGCTTGGGCGATCATGTCTCGAAAGAGACATGACTGACTAGGCAGAAGATTATCCTGCAGTAGGTTGCCATTGCTTTCTGCGGTAGATTGGTTGCCGACCAAGGCTATAGAACCCAATCTGTCCTGTTATTTAACCCATAACTAGAAGGAAGAGGTGGATTAATACCTTTCCCAAGGGTATTTGTGCATAAGTGAATGCAATGAATTCAACTGGAATCTGAACTCGGCTCCCCGATTTCTCGTTCCGAGCCGATATCCAATGCACCACAACGCACATCCATTTCTTATAATATGTGGATTTAATAAGCAGGTTAATGAAATTCAAGGCATAAAAAGACAACAAAATGATAACAATATTGTCAGTAAGACTGATGATATTTATTATGTATTAGCAGGTCATTTTCATTGTGTTTCTGTTTAGTCAAAAGAGTTTCCTAATGAATAATTGGGTTGACCTGATTCTCTGTTACAAAATATCATCAAGCTTATTGATAATATTTTTATCATTTTGTTGTCTTTTTATTCCTCAAATTTCATTAACCAGCCTATTAAATCTATATATATATATATATATATATATATATATATATATATATATGTATGTGTGTGTGTGTGTGTTGTGGAGTAATATCCTGTCTTACCCAGTCATGGGTATGGCCTGGGTTCTAAAAGACCGGGACTTGAACGAACTACAGAGAGATAGAGTGTGTTCGTGACTATATGAGAGTCTTCGTCATTACACGGGAGTGATCGAGAGCCATCGGCCTTATACGAGAGTGATCGACTTTAGTCAAGAGCCAGACGTCACTAGACGGAAGCCTTCTTCTCAAGACATACGCATATGTCCTATATAGAGACTTTGCCTTCTTGATTGTATTCTTGTTAACTGTTCGTTGGTGTACGTGTATTTGGTTTATTGTACTGAGGTATAATAAATCCCTATTCATATATTCTCTGTGTTAAGAATTATTTCTTGCACTATTCTTTCTCTGTTTATGCCCTCCTGGGATATAACTATATATATATATATATATAGAGAGAGAGAGAGAGAGAGAGAGGAGAGAGAGATAATTGATTACTGCATGGAGTACTGCTGTCATATATGGTCCGGTGCCCCTGCTTTTCATCCCAGTGTTCTTGACACACTCCAAAAGAGAATAAGTAATGTGATAGGTACCAACTTGGCGGCTCGACTCCAGCCACTTCCCCACCGACAGGATATGGCTTCCCTTTGTTCTATAAATACTTTCATGGCTTCAGTTGCAACAAACTTAAGTCACTGGTGCCCCTGCAACAGATGTTCACTCATGCAACCAGACTGGCAGTTGGGTCCCACCCATTTACAGTTACATCAACGAAATGCAGACAACAATTCTACTCCAGCAGCTTCTTTTCTTGTACTTCCCACCTGTGGAACTCGCTTCCATATTCTTGCTTTCCTGACAGCTACAACCTCCAGGAATTTAAATGCAATGTTAATACTCATCTCTTAACCACTTGACTCTAGTTTTTTCTACACCACCCTGTATATCCTTTCCCTCTATCTTTGCAACTGTCATCACACCTGTATTCCCACCCTTCTCTTGCTCTTTTCTGATTCATCTTTCTCTTCACTCTCCTCCTATCTAATCTTTTTACTCTTATGTAGCCCCCTAATCTTTTTACTCTTATGTAGCCCCCTAATCTTTTTACTCTTATGTAGCCCCCTAATCTTTTTACTCTTATGTAGCCATCTGCACAACAGTGGCATTACCACCTTGGTTGAGGTGACATGATTAAAAAAAATAAAATAAAATAAAATAAAAATAAATAAAGAAAATTAATAAAAGAAATTCAAATTTTAACTCACCATCCCAATTGAGTCTTTGGTAAGGAAGAAACTGTCAAAATGAAAGAAAGTAATTATAAATCAATGGCGATAGAAATGGTCAACAGCGAAAATTAAGTGAGAGTAGTCAAAAAATCCATTTGATTTTCTGCCTATGTGCCTGAAACCACCACAAATTTAGACAGCAATGTCTTAATAGTCACAAAAACACAGGTGCATATAGAAAAACTGAATAATTATTCCTTTTTCTAAATACAGCAGTTTTTGTTGTGACAGGTTTCAAAAATAGAGGGTTTCCTAGTTAAGACAAAGAATCATGAGGAGATTTACACTTTCCTATATTTTTTGTCAGTTTTGTGGTTTCAGTGGGGGTAGAAGACAGGTTATATCAGTAGGCTTACACTTTTTTGTGTTCATGATCCTTTTTCTTGTTCATAACTTTACCTTGGGAAGTTGCCTTCTGAGTTTGAGTTTTGTTTAATGGCATATCAACCTCTGTGGGTTATTTAATGCCAAAAAGGTGGGGTTTTAAAGTATTTTTCAAAAATATTTATTTATTTAAATATATATTTAAAATATTTTTTTAATGTTTGGTTATAGTGAGAAGGTTAATTTAATCAGATTTTAATGAAAATTTGTTTTTAATCTTTTTTATTTCAGAAAACTGAAAATGTCTTCTAGTTTTGTATTCAACAATGTTTTGTTGAGAATTTTTTCCCTTCAAAAATGTGTTATGCTAATAATTTTTTCTTCAAAAATGTATATTTTTCTATATGTCTATTTTTATACTTTCATAGTGCTTTGACCCCAGTTTGGGTGTTAACTATTTGCCCATAGCTGAGACTTTAACAGGTGCTACCACTCCGGGTCAGGGTATTAAGAGGTGATTCGATGCTCCTCACAACCTCCTAATCAGAAGCTTTGCTGCCGGATGCAGTTTATTGTCATGCCCAGGACCGTTGCCTTCTGAAGACTTGACATAGTTTGAATATAATCAAAAGTGACAGCAGTATTTGACATCACAGTTCAATTAATGTAACAGGCCTGACAAGTGTGATATGTATAAAATTTGGTGGTGGTGGTGGGGATTATACTGTACACTTAACGGTAAAATAACTTACTTGTTTCCAACATCTGCACCAGTAACTTTGTTTCCATCAACAATCGTAAAGGAACCAATTCCTGTTGAAAAATAATTAGTAATAAAAATAATTAAATTTTTCAATGAAATGAAGCAAAACGCAATAAAGAGTGTGTAATTATTGACTTTAGTGATGAGAGCTGGAAAGAAATTATCTTGATGATTGAAAACAAGAGGGGGGAATATCAATGAGTAACTGTGATTTTATGGTAACAATTTAATAACAGGACATTATAGAATTCTTAGACACCTAAACAGTTCCAAAAAAGGCAGTCATAAAGACACTTTACCATTTAATGACATTTTATCTTTCCAGTACAAAATTTAAAAAAATAACTTTATTTAAAAGTAATCTCATCAATCTAAATCTAATCTATCTAATCTAATCTAAGCTTATTTATAAATGGAACTTTGTGTGTGTGTGAGTGTGTGTGTGTGTCTCTTACCTATAGACTCCGAAACACCTGAACCAATTTTCTTGAAAATTTACACAGTTGTACTATAAGCGTCTGCGAGTGTTCTTAGCTAGGTTTTGTGTCGAGGTACCCCTGACAAATATCAAAAATCGATAATCGAAAAAAATTGGGTTATAGAATAAGTGGTCTGATTTTAATCAAATTTGATACACTCGTAGACAAAAACATAAGAAACGATATTCAGAAGTTTCAAGGTTGCAGTTCTTACAATAGTGCAGAAAATCAATAATATATATGGGGTCTGATCAAAATCAGTTTTTCAGCCCTTTTATTTTAGTTTTTACTTCGGGTTTGGCTCTAAGTAGGTATAATTGTAGTTCTTAGTCTCAGCCATGATACCATTTACTCAGAGGACTAATTTAGCCTTCAAAATTCAGTTTACGACGAAAAAAACTTTTTATTTGATACCGATATCAAATAAAAAGTTTTTTTCGTTGTAAATCAAAATTTTGATCAGGAAATAAAAATTTGACTTACATCCATTCATTTTTCTTTCAGTCTACGGTTTTGCTTTAACTGGAAACAACTATTACTTTTTAGTCTTTTGTGCCAACTATGGATTAGTTTTAAAGCTTTCATTACACCCAAGCAATGCTGGGCTATACTGCTAGTTAGTTTTAAAGATTATATAAAAATGCAGTGAAAAAAACTAAAGTAACAAGAAGAAAGGCATTATCAGTTATCAGGCATTAATGCCAACATTATTAATAGGATTATTGCATGCATATTTTGATACAAATTAAAATTTTGAAAATAATTTGAATGTAGAGGGATTCCTATTAAAATTGTGAGTCAAAGAATTAATATGTTTTGAAACCCTCCCAGCTATTGTACTATTTTTGCTAGTGCCTTATCCATTCAATAGATGTGTGGGTGGTGTGATGGATAGGAGCTTAAAATGAAAAATCAGTAAGTCGAGTGTGTTACATTTCATTTAAGCACAAATACTTTGGGAAAGAAATGAATCCATCACTTCTCTCTTTATCTATGGGTTAAATATTAGGATAGACTGAGATCTTCAGCTTTAGGTGGCAATCAGTCTAGGAAAAAGACAACTCTGAATTCAAAACTTTATGTAGCCCAGGTATAGCATATACTATGCAGTAATAGAGGTCACGGTGACTATATGACCCACAACTGTGTCAATGTCAGTCAGTTAAGTGCTATACGTGAAACATGCTTGGACGACCATGTCTCGAAAGAGACATGACTGACTGGGCAGAAGATTATCCTGCAGTAGGTTGCCATTGTTTTCTGCGGTAGACTGGTTGCCAGCCAAGGCTATAGAACCCAATTTGTTCTGTTATTTAACCTATAATTGGAAGGTAGAGATGGATTAATACCTTTCCCAAGGGTATTTGTGCCTAAGTGAATGCAATGAATTCAACTGGAATTTGAACTCGGCTCCCAGATTTCTCGTCCCGAGCTGATATCCACTGCACCACAACGCACATCTTGTCAATGTATTATTATTAATCTCCCCAAAATAATAGATATAAATTGCATTTCTCTGTTGTAGGGATTCAGATGCAAAATGAATTTGATTTAGATTATGAACAAATTTTGTTTGAAATAAAGCTTATAGTTAACACATGTTGTTTCATTTTGTAATAGAATTTTAACAACCATTTTCCTATTATAACCAATCATTAGTGAGGAACTGATCAAGAAGTGCCTGAATGTACCAGCCACCAGATAACACTGTATTTCAATATACCTGTCATAAGATCAACTACAAGCATCAGAACTTTTAAAAGTTGCAGATTTCTAAAACCATTTCTCAATGTCAAAGAGGCTAAATTTGGTATCATTTGAAAGAAAAATCAATTTACATTCAACTTTTAAAACTTGATATTCAACAATTTTTACGATATATCAGTTTATCACTCACATCACACACTCAGATTTTTCAGCTTCTGAGATTAACAATTGAAATTTCTTAAAAGCTGATATAGTTAAAAAAAAAAAAATCATATGAATACAATTTAGATTTCACATTATTCATGAAGTGAAACAATGAAGCAAATTTTTGTTTATTCAGATGTTTTCATATAACAATAACTTTAGCTTATTTTGATTTGTAAAGATCAAATTTTTGTTTAATATTTGAAAACAAGCCCCATAGAAAAAGCTCAAAGAGTTGTTTATTTATATATAAGATAAGGGCAAAGTCGAATTAGCTGAGAGGGTATTATTTGAAAAAGTTTAGCAAATGAATCCTTTTACAGACCTGGTAATACAAGGTTTTTGAGTATTTCAGTTCCAGTAGCTGTGGCATTGATCAGGCAAATTTTGGCTGCTTCCAAACATACCTGTCCATGGTCTCCCCATAATCTGCAAGAAATTTGGTAAAAATTATGAAATAATTGATTATGAGGATATGAAGCTTTCAAGAAAAAAATCTGGATGAAGAGTTTGAATTTTGTTTAACGGCATAATGGTAGGTTATTTAATGTAAAAAATGTGGGGTTTTAAGGTATTCTTTTTTAATGTTTGGTTATAGTAAAAAGATTGATTCAGTCAGCTTTTAATGAAAATTTTTTGTTTTTATTCTTTTTATTTTAGAAAACTGAAAATGTCTTTTAGTTTTGTATTCAAAAATGTTTTGTTGAGAATAATTTTTTTTCCTTCAAAATTGTGTGATGGTAA
Source organism: Ascarosepion bandense (assembly GCA_037127315.1). Classification (NCBI taxonomy): domain Eukaryota; kingdom Metazoa; phylum Mollusca; class Cephalopoda; order Sepiida; family Sepiidae; genus Ascarosepion; species Ascarosepion bandense. The sequence continues at coordinate 567,254 of JBBBDQ010001458.1, forward strand.
TAATTTTTTCTTAAAACATGTATTGTTGGTAATATCTTTCCTTCAAAAATGTATATATATTTTTTAAAAGTATTTTTACGTATATATTTCCATAAAAGTGTATTTTTATACTTTCACAGTGTTTTGACCCCAGTTTGGGGGTTAACTATTTGCCCATAACTGAGACCCTAACAGGTGCTACCACTCTGGGTCAGCGTGGACCTGGAAACAACAGCAATTAAGAGGTGGCTCCATGCTCCTCACAATCTCCCAATCAGAGGCCTTACTGCCGGATGCAGTTTACCGTCATGCCCAGGACCCATGCATCTTTAGATTTCAGTGTCACACTTTCTGTCCTCTGTTAGAACATTTCCCAGATATTTGTTTGTACTTGTTTGATTTTGAGCTCATCGTTTTGCTAACAACCATTCATTCAATTTTCTTGTAGTCTATGTCTAGTTCTTTTTTTCTTGATTTTATTAACTACCTCGTGTTGTTTCCTTTCCATGTCAGCTATTGAAACCGTTTCATCTGCATATCTTATGTTGTCGAAATTGTGGCTGCCAATAATAAATCCTAGTAAGACACCTAATGCATTCAGAATTACTTTGCTGTATAGGTTGAATAAATCTGGTGATAAGACCCATCCTTGTCTTACACCCATTTCAGTCTTTGTGCATCTACTGAACTCATTTTCTATCCATATACTTGTTACTGATTCTTGATTATTCTAATAACCTTCCCAAATATATCAAGGTTGCGGAGTAGTTCTAACAGATCTTTGTGATGTACTTTTTCGAATACCTTTGTTTAATCTATAAAGCACAGGTACACATCTTTCTGCATTTGAATTATTCTTTCTGATAACATTCTGAGCATAAATAGCATGTTCTCTATTCCAGCGTCTTTAATGAACCCGCACTATTCTTGTTTTTTTCTCTGGCTGAATACTGTTGTGCACTCTATTCATCAGAATCTGGATGAGGAGTTTTGTTATGTGGCTCATTAAGCTAATTGTTCGGTGGAGTTGACATTCTTTTGTTCCTGGCTTCTTAGGCAGTGCTATGAAAATCGATTTGTTTAGGTCTTCCAGTATCTTACCACTGTTGTAGATTTCATGTATTATTTCTGTATTCTTGTCTATAAGGAAATCATCTAATATTGTAAGCATTTGTATTACAATTCCACCTTTATCTGTGATACTCATCCCTTCCATTTTTCATTGAGCCATTCCTCTTTAGCCCCTCTTTTTTTCAGTGAATAATGAAGGAATAAAAATTATTAAGAACGTTAAAACACTGTGGCCAGTTGGGAAATATAAAACAGGAAAAGAATAGTTTAAATGTCAACATTTTAGGAGTTTATGTGAAAAGAGGTGGCCAAACACAGGATTATACATGCAGGAGGAGAGAAAAATGAAATAAGAGTTGTCTTGATACGAGACCAAGACATAAAAAAAAATGTGTTTTGCAATATTGTCAGTTATCTGAAAGAATTCTTGTCATTAAACTGTAAGGAAAACCTTTCAACATATCCATCATAGTTGGGTATGTACAAATTACAGGAGAAGAAATCAAGAAGTTCTTCTCTACAGTAGACAACACCAAAAGCTTGGTATATATTGCAATGAATTATAATTATCATGGGAGACCTGAATGCCAAAGCAGGCAAGGATAGGGATGGTGAAATAGCTGGCAAATTCGAACTAGGAGCCTGCAACAAATGTGGGGAAAAATGGGTCCATTGGTGCATCATAAATAACCAGGTAGTAGCTAACAACTGGTTTCAAGAACACCCAAGATGAATATGAACATGGAGAATCCCAGGAGGAGAAATGAAAAGTAAAATCAACGAGATAACTATTAACATGTGAAACATTCTAGTTGAATTTGTTGCATTCACTTATGCGCAAATATCCTTGGAAAAAGTATTAATCTGTCTCTTTGTTCTAGTTATGGGTTAAACAACAGAACAGACTGGGTTCTATAGCCTTGGCTGGCAACTAGTCTAAAAACTAATGGCAACCTACTGCAGGATAATCTTCTGCCCAGTCAGTCATGTCTCTTTTGAGACTTGGTCGCCCAAGCGTGTTTTACATATGGCACTTAACTATCATATTTCACATTTGATATCAAATTCAGATACAGACATGTTTCAAATTTGTTATATATATGGCCATTATTGGCAAAGAGTGTTTGCTGAGATAAAAAGTATGAATGCAGAAATCAACAATGCGTTTCATGTTTTTAACCCAGCACATTTTTGTGTCGAGTAGGAACCCAAATCCTCTCCCAGTTGTGTCTCTGTCCTTGAAGACAGAGTGCGGCTCAGTTGTAGCTTTATCCGTGAGGACAGCGTTGCATCTGAGGAAAATGACTGTGCAGATGCCAGGTCTCGGGTAACAGTGTCCTGCGGCTGCGCCACCCCATTGCAGCAGAGGGGTGGACCAGGTGCTTGTCACTGGGGCCAGCTCAACCGGCAGTTGAGGGGACTGTGGAATTTTTATTCCTGCGCCTGTTCATACATGGTCGGGTTCCCCACTTTAAAAAAGATCTTTGTGTCACATCCCGTTCCAGTGGGGGAGTAGGGTAAATATCATATTTACACGTTCACATGTGTTTGCGTGTTAGCAAAAGTGAGTTGGTGCACTAAGAAGCAAAAAACTTGAATAAAATTCTGGTATAGAGTGGTGTTTTTTGTTGTTATACTGACATAAAAAAAAAAAAACTTGCATAGCCACTAAAGCGTTATTTGCTTTTTTTTTTTGTTTATTCTTTGCATGCACTCACACACAATTTAATTACATTGAAGACATTTTTAGCTTAGAAGTGGTGGTATGTCAAAGCTGAAGATTAATGAAGGCAAAGATGACAATGATTAATGAAAGTGAAATTGCAGAAAATACAGGATGTATCTTCATTTTACCATTGTGACAGCATGTGTGAACTTTATATCGCCAAATGGATAAGTTTGCTCAGTTGGATGAAGTAGAGATTGAAAGACAGTTTTAGAGAGGAGCATTTTCATAACCTACAGCAAACTGTACAGGGTGAATAAAGGTTTGAGCAGCAAATAATAGGCATAATGAAAAAAAGGCGGTTGAAAATACTAATAGTAATGAAGTTGGTGTTTGTAAATGACTTTACTGATTATTCAGGGCTGCAGCAATTGCTGGACATTGAAACATTGGGAGATTTAATGGCTAGGACCGGTATAATGACGTTGAACAAAAAAAAATCACTTTGTAGTAGTAACCACGAAGGATGACAAGCCTTGAATAACGAAGAATCAAGGGTGGGGAAAAATGTGTGTTTTTTTTAAAGGCATATTATGGTAAGAAGAACATACGAATAAAGCCGGAGCGGACAATGAAAGAAATGTTGTGAAAATAAAATAAAGATGTATTGTTCCAAATGTACAATAAATAATGGTAGCTTCTCACCCAAGAAATTCAAACAGAAAGCAGACATAAATCATAAATGGTGATTTGGTCAAGTCAGATATGCAATGGTCAATTCGGATCATATTGACTCAACATTAGGGGGAAAAGTATACTAACCTATCAAATTTATGTTGAGATGTTACGAAATAATTAATCATAGTGCTTAGAAGATAGTTTTTAATTCAATTTTATTTTCACATAAATATTTTTAGATAGTTTCTGTGTTAAAAAAAAAATGAAAAATTAATCATAGTTTTAATTTAAAATTGATTTAACTTAAAAAAATCCAATGACAGACTTAGTGTTTTTAGAGAGCGTTTAAAAAATGAATATAAACTTGGTTTCTGAAGTATAAACAAATTATCTGGAAAAACCAGGGTTTTAAAATACACTTTTAAAATGCCTGGTTGGGTGATGTTTGTTTTTAAAAAAAAAAAAAGTAAAAAAAAAAGGCTTATTTTTAGTTTATGAAATGGCACTTTTTTGAGTTTTGAGTGACTAAAAAAACAATCAAACACTGAACAATAGAAGTGTACGTAAATTTGAAATTGCTAAAAAAAAAAAAAAAAAAAAAAGAAAGGTCAACAATATAAACAAAGAAGCAACTTACCGGAGTTGCCGGTCATATCTGTTAGATTTATCGGAAACTTCTGAGGTGCCAGTCGAAGTATTAGTGGAAGTCTCCATGTTTGTTTCTAAAAAGCGTTTACTTTCCACACCGGGCGCAAGGAAATATCACTCTTCTTTTTCGGAGGTAAACAAACGAAACTACTTCCGTTTCAGGTCGATCACTGCTGTAACCCAAAACGGTAAGTAACTCTTCCATAGACAAGTACTTGATTACTTCCCTTGTCTATAAAAAACATTTATCCATTCATTTTAAAGCCAACATTGTCTTAAAATGAAGAAATACAAGGAGATTGTGATTAGTGCAAAAAATGAGCACAAAGTATAAAATAACACCTATGAAAATTATTTAAAATGTACTAAAAATTTGTAAACATATTTTTAAAAAATCATGGACTGTAATATAATGGTCTAATCAGCCATTATAGTTGGGTTACTAATTGTAGTTGAATGATGTTAATTAAAGTTTACTAATTGACTTAATTAAAGATTAGTAGAGGTAATATTAATAACTGAAAATCATTTCTTGTTGGAAATAGAATATGTATATTCAATAATGAGAAGTTTCCGAATAAAAAGTTACCTCCCTTAGATTGCAACTTGGAATTTTTACAACAGGAAACTAATTGAAAGTTTTTTAATAAACAAGAACAAAAAACAAAAGAACATTTAATCGTAAATTTATAGAATCGAAGAGTAAACTGAATTAGAATAACTAACGTATGCAGAAAATTCACATAGTAAACGAATCTGTGTTCAAAACCTAAGATTAGACGTAAATATTTGTAAATGATTGCGAATGATCATTTTAAAACTGAAGTGAAATTGCAATGAAACAAAAGTTTAATAAGCAGAATTACATTATCAAATATTTCAACATGAGAAAAAAATTGTATGAGGGTCGGATGAAAATGCCTAATCTTTATTAACAGAAACATTCCAATCATAACACAAGTCACAGGATTCAAAATCTAATCTTCAACACAGTCTCCTTCCTTTTAACTTTTCAATAGTGGAATTTCTTTTTTAATGAGGGCATGCGTACTGGCATTGTATAATGTTATTGGCTGTTTCTTTCTTTATCTTAAAGTTGTCATGTCCACCTTATCATTACCGGAGAACACGTGGGAAATTTGTTGCAAGGTTAATTGAGATTAATTTCTCTGTTGGAGTTTTTACATGGCACAAGGCCACTTCCCAAAGGAACTTCCTAACTAAATCCTTATATACCACCATTATTTTTATAAGCGTTGAAAATCATTCATTAAACAAGCAAATGGAAAGTTGAATGAAATTGACAAAGTATCAATTTGCTACTATAAAGTGTATTTAACAAATATTAACAAGAAATTCATAAATTACATAGATGTTGAAATTGTTTGTTTCAAAGTGTCTTCCATGGACTGTATGAAAATTTGTGTTAGAGCTTTTGACGTCAATTGAAATGTTCATTGTTGCTGTAAGATTTATCAGTGTGATAAGAAATTTGTGTGAGGAATATTATTACTAAAAAGAATTGTTCAAATCTGAGAGTTCATGAATAACGTTCATTTTTATAGTTGTATAGAAAAATGAATTTGTATGAGAAAGTGAGTTGGACTTAAAGCACGTATATTTCTAGATGATGTATGCGTAAAAATTTCTAGTGCCAACTGACGAAAAATACGCGGCAAATCGTATATATAGGTGTTCAAACATCCTTACATTCTTGTACTCACTGTGTTTACATCAAGTGCAGCCTTTTCGTAAACATTCAACAGAATCCTGTGAATGTTTGCAGTTCTTGAAGAAAGAGGGGGCGTCAGTAGCGTGACGGGGAAAACACGTGTGTATAATTTAACAACTCAAAATAAGGAATTTATTTACAAATTTACACAGTTGTAATTGTCAGTAGATTATTTCAAGACAAGTAATCACACTAAAAATTTGTAGATTTGGTAAACAGAGTAAATGTTCATAATAAAATATTAAACACTAAATACATTTCTAAAATTTGATTTCACACATAAGTATTAAGTTAAATTCCATAAACAAGGTTTCCAAAATGATCAAAACAAATTGAAAAAGTTTTTTTTTCACATTAAAAATATTACAGCGGAATTCAATATTCTAGGTACTTAGCTTCAACAGTAGAAAGATACTTGGCAATCACCAGTAGTCATTACAGGCTAATAATATATTGGCGTGAAATGGACAGCTCTGACACCGACTGACTTTCTTGTCGTGGTTATTAAACTTGGTGAAATGGATTCTGTTAGCAGCATTCAAGTTATCGCCACATGACGAAAGAATTGGTCGATTGATGTTACATTAAATAACGGTTGTACACGAGCGTCTGCTTCCGGGCCGAACTGAAATTGTCGGTGGTTTTTCTCAATTAAATACTTTTCAGAGTGGCTCAGGTCGCATCGGCGGGAAAATTGCGTCTCGTGCAGAAATATTTTGTGAAGTGAATTAGCCAATTAGATTTCGAGTTTAAAAAAATTAAGAAGGCTGACTGGAGCTTACTTTAAAAAAAAATTGCACAAACTTTAACTACTAAAATAAAGCGATAAATAAATTGTCACCAAGCTGCGATCAGTAAATTGTCCTATGATAGATAAGTAGTATTTTTTAGCCAACGGCATTACGAGTTTGCAAACCGTGAAGAAGAAAGTTAATTTTATTTCGTATCCACTACGTACTTCCTTTTTTCAATAACAGACATTCTATGATATTTCTTTGCTGTCTCTGTTTGTCCAAAAAGCAACCATTTTTGTTGGAAAGATCGGTAGGAAAAGAGATGTTAATGCCACAATATTTCTCAGGGGCTTCTCGGCACTTCATGATTTAGAGTTAAAAAATGAAAAGATTCTGATACCTTTAAAATGAAATTTGAATGAACATAACGTTTTGATCGATGTTCAATCGAAGGTAATAAAAACAACTGTTCATAGTGTGGATGGTGGATATCCAAAGTGAATGTAGAAAAATAAATGTAATAAGAAAAAAAATGTTTTTTAAGCTTTTACTTTGGATGGCAAAGTTCTTTTTACACGTGATGCCCCAGGTGGGTTGCATTTAACTGTCGTTACCTGAAAGATGGACAAAGAGATGTGGAAAAATGAAATAAAATCGATAAATAAAATAATAATAGTAGTGAATAATCAAAAATACATTTTCACATGATGCTAAAAGTAAAGGAACCAGAAATATGATTACTTCACTTGGCTTCGTCAAACGTCGTTAGGCGATGCTGGTTAAGTCTATAAAAAGACAAACATTTTCCTGCCTCACTCCAAGATGTATTACCAAGTGGTAATTACGTTCCCGCTTCTCGTTTTCCTCGTCCGATGACGAATGACCTCTCTTTCTACTCTCCAATGCATGGCGTTCGCTCGTGTATTTCAAAATTTCTACCTATGAAGTAAACCAATCTTTTCTTTGACCGTTCCAACTCTGCGCAAGGCCGACTTGGGATCAACCATTATAATGATGGTTATCCTCACTTACCCTAATTTCTGAACCAATAAAAAGTAAACGGATGTTCTAGAACCATGTTTAAATCTTCCAACGATAATGTAAGTACAATTTTTTCTTTGGTTGTTCCAATTCTGTGCTAAGCTGACTTGAACCTCGACAATTAATACGATACTTATCCTAACTCTTTTATATATATATATATATATATATATATATATAAACAGAAAACAGACATACCCAGGAGACATTGAGAACTTTATTTCACTACAGTTTATATAAGAAAATGAAAATAAATGGTCCGTGGTAGAAACCCAAGTTTTTGTATGCTTTTATCTTAATTGTTAGACGTCAACACGCCCCACCCTAAAATACATCAATCCTGCTTATGTGTTTATGTGCGTGCGTGTGTGAGATAATAACTTAAAAGTGCAAGGTTTTAGACAATGTAAGAGAAAATATGACACATGTTATCTGTTAATATCTATTGTTTTAAAGGAGTCTCCCTAAAATGCCACTGCTCGCAAATGGTAGCGGTAAAAATAGGTTAGATAGACTAACCTATCGCCCGGTTCACACTCCACCCACGTCTATTGAAGAGGTGAAGAGGCTCATCCCTTGTTCCCTGTTTAGGATGTGGTTTCCGGCTTTCTCTTTTCCAATCTTTTTCACCCCTTTTCCTTTTTTTTGTTCAATTGGAGTAGATAGACTAACCTATCGCCCGGTTCACATTCTACCCACGTCTATTGAAGAGGTGAAGAGGCTCATCCCTTGTTTCCTGTTTAGGATGTGGTTTCCGGCTTTCTTTTTCCAATCTTTTCACTCTTACGTAGCCCCCTGCACATCAGTGGCGTTACCGCCTTGCTCGGGGTGATATGATTAAAAAAAAAAAAGTCCGTGCTACTGCTCACAAATGGTAGCGTAGAAATTCGTGCAATTCGTGACCACTTTTTAAATTTTCTCAAACTTTTGGGTTACCCGTTATATCTTAGAAGTGTCTTAGAAATAAACATTTTAGCCCATTTTCTTTCTTTCTTTCTTTCTTTCTTTCTTTCTTAATAAGATCATTTTCACCATGTAACACCTACAAGTCTATGATATTTTTCGTCAAATAATCACATGGTTCTTTGGCGTAAGTGATCTGAGATATTTCTACGTTCATCTGTCTAATTAAACATTGGCTCATCAGTAATTGAAATCCCACGCATTGATCAAAGTAATTTTTTTTAAAAGTAGAGTCTAATTTATTAGATTTTACTTGTTTATTTTATTAAGAAGGGGGGATATAAAGAAGGGGGGATATAAAGAAGGGGGGGATATAAAGAAGGCATTAGAATGTTAGTCCTCAATTATCCGGACTTCAGTTATTTGGGCGTGAAATAAAGAAAACAATAAAACTCATCCGAATATTTTTCACTAAAACCATTTTAATATTTCATCTCTGACAATCGTTTTGAGAATGTAGAAAACCATATTCAACGTTTGATGAAAACGTTGATATGATTATTATTTTTTTTTAATCATTTCACTCCAAGCATGGCGATAATATCACAAAGACGCAAGGGGGTTACTGGGAGTGAAAGAGAATGCGAAGACTTTCTTGAGGAGAAAGGACAATAAAAGAACAGGTTCCAGGAAGACTTAAGATTGCATTTAACGTTGCATTTATATTTTTGAAAATCGTCGACAACAAGAAAGCAAGAAACCAGAAGAGAGTTACACAAGCGAGAAGTGCAAATAAAACTATTAGAAAAGAACGTACGGTTGTATCTAGCTATTTCAATTTAATAGTCAGTCAGTTAAGGGTCATACGTGATACACGCTTTGGGCGATCATGTCTCTTTCAAGACATGACTGACTGGGCAGAAGATTATCCCGCAGTAGATTGCCATTGCTTTCTACGGTAGACTGGTTGCCGACCAAGGTTATAGAACAAAATCTGTCCTATTATTTAACCCATAACTGGAGGGAAGAGACGGATTAATACCTTTCCCAAGAGTATTTGTGCGTAAGTGAATGCAAGGAATTCGAACTCTGCTCCCCGATTTGTCCTTCTGAGTCGATATCCACTGCACCACAATGCACATCCTTTGCACAACGCACATCCTGTTCAATTTAATAAGACCTAGAATTAATTCTTGCTAATTTCCTTGTTGTTTTCATGAAAATAATAATAAATAATAAAAAAAAAACAACATGCACTTAAATGATCATAGCTTGGCTATGAATATGTTTGACAACTGTTTAAGTCAGGCGCGTTTCCAACTAGAATAGATCCTTGCAAATACATCTTCTTTAAATCAACTTCGTTAGTTAACGACAGAAAAACGGGAACCTAACCGAAAACGGACAAAAATTGACGCATTTCTTTTCATTGAAAATTAAAAATAAAGGACCAAATACTTTAAAAATGTTATTTGATGATATAAATGTTAAATTTCTTTCCCCAGATTACTTAATGTGTTTTGTTCTTCACACTCTTTCGACAAATTACCTATTATCTGGAATTTTGAATTATACGAACATATTTTTAACATTTATCCTAACGTGTCTGGATAATCGAGGAAGTAATATATTTTACTTGGTATGAGGTATGCGTAATTGCTTTATAGATTCTAAATTCATTTTTTGAATGAAACATTTTTGTAATATATACTGTAATGGTTGTTACAATGTTTTTAAATTCATAGTATCACTACACAAAAAATTTCTCATGTTTCGAAGCCAACCCATTATGTTTTTGGCTTCATCCTCAGGTGATTTTTTTTAGAAATGAGAATTATCTAGTTGAAAAGACCGTTTATTTGTGTTGGATTTGTTATTTTTGGGTGTTAGAGGGGTTGGTCTGTATTTTGAGTTCCGTTGACCTTTTTACTGGTCTTAGGGTCAAGTGTTTGTTTTTGGCAGAGTTCATGATAGGTTAATCTATTTAATCTTGAAAGGGCTGGTGGTGTTGGCGCCATTTCTAAAAAAATCACCTGAGGATGAAGCCAAAACATAATGGGCTGGCTTCGAAACATGAGAAATTTTTTGTGTAGTGATGCTATGAATTTAAAAACATTGTAACAACCATTACACTATAACGCTCTACATTTGTATCGAGCACTCTTTATAAAAGTAAATGCATGAACAAAAAGGTAAATAAACCTACGAGTTCAACAACTTCGTTACAATATATATATATATATATATATATATATATATATATATATATGAAGGAAGCATTAACATAGTGATGATCCACGTATACTGTCTTATATAGGAAAGAATATTAAAAAGTTTTGAATTTAAAAATGTATTTTTAGACAGTATTTGTTTATTTTTATTATTGTATTTTATATTTCAGACCGCCCTCGGTCCTTCATCAGAAACAAGTGATTTTTAAATTTGAATTAGAAACGTATTTCACGAGAGCGTCTGTGAATTTTTTGTTGACACAAACGTGGTGCGTTTGTTTACATCACGTGACACGTCTGTGGAGAGAGTTTGTTTTTCACCAAGTTACGCTGAAACCGACAGATTTTATTAAAAAAAAAAATATCAGTAAATGTAAATCTAAATTCACAGACGCTCTCGTGAAATACGTTTCTAATTCAAATTTAAAAATCACTTGTTTCTGATGAAGGACCGAGGGCGGTCTGAAATATAAAATACAATAATAAAAATAAACAAACACTGTCCAAAAATACATTTTTAAATTCAAAACTTTTTAATATTCTTTCCTATATATATATATATATATATATATATATATATATATAAAGGAAGCATTAGAGTATATATATATATATATATATATATATATATATATATATTTTTAGTTTTGCGCATGCGCGTTGTTTTGCTTTTATTTTGTTGATTGCACCAGAAATTTGGAAACAACATGCTGTACCGCTTAGCATTCACACCGGAAGCTTCAATACAAGCATTTCAGAGTGTTTGAATGCAGATGAGTCTAATGGTGATTACGAAGATACGACAACTCGGAAAACTCACTCTGATCGTTCTGATAAAAAATAACTCCCGAATTTGTTGGTGAAGACCTCAGAGTCAACACGGAGGCCTACATCAAGTGCCTTGAGGAGGTAGTGCTGCCTTGGGTCAAGAGGGTGGCTGTTGAAAGACCCTTTCAACATGACTCTGCACCATGTCACACAAGCAGAAGAATATAGTGGTAGCTGTCAAACAATTTCTGCGACCGCATCACCCCTCACATTAGGCCACCTAGCTCCCCTGACTGTACCTCCTTGATTATTGTGTAGGGCGAAGTTGAGCGAGAGGCTAACATGACTTCTTGTAAAACTAAAGATGAATTGAAGACAAGAATTATGGCAGCATTCATCAACTTAAACAGGGAGGCCGACCAAAAGAGTGGCTGGAGATACCGAAATCGTCCGGAGGCCGTGGATGAAGCCAATGGCGATTTTATTGAATAAATTTACTCATTACTATTTCAAGATATCTTTGTATAATTTTGATAAATATATGTTAAAATGATATGTATATGTTATTTTCATTTTTTGCGTAATTTAGACGATAATTTATTTATCACACTATATATATATATATATATAGTCATCCGCAGACAGGTCTGTTTCGCTGTATCACAGCTCATCAGTATGGTTAGACTCCGACTGCTTTTAACCCAGGATTGAAACACGACCGAATTGGCGTCAGACGACGATTTTACTTCTGGGCTATGGGCGCTCGGTAGAAGAAGGCAGATTTTTAGCGCGTATATTATCATTATACACGCCCAATAGCCAAAGTGCTCTAATTCCTTATATATATATATATATATATATATATATATATATGTTTAAACATTATAAACTGTGTAGGAAGTGTCTAGTTTCCAAAAAGGAGGGCGCTGGAACTTTAGTATACACCTAATATTTGTATTAGAATCACGAATGTATGTCTGGAAAGTTTATCTTTAACTTGATTCAGTTAACCGATCCCACCTGGTTGCCTGTTCTGAAAAAGGGTGTGTGTGTCTGTGTGTGTGTGTGTCTGTGTGTGTGTGTGTGTCTGTGTGTGTGTCTCTGTGTGTGTGTGTGTGTGCGAGAGAGAGAGAGAGTATAAAAGAGAAATATGTAGATAGATGCCTATAACGAGGGAGGGCTATTTTTAGAAACAGTTCCATCCGACATCAGCAACTTCTGTCTGCTACAGCTGTGTTCTTAAACCCGAAACCTCATGGGTAAACAGTGATATTTATAGATGAATATATGAACGTTAAGGTGGAAGAAAACACTAAGGGTAATAATAATAAAAAAAAAAAAGGAAGAAAGTAAGCTGTTATCGTGTCATAGTGCATGTGTTCCTTGGAACCCTTTAAGATCTCTATTTTAAAATCGCTGCTCGCAAAGCAACAACCCTTCGAACTCTTTCTCTCTTTCTCTCTCTCTCTTGTGTGGGTCTCGGGGTTTACGACATCCAGCCAAAAATGTAAGTAATTTTTATTGATTAATGTGCTTATAAGTTATAATGACAGTGATAATTTTATAGGATTTTTTGCGGTGTGAACGATGATCATTTCATGTCGTTTTTATTCAATATTTTTCCGACAATGTAACGTAACTTACAAATGAATTTATTCTTTTTAAAATATAAGTTTTTATAAATATTAATACAGAATTATTAATATAATAACGTTTTTTGCTGTTCATTTTCCTTTGTTTTGATTAATAATCAGATTAATTCGATATTGGAATACAGTCAGTATTTTCCGTCTGTTGTCTTGATTTTTGTTTGAGGCGTCTATGTTGTGTGGTAGTGTTTATGTTAACTGCAAGTCTTTTACACCCCTCTCTGTTTGTACTAGTCATCATCAAAATAAAAAAGAGAAAAGACTGGATAATTTTCCCGATGTAACTTTTCGAGTTTAGAATTTTCATAACGAAGACATTGGAAAGGTGGTAGTAACCTAGCAAAGATAAAAATAGGACGAGATATTTTTTACAACTATTCTCCATAGCAATGTTACTACAGAATGATATATTAAATATTTGTAATAAAATTTTCTGATTCACACAGGCGTAAGAAATGTTGAAAGACTTTATTGACTGCCATGGTTGAGCCCAACATGCATGCACTAACATTTATGACCAAAGGAATAGGAAACCCATACAAACGGTTTGAATTTTTAGCTAAGACACTGGAATGGAATCTGCTGCTCTAAAAGACCCAAGAGAGTCACCTTGTTCCTTCTGTTCTCACGGTCTTTGAAGAGCATCGGAACATCCTCTGTCGGAACAACCAGATTAATCTGCTGGCGGTTATAGCGGACGATCTCTTTTCAGCGGCTGCGTGGTCCGTCGTGAGCTCGTCTCCAGTCTGCAGATGGCGGGTCGATTGATTTGGTTTGTTTTGTTTTACGGTATATCAACCTTAATGGGTTATTTGATGCCGACAAAATTTTTACAATAGATTTGTATGAATAAAATATATATTCTTTGTAAGAAATAAGTTTGTAGATCAGCTTTCTTTGACGTATTTTTGTAAAATGTTTTTCGTTGAGAGTCAGATCTGTTGCTGGTATGTGTATTTTCCCAAAAATGTATTGATGGAAATATTTCTTTTTTTTCAAAAATGTGTACCTGGTAATATTTTTTTCCTTCAAATGTGTAGTGCTGATAATGCTTTTTTTTTCTTCAAAAAATGCACTGCTGGTAATATTTTTTTCTTCAAAAATGTATCGCTCGTAATATTTTTTTCCTTAAAAAATATATGGCTGGTAATATTTTTATAAAAAAAATATAATAATATTATAATATAATATATAATAATATGTTTATATAAAAATATATTGCTGATAATACTTTTTTCCTTCAAAAATGTATTGCTGGTAATATTGTTTTCTTTCAAAAATGTATGGTTGGTAATATTTTTTTTTCAAAAATGTATTCCTAGAACTTTTACTATAAAAATCTATTTTTATACTTTATAGTGTTTGAACCCCAGTTAGGGGGTTAACTATTTGCCCATAGCTAGGACCCGAACAAGTGCTACCATCCCGGGTCAGGGTGGACGTGGGAACAACTGCAATTAAGAGGTGGTTCCCTGCTCCTCACAACCTCTCAATCAGAGGTCTTCCTGTTGGATGCAGTTTATTGTCGAATTGGTAGATGACTCTGGTAAACCAGTTATCAGGTTGTTACAAGACGTGATCGAGGTAACGAACAAGGCGAAAAAAACAAAAACAAAAACAAAAAAAACAAAAAAACAAAAAAAAGAAAATCTTTTTAAACAAAACTGCTCCCTTTTAATCATCTTAGAGAACCATTTTCGCCTTTCATCAACATGGCTAATGCTAACCTCCAGAAGAGAAAATCATTTTGCGTCTTTTCGGACTAACCTTTTCGCCTGACATTAAGTGTAAATATATTAAATCAATCGCTAGGTCTGCTGCTATGAAAGTTGGTTCACTCTGTCTTCATAGACATTTTTCTCGGCTAAATCTATCTTACATATTTATAATTCTATCATTCGTCTTTGCTTCTGTTATATATTTAGAGATTCTTGATAAAATCTAAAGTATCTGCAATGTTATTAGTTCTGATTTGGCATCTCAGCTTCAGCCACTTTCCTACTGCCGTAATGTAGCTTCCCTTTGCTCTTATATAAATACATCACAGTAACTGTTCTAATGAACTTACCCCTAACCTAAAATTTATGAATTTAAGCGCAATATTAGATTGGCGGCAAGGCCTCTTCATTTATCAGTTGAAATACCTGGATGCAACCGTAAGTTCTATGCTAATAGTTTATTCTCTCCCATTTCTCGCTTGTGGAATTCTCTTCCGGCATTTTGCTTCTCAGTCAACTTTAATTTTTAAAAAAATTAAACGCAATGTCAATCGTTATTTTTTGTCTTCTTAATTCTTGTTATTTTATTGTTCTCACTTCTTAATGATTTTTTTCTTATATTCTCTCACACTGAATGATGCGTCTTAGTGACTTTATTGTCTTGCTTGGTGCGAAATTATTTAAAAAAAGTAATTATTTATCTTGCCAGAGAACCGAGGATGTTCTCTTGAACATGAATGCGGCAGTCGTACCAGTTGTTACCGGAGCGAGGGTGGGGGACGATCCCCAAAATCTAGGAGGTAGACTGAAGGAATGGAAATTATGAGAAGCGTCAAGACTATCCGTCCGATGGCTATATATTATTATTATTATTATTATTATTATTATTATTATTACTTTAGAACATGTACAAACTACCAACTACTACAAAATTTTACATTTTGTTTCGACATTGTAAGAACAATGTCTCATCTGGTAGTTAATAATGATAGTAATAAAAGTTTTATTGAAAAAATATTTGTAGTAGTTTGTGGTTTGTACATGTTCTAAAGTAATAATAATAATAATAATAATAATAATAATAATATATATATATATATATATATATATATATATATATATATATTAGAATTGGCAAACCTGGTTCGAACATGTAAGTTTCAGACTATAATATCTCTCTTTTATATTTACTGATAGTTTTTCTAATACAAGGCACAATTTCCACTCAAGGTAGAGGGTTACTGTGTGGGTTTGTTGTAAAGTAGAAGAGAATGGGGAATTAAGAAATGTATATTACGAAGGCGTGTAAGATATCGGTTGACCTTAGACTTAAGAGCAAGATTGTAAAGCTTAAGAAAGCACTCTCTTGGTGGTATGTTCTACAAAGTAACAGTTATGGGGAAGAAGCTGTCTGAATGAAATTGCTACTTATCAAAGGAACACGAAGGGAAAAGGGACGATTTGCCCCCGTGAACATAGCATGATGGTAAACGTTAACTAGCGTTGTCCATAACGATTTTTATTTTCAGTCGTTTTCTATTGAGGAATCTTAATATTAATAACCTGATGCCAGTTTGCACTCCTCTTTGCCAAATTCCAATTCTGGAACGAGAGTTCATAACGTTTAGTCGCAGGACTCTTATCTCTAAAAATGTGCAAAATGTCACAAGCTTAGGCTTCTCGACTCATGAATACCGCGTGAAGAGCAAGAGAAGGCGTCCCAGAAGACACAAAGGATTTAAAAAATGTAATAATATTTTTATTTGTTGATTCTCATTTAAGGGTTGCAAGGTAATAAGGTCAGCTTTGAAACAGAACCATTGAAGCGAGTTCTAATTCCCACTGAGGATGCCTGTGTTCACTTTATAATAATGCCTTTTACGCACAAATACCCTTGGGGAAGGTATTAATCCGCCTCTTCCCTCTAGTTATGGGTTAAATAATAGGACAGACTGGATTCTATAGCCTTGGTCGGCAACCAGTCTACCGCAGAAAGCAATGGCAACCTACTTTTTTTTTTTTAATCATGTCACCCCAAGCAAGGCATTCCACTGCCACTATAGCGCAGGGGGTTACACAGGGCGATAGACGAGTTAGGATGTACATAGGGGGAGAGTTGGAGAGAATGGGTGTGGGTTAGTGTGTTAGGAGGTGTCTATTGACCTTACTTTTAAACTCCTGGAGGTTATAGCCATCGGGGAAGCAAGCATGCGGAAGGGAATTCCACGGGCGGGAAGTGCGAGAAAAAAGCTGTTGGAGTAGAAATTGCGGTTACATTTCATCGGTTTCACTGTAAAAGGGTGGGACCTAGTTGCCAATCTAGTATCTCTTGCAAACTCACACCTAGGGGGCACCAGTGATTTAAGTTCATCAGAGCAGAAGCCATGAAAGTATTTATAGAAAAGGCACAGCGAAGCCATGTCACGCAGGTGAGAGAGTGACTGCAGGCGGTCAGCTAAGTAGGTATCAATCACATTACAGATTCTTCGCTGTATTTTGTTAAGAAGCCCGAGGAGAATAGCAGGGGCACCCGACCAGATGTGGCAACAGTACTGTGGGATAATCTTCTACCCAGTCAGTCATGTCTCTTTCGAGACATGATCGCCCAAGTCGTGTATCACGTATGGCACTTGACTGACTGACTGAATATAATAGTTGGAATCATGATTAAGGCTTCTGGTCATAAAGTGGGGGATTAGTTTTCTATTGTTATAAAGTAATAAACTGATCCCCTACTAATTACTACTTAATAATATAATACATCTCTTCCCCCTCTTGCTATGAGTCAATTACCAGGACAGATTGGGTTCTATAGCCCTGGCTAGCAATCAGTCTACCGCAGAAAACAATAGCAACCTACTGCGGGATAATCTTCTGCCCAGTTAGTCATGTCTCTTTCGAGACATGATCGCCCAAGCGTGTATCACGTAACTGACTGACTGACTGACTTTTGATAAGGTATGAATTCACGTTTCTCTGTGCTCTGTCTTACTGACATATGTCTGGACATAGTGTCTCGTCATTACCATACAACGATAGTTGACAGAGAAGAGAGTGGGTGTGTGACCACGTGAATAAAACGTTGTAACTCGTAGGAGATAAAAAAGGCTTCCTATATGCGCGTGTGTGTATGTGTGTGCACGCACGCACATCTCTTTATAATTAGCTTTTAAAAATGATAAATTCTTTTAATGGTAATGGTCCTTAATCATTTTCAGCCGCATGAATTTAATGCTAAATAACTTTAAAAAGTGTATATCTACAGCAGTAATGATTGAAATCGTTGAAGGTTGTAGGTTGTAGGAACTTGTATACTGCACAGTTTGAATCAGCAGATTTATTTTGAACACTATGTTTCTTCAGAACATCGATGATCATGCACCTCCGATTCCCTTTTCTTTATTATCTGTGAATAACCTTCTTGGGAAAGAGCATTGTATAGGTTCCTGTTACCTTATCTACGGTTTGGAATTAAGATATTTCCTTCTGTTAGACTGATTACCATCTAAAGCGTGAGTGTCCAGTCTACTATTTCGCACATAGCCCAATCTATGGGTTAAATACAGGGAGTAAAAAAACAACTTTTTTTTATTAATGATATATTATGATTTGTATAATTTCAAGAAATGTTCAATTGAAAGTGTGTCACTTGAAGATGAACGGTAACAAAAAGCGGTAGGCAATGATGATGTAAGGATTTGTATTGAATCTAATCAGCCTTATGCAAGTCAAATGTCAAATGTCAAATGCTTTTTTTTTTCAATTATATGTCTGCACTTCAGTTAAGTGCCATACGCGAAACACGCTCGGGCGATCATGTCTCGAAAAAAAACATGACTAACTGGGCAGAAGATTATCCCAAAGTAGGTTGCCATAGAACCCAATCTATCCTGTTATTTGACTCATAGCTAGAGGGGGAAGAGATATATTATATTATTAATTAGTAATTGGTGGGGGATCATTTTATTACTTCATAACAATAGAAAACCGATCCCCCACTTTATGACCATCATAAACATTAATCATAATTCCAACTATTATATTCAGTCAGTCAGTTAAGTGCCATACGCGAAACACGCTCGGGCGATCATGTCTCGAAAAAGACATGACTGACTGGGCAGAAGATTATCCCAAAGTACGTTGCCATTGCTTTCTGTGGTAGACTGGTTGCCAGCCAAGGCTATAGAACCCAATCTGTCCTGTTATTTATTCCATAACTGGAAGGAAGAAACGGATTAATACCTTTCCCAAGGATATTTGAGCGTAAGTGAATGCAAGGAATTCAACTGGAATTCGAACTCGGCTCCCCGATTTCTCGTTCCGAGCCGATATCCACTGCACCACAACGCACATCCGCTATGTCTGCACTTAGATCGGTAAAAAGATGCATATTATTAAAATGAATAGTATATGATCCTGGTAGACAAAACAAACACATCCCTTCCCAATAAACAAAAAAACACTAACATTTTTAGTGACCTGATTCCCCATTCCAAGCTTTAACATAAATAGAGAGAGCTACCTCCATTTGCAATCTTGACAGGAGTCAACAACATATATTTGCTTGTTGACCCTTAAACGCTGGGAAAAAGTTTGAACGAACGTGCACGTCAAACAGGTAAAAAACAAGAAAATTAAATTTTTAAGAGTATTTTTATCCATATTTTCGTTTTAATAATATACAACAACTATTTAAAAAGTTATATTTAAATCCCTTACGTTATAAAAATAAAGCAAAAGAAAAATAAAACAAATATTAGGTCCTTAAATATTTAATAGTATGACACTCTTTGAAACATTCCTTGCACAATGCAGTTCTGTATTCGTTGCACCAGGTTGTCAACATTTTTCGTTTTTTTTCCTTCGAGAAGAAAACATGGACATAGCACCGTCTTTGCTTTGTTCTTCTCATTTTATTTGCTGGCAAAATACCCACAAAAATAACATAATCTGATGAATTATAGTAAATAGTAACATCATAAATCATCGAGTTGCTAATTTGTCATTTTAGACTGAAATCATGAATGGACGATGCCTGTATTGCTGGAAAAGGTTTTAAATCATCAATCAATTAATGATATTCAGTGAAACATCAGTTGATGATACCCGATGTTTAAAAATTATTTTGTTTATCTATTTTTTTAAATAAGATGTCCAAAACGGAAATTTTCTATTTTGCACAAAAATGTAAACGTAAGTTTAAAGCAGACAATGTGTTAAATTTTTAAACTATTTCACAATTTTAAAATCACTCAGTACAAATGCATAATTTACAGACAATTGTTTTGAACTAAGTGATATAGATTATGATAAATCTATGGGATCAAGAAATGCATTGTATGTACCTTTTTATTAGCATGAAGCTTATAGGCGTGAGAAGATCAAAATGTAAGCATATTTTAAGTATGAAGCTCAGCTCAGATTTTTTGAAACAACTTTGAATATTAAAATTTTACCTTTCTCAAAATTTGAATTAAAAAATTCCAAACATTACCTGAATATAGGTACATGGATAAGGTACCTCTACTCATTTTTGATACCTGAATATAGGTACCTCCACTCGTTTTTAATACCTAAATTTAAATTAAATTTTTTAAAATAAAAAGTTTTCTTGAAGCTTTAATTTTAGCTTTAATTGAAAGCCAAGAGATTAAATTTACTAATTTCAGTAAGCAAATACTCTGGTGTATTTCAAATAGAAATTATATTGATTGGAATCTAAAATTTTTCAGATTAAAAAAATTCAATTTTTTGGTCATTTTTGATCGATCGACACATTTTGTAAACAGAGGCCATTTCTCGGTTTTAAAAAATCTTGGAAAAATATAATATACCTTGCTGATAGGTTATTTTATTAAAATTAGCAAATTTAAACTTACCTTTATCTGATTTGAAACAAGTATTACTTGCTTACTGCCTGAAATGTACTATACACTTCTTAATTATGGTAGCCTTGTTATCAGGATTATCATTGTGTTATCATCGGCGATAACTGACATGACAGACGGAAGCCAGTAAAATATGCTAAGTATGGAAGACGAATTTAACATAATTTTATGTAACTTAATCGTACGTTTCGCTTTTTGGTTTTTAGCTAGATAATAAAATTAAAAATTTAACACAATATATTCAGTAATTATCTAATATTTTATAGAATTTTAGTTAATTTAGCTTTATAGCCTTACGTTTGAAGATGTTTTATGAAAAATGATAATTAAAATAAGATAAAACTTTATTTTAAAATAATTTTACAAATTTAATAACAGAGAATGAAAGTATGTAACATGACAGCAGTAACTCAGTAATTTATGAAATGTTATTGCATTTATTAATTTTTATTTTTAATATCTATTTTTCATTTAGGTATCTCCACAAATTGTGAATTTCACAATTACTTTTTTATCAAAATTAAGAAACTAGGAATTAAAATATAAAACTTGCTTTAAATTTTGAAGGGTGATTTGCAAAGCCCGTTGAATGTTGAAACGTAGGGCACAGGAAACACGCAAGCGAGATGAAAGAATTGTACTATACCTAAAATGTTTATCAAGTTTGTTTTTTTCTGTAAGAAGCGCAGCCTTTGAAACACGTTACCTTTTAATGATATATATCACGTACGGCCACCCGTAAAAAGTAAAAACGGGTCATCAGTATGCACACGAATAAAATGTTTTAATTATTTTAAAAATCGAATGGCTCGATTATTTGTATTAAGCTTTTCAATGTTCGATTAATAAATAGAGTCTTCGCGTATTAACTTAACAACCTAGCGTGAACGGTGAAGAAGGAAATTTTAAATGATTTTTGAAACTTTATAAATTATAATATTAAAAAGAAAAGAAACCAATTCTTGTAAAAATTTGTTATGCATTGAAAAAGTTTTTTCTCTTCAGACTATGATATCCTTAATATATATAGTTTATAAAACCAATTAAAAGTTTATCTAAATAAAAAAAAATGGCATAGTTTTATTGCATTTTTGTTTTCACAATTCGAAGCAGATTTTCTGAAAAACGGCTAGTTTAGAAAAAACAAAAACAAAACAAAAAACAAAAAAAAAGAAAACAAAAAACAAAATCAAAAAACAGCTGATTAGCATTCCCCAATGACTCCTGAATTTAATTAATATTAGGCAGATAGGCGAACTCTCGCGAATTTATAAACATTTCAGGAAATTAATGGGTGGGTTGGTGGGTGAGGGGTCAACATATTTAAAAAATATTTTTACCAAGATTTTCTAAAAATATTTTTTTCGAAAATGATTTCAGTCATATGTGAATAAGTGCTGAAATTTTCATAAAAATCTGACCATTATTTGATTTTTTCAAGAATTTCCAAATTAATGTGTCTTTTATCGGCAAAAAAGTGCCTTGCGTAATATTACATTTGCTGTAATAAACCCTTGTAAAAATTGCATCACTCACAGACGAAAGAAAAACAAGATTTTCTACCAAAATTTCAAACATGTTAGAAAGAATTAAAAAAATTAAAAAATAATTAAAAAATACTTTGATTTATCCTCTAATAACATGAATATTTTAAAACTTTGTTTTTATTTAGTTTGGGTTTTTTTATATTATGCTGTTTTTTATTTTTTTTCAGTGAATTAATACTTTCAACACAACGTTTCGGCCGACATGTTCATCTTCCTTTAGGCGCATCTTACGAGACTTTAGAAACAGATTCCATAATTTTGTTAAACTATATTCTTGTCCGAAATATTGATAGTATGTGTTGATAGCTTAGTGGGGCGCAATGCAATCAGTGTTTCCTCAAACAAGAAAGTGAAAATGAATAAACAAACAATTACGGGCAATTACCAACAATATATTTTATTGCATAAAACTGTCTTCATTTGATTCGCCGGGCTGAATTTTGAAAAAGGAAAACCATTCATTTGTATTCAATAATTTATTATTTAAAAAAATTATATTTAAAACAAATGTTATTTATGTAAACATTATTATGTCATTTTTCATCATATTTCGATTTCTGCTTTGGTCTCACTACCAACCAAGTCTGCGGGGAGACCTAAGGCAGGTAGTGGCGTGTTGTTATGGCTCCATTTCATGTTTTTCTATCTTCCCTATCATCCCCAGCATTACATAGATAAAGTTTTCCTTAGTGTGTGGGCTGTACTTAATAAGACAATTTTTTGTATATCTCTTAAGCTGGGGTTTCCAGGGATTCTTTCAATGTGTTGTTTTGTTCCATTTTTTATCATTCCAAGTGCACCTACTATCACTGGCACAACTCTTGTTTTCAATTTCCACATTTTTTCTATTTCAATTTCCAGGTCTTTATATTTTGACAGTTTTTCAAATTTCTTGATTGCTATGTTACAATCCGCTGGACAAGCCATATCAATTAATAGACAAGTTTTCTCCTTCTGGTTTTTAACAATAATGTCTGGCCTGTTTGCTTCAATTTTTCTGTTTGTGTAGATGGTGTAATCCCATAGAATGGTTACATCTTCTATTTCTGTAACCGGTGCTGGGTGATGTTCATACCAGTGTTTGTTTACAGCTTTTCCATAATGTTCGCACATTGCCCAATGTAAATATTGCCCAACTCTATCGTGGCGATTTTTATATTCATTTGGGGCAAGCACAGAACAGCCTGAGATTAGGTGGTCTATTGTTTCTTGGTGTTTATCACAAAACCTGCATTTTGGATCCATATCATTATGCATAATATTTGCCTGAAAGTTTCTAGTGAAAAGACTTTGGTCTTGTGCTGCAAGAATAAAGCCTTCAGTTTCAGACTTTAATCCAGATGCACGTAACCATCGATGAGTATTAACTTTGTCAACATTGGATTTATTGGCACGTTCTGGATATTGGCCATGCAGAGGTTTGTCTTGCCAGCGCTGTTTCATCTGTTCAAGCGCTTTATCTTTGGCTTTCATTTTCATATTTTTTGCCGCAATAGTTGGTTCTTGGCTTCTGTTTTGCTTTTCTACAGAATCTACTAACTGTAAATCTTGTTTGTATTTACTGCCTTCTTTTATTATTGAATATTTTTTCTTTCTTTCTTCATGTTGTCTTACTAATTGTATCATCCAATCCTTTGTTGTTTCTATGTATGTTAGTAAGCCAATAGTTGTTGTCTTGTATGACAATTCCAGCTGAATAAGACCTCTTCCACCTTCTTTATGGGGTATGTATAGACGGTCTACATCAGCCTTTGGATGATGCATCTTATGCTTAGAAAGAAGCTTTCTTGTTTTAGCATCCATTCGCCTGATGTCGTTTAGAGTCCAGTTTAAGATGTTAAAGCTATATTGGACAACTGGGATTGCAAGGCTATTAATGGCCATAACTCTGTTCTGTGAATTTAATTCAGTTTTTAATATCATTCGTAGCCTTCTATAGTACTCTTTACGCACTATTTCTTTCATTTTTTTATGGTGAATGTTTTCACTTTCATTTACACCTAGGTATTTATAAGCTTCTTCTGGTTTCAATTCTTTTATTGTTACAGCAGGGTCTAGGCTAATTGAGGACGTTTCTTGTATTGATCCACGTAAAACTGTAGCTTTAGCACATTTATTCAAATTAAATTTCATTCCAATGTCTTCGCTGAAGCATTTTACAGTTTGCAGAAGACCTTCCAGCTCATTATCATTCTTAGCATATAACTTTAAGTCATCCATGTAAAATAGATGGCTTATTTTATTTTGTCCTATTTTATAACCACATTCTGTCTTATTAAATTGACTGGTTAGTGCTATTAATGATATGCAGAATAGTAAGGGAGATAAAGAATCACCTTGAAATATACCTCTTTTGGTGTTTATTTCATCAGACTTATAGGTTCCATTTATATGATTGAGGTAAAGGGTTGTTTTCCATATAGACATGCACTGTTTGATGAAATTGATGATGACGGGCGATATCTTGTATATATTTAAAGTCTTTAAAATCCAGTCATGTGGCACACTATCGAATGCCTTTCGATTATTTAATAACAATAATAATAATAAAGTACTGTATATTGTATAAAAAACATTGCTTTTTCATTAAAATAGTAAAAATGAACTAGTCGGATTTAAAAGACTTATATAACATAAACTGTTGGATTTAACGGACTTGCAACATTAAGTGAAATTATCCGGATCGTTTGATAGAGAGTCGTTAATTCGAGAAAGACAGACAATATATGAAGGCTGAACAATATATCGGCTGAAAGATTGTTAAAAATGATGGGTTTACGAATTTTAATCATTTGTGGAATAATCCTTCATTCCAAACCTTCAAACAATATTAAGCAGGCTAGAAAATGCATTGGCCCAAATGTAGTGATATATTTATCAGTATAATTTGCAAACGAATGGCAGGATTGCATCAAGAAACATTAGTATGGCAAGAGAATACATTGTTCAAAATGTAGCCATGAAAACAACGAAGATGAGGATACGATACTAGACGGATAAATTTGCAGAACAATGACAACAGACAATATAACCTATTGACCTAAACGAAATTATGAAAATAACTAAGATAAGAATATTCATTAGAATAGGCTTTTCAGTTTTTATTCAGTGTACAATGTGGCAGATGAGACATTGTAGCGTAGGGAGCTGGTTAATGTTTCTTGGTTCGGCCTTGTGTCAGACTTAACCGAACTCTCTACAGCTTGTTGAATTATCATCAGAAGGTTTTCATCGTTATCAGAAGGTTGTTTGTCGGTTGAAATGTATGGATTAGTGTAGAAGAGTGGAATAATAAAATATACATTTTGAATGTTAAAATAGAAATTTATTATAAGAAAAGACTAACATAAGTTGTAGAAATTAATGTTCAATTAGAAACATTATTAAGAAGTTAAGGGTAGAGTTCGTACAAAATGTTCTAGTAGTAATTGTTGAAATAGATAAGGAGAAAGAGAAAGAGGACAATGTCCCAGTTGACCTGAAGTTGAATGTTACATTTTAGATGTTTGTCTTTCTCGCTGCTTCCATCTCTCTGACTCTTGACTGACACCGAGGTCATTATATAATCCTTTTGAATTTCACACTGGATCGCCAAGTCCTTCCAAGTCTTACAAGTCGCTCCCACTGGTTAAAAATCATTTTAACACCTACTTGCGAAATCTGATTTTGACTTTTTCGTTTTCGTCAATTTTATTTGGGAAAATCAGAATTTCACACGTCGTTGTGAATTTTTGTAAAAGTGAAGAAGCTTGATTTTAATTAATTTATTATCCGCTACAACATACACCTAAGAAGGGTTAAAAAACATATCGGCCAAAATAGTCTATTAAGCACAAAATAGATGAAGATACTCTTCTGAAAATACACAGAACAATCGTTCTTACTTCTTTAAAAAAACTTGCTTATTTTAATAATTAAAAAACAAACAAACAAACAAAAAACAACAACAACAACAACAAAATATGGAAACAAAAATCCTGAACATTTGGAAACATTTCTTACCTCCTGTCGCATCATTTTCTTAATTCTTAGCAAATAATCCATTTTAGAGTACCATATTTGGATACAGATGACTAACAAACGGTAAAGAGAAAACTTACGAATAAGAAATGTTATGCTGCCATTGCTATATCTAGAGAGAATATTTATACTATGAAGCATGCATTTTTCAGGCGTTTAGAGTAGGTCACGTGATTTTTTAAATTCAGACTTGTTCTATACGTCACATCATGCATATTTGGTAAGGGGCTTCATAGAATTGTTTTAGCAATTTGATTTCTGTATATAAAGGAAAAAAAAGAAGAAACACACATGAGAAGATATCTAATTAAACATAATCCATTATAAGCCAAGAACTATTTTATAGAACTATTAATGGAAGAAAGCAAAAAACTCGAATATTTATTAAAAAGAAGTAAAAAAATGACTGCAAGAAGTTCGTTCACTTCACATAAGAATTCGTTTTTAAAACCCCAGATATTCAACAACAACAACAACAACAACAACAACAACAACAACAACGTTGGTTCCTATAATATCCAATGATTTATATCGGAGTGGGGTATATTCTTATATTTAGTAAATCTTTCACCATTGTAAAATCGTACATTTACCAAAAACTGCTAAAAGTTATAACTCGAAATCACGCATGCGTATTTCGCATAAGTTGTGTTTCTATTAATGGCGTTTATTTTAAAGAATAAATATTGGATTAACAAACTGTTTCTAACACACATGAAGTTATGCTTAATTAAATACTTTATTTTTTACCAGTTCTTGGGTTGATTAATTTTTCGCAAGAATTAATCCTCAAGTTGATTAAATGTTTGCTTAAATTTGTTATGTTTGGATTTACTAAATAAAAAGAAAAATATTTCAGTGTAACTAAACCAGTAAAATTGGCAGTATTCTTAAATACACTGATAACCATTTAGTAAATCTTTTTGATTAATTTTGCGTTTTTTAAAATTATTTTTAAATACTTAAGCCTTTTTATTACTTTTAAATATTTAGCCACACTTCCAAAAACTAAGAGGTGTATTGAGAGACAGGAAACAAGAAAAAGTGTATTGAGCTGTTACGGGATATCTGTCCTATATGGCAACGAATGCTGGACAACCTTCTCAAAGATGGAGAAGAGACTTGAAACAACAGAAATATGGTTCTACAGAAGAATTCTGAAGGTACCATGGACCGAACGCGTGGGCAACGACGAGATTTCGGAGAAAATGGAAACAAAAAATAAACTTATACTTAACATCAGGAAGAGACAGTTGAAATTTCTGGGACGCGTAATGAGGAAGGAAGGCTTGGGGAATGTGATGCTCACAAGGCGGATGGAGGGAAAGGGGGACAGAAGAAAAAAGCGCGTGATATACTTGATGGGCTTAAGCGAATGGATGGCAGAGCAGTGTTTGGGAGCAATAATAAGATAGAATGGGGACAGGAAGATGTGGAGTGCCATGATCAACTATGCCCTGAAGGAGTACGGCACATAAAAGAAAGAAGATATCACTAGTTGCGTTGAATAAGATCGCTTATCAATGAATTATAAAACTCGTGTAACTTTGAAACAACTTTTTTTTTTACTGCCACTGTTGTGCAGGGAGTTACATGGGAACAAAGTTATGAGAAAGAGTGACAGGTTATAGGGGGTGTCAGGAAGCGGGTAAGAGAAGAATGAGAATACTGATGAGAGTGGAGTGGACGGAGAAAGGAGCATGAGAGAGAGGATGCAGGTTAGTGAGATAGGAGATGACTTTACATTTGAATTCTTGGAGATTGTAGCAGTCAGGAAAGCAAGTAAACGGAAGGGAATTTCACAGGCAGGAAGTGCGAGAAAAGAACCTATTAGAGTAGAATTTACGTTTACAATTTATTGGTTTCACAGTAAAAGGGTGGGACCTAGTTGCTAATCTTGTGGCTCAAGTAAATTCATATATAGGGGGTACCAGTGAGTTAGGTTCATCCGAGTAGAAGCTGTGAAAGTATTTGTAGAAGAGACACAGGGAAGTCACATTGCGCCGGTGAGAAAGTGACTGTATCCAAGCTGCCAAGTCGGAATCGATCACATTACAGATTCTCCGTTGGATTTTGTCAAGGACCCCTAGGTGGATAGCAGGAGCACCCGACCAGATATGGCAGCAGTATTTAATGCACGGGCGGGTGGTAGATTTGTATATGTGCAGGATTGTTTCAGACGGGAAGAACTTCCTGGCACTGCACAGCTGCCAGAAAAAGAACGATGTATTTTTTGTTCCTTTGATCAACTTTTCATTAAAAAATTAACTTGTAAGACTGGGTTAAGTTTGGAATAAACTCACAATGACTGGCCTGAAAAAAGATTACATCCTGGTATTTAGAAGATCACATCGCTGCAAATTAACGCACATGCGCATCTAGAATCATGCTTGCTTTATTTAATAATCTAAACTTATTTATATATGGAACTTTGTGTGTGTGTGTGTGTGTGTGTGTGTGTATGGGAGTCCGTTACCTATAGACTCCGAAACGGCTGAACCGATTTTCTTGAAAATTTATACAGTTGTACTATAAGCGTCTGCGAGTGTTCTTAGCTAGGTTTCGTGTCGAGGTACCCCCGATAAATATAAAAAATCGATAATCGAAAAAATCGTGTTATAGAAGGAGTGGTCCGATTTTAATCAAATTTGATACACTCATAGACAAAGACATAAGAAACGATATTCAGAAGTTTCGAGGTTGCAGTTCTTACAATAATGCAGAAAATCGATAATATATAAATATAAAAGGCAAGATGTTTGTGTGTGTGTCTGTTTATCTGCCTGTATGTCTGTATTTTTTTCAGCCCTTTTATTTTAGTTTTTGCTTCCTGTTTGGCTTTAAGTAGGTATAATTGTAGCTCTTAGTCTCAGCCATGATACCATTTACTCAGAGGACTTATTTAGCCTTCAAAATTCAGTTTACAATGAAAAAACTTATTTGATATCGATACCAGGAAATCAAAATTTGACTTACATCGATTCATTTTTCTTGCAATCTACGGTTTCGCTTTAACTGGAAACAACTATTGCTTTTTGGTCTTTCGTGCCAACGTCCAAAGAGTCTGAGCTCAAGGACCATGGATTAGTTTTAAAGCTTTCTTTACACCCGAGCAACGAGTGCAATTTCTGTTTTAGAAAAGATTCAACAGTATTTTATTTATGTATTATTTAAAATTTTGCCTTCTTTTCTTTTTTCCGTGTCCTATTCATTCGTTAATTCGGTCTATTCTTTAAAAAAATGTTCCTTCAGCACAATGTGTTTATTTTTTTAACGAAATATTTTATTTAATATCGTCGTACTTATGAAGAGACTGTGTTCTACAAAAACGTTCCACTGCATGTATGCATGCATGCATCTATCTATCTATCTATCTATCTATCTATGTAGGTCTTTTCATATCTATCTATCTATCTATCTATCTATGTAGGTCTTTTCATATCTATCTATCTATCTATCTATCTATGTAGGTCTTTTTCATATCTATCTATCTATCTATCTATCTATCTATGTAGGTCTTTTCATATCTATCTATCTATCTATCTATCTATCTATCTATCTATCTATGTAGGTCTTTCTATCTATCTATCTATCTATCTATCTATGTAGGTCTTTTCATATCTATCTATCTATCTAATCTATCTATCTATCTATCTATATGTAGGTCTTTTCATATCTATCTATCTATCTATCTATCTATCTATGTAGGTCTTTCTATCTATCTATCTATCTATCTATCTATCTATCTATGTAGGTCTTTTCATATCTATCTATCTATCTATCTATCTATCTATCTATCTATGTAGGTCTTTTCATATCTATCTATCTATCTATCTATCTATCTATCTATCTATGTAGGTCTTTTCATATCTATCTATCTATCTATCTATCTATGTAGGTCTTTTCATATCTATCTATCTATCTATCTATCTATCTATCTATCTATGTAGGTCTTTTCATATCTATCTATCTATCTATCTATCTGTGTAGGTCTTTTTCATATCTATCTATCTATCTATCTATCTATGTAGGTCTTTTCATATCTATCTATCTATCTATCTATCTATGTAGGTCTTTTCATATCTATCTATCTATCTATGTAGGTCTTTTCATATCTATCTATCTATCTATCTATCTATCTATCTATCTATCTATCTATCTAGGTCTTTTCATATCTATCTATCTATCTATCTATCTATCTATCTATCTATCTATCTATGTAGGTCTTTTCATATCTATCTATCTATCTATCTATCTATCTATCTATCTATCTATGTAGGTCTTTTCATATCTATCTATCTATCTATCTATCTATCTATCTATCTATGTAGGTCTTTTCATATCTATCTATCTATCTATCTATCTATCTATCTATCTATCTATGTAGGTCTTTTCATATCTATCTATCTATCTATCTATCTATCTATCTATCTATCTATGTAGGTCTTTTCATATCTATCTATCTATCTATCTATCTATCTATCTATCTATGTAGGTCTTTTCATATCTATCTATCTATCTATCTATCTATCTATCTATCTATGTAGGTCTTTTCATATCTATCTATCTATCTATCTATCTATCTATCTATCTATCTATCTGTAGGTCTTTTCATATCTATCTATCTATCTATCTATCTATCTATCTATCTATCTATGTAGGTCTTTTCATATCTATCTATCTATCTATGTAGGTCTTTTCATATCTATCTATCTATCTATCTATCTATCTAGGTCTTTTCATATCTATCTATCTATCTATGTAGGTCTTTTCATATCTATCTATCTATCTATGTAGGTCTTTTCATATCTATCTATCTATCTATGTAGGTCTTTTCATATCTATCTATCTATGTAGGTCTTTTCATATCTATCTATCTATCTATGTAGGTCTTTTCATATCTATCTATCTATCTATCTATCTATCTATCTATCTATCTATGTAGGTCTTTTCATATCTATCTATCTATCTATCTATCTATCTATGTAGGTCTTTTCATATCTATCTATCTATCTATCTATGTAGGTCTTTTCATATCTATCTATCTATCTATCTATGTAGGTCTTTTCATATCTATCTATCTATCTATCTATGTAGGTCTTTTCATATCTATCTATCTATCTATCTATCTATCTATCTATCTATCTATCTATGTAGGTCTTTCATATCTATCTATCTATCTATCTATCTATCTATCTATCTATGTAGGTCTTTTCATATCTATCTATCTATCTATCTATGTAGGTCTTTTCATATCTATCTATCTATCTATCTATCTATCTATCTATGTAGGTCTTTTCATATCTATCTATCTATCTATCTATCTATCTATGTAGGTCTTTTCATATCTATCTATCTATCTATCTATCTATCTATGTAGGTCTTTTCATATCTATCTATCTATCTATCTATCTATCTATCTATCTATCTATGTAGGTCTTTTCATATCTATCTATCTATCTATGTAGGTCTTTTCATATCTATCTATCTATCTATCTATGTAGGTCTTTTCATATCTATCTATCTATCTATCTATGTAGGTCTTTTCTTATCTATCTATCTATCTATCTATCTATGTAGGTCTTTTCATATCTATCTATCTATCTATCTATCTATCTATCTATCTATCTATCTATCTATGTAGGTCTTTGCATATCTATCTATCTATCTATCTATCTATCTATCTATCTATCTATCTATCTATCTATGTAGGTCTTTTCATATCTATCTATCTATCTATCTATCTATCTATCTATCTCAGTCTGTTCATTATCTATCTATCTATCTATCTATCTATCTATCTATCTATCTATCTATCTCAGTCTGTTCATTATCTATCTATCTATCTATCTATCTCAGTCTGTTCATTATCTATCTATCTATCTATCTCAGTCTGTTCATTATCTATCTATCTATCTATCTCAGTCTGTTCATTATCTATCTATCTATCTATCTATCTCAGTCTGTTCATTATCTATCTATCTATCTATCTCAGTCTGTTCATTATCTATCTATCTATCTATCTATCTATCTATCTATCTATCTATCTATCTAGGTCTTTTCATATCTATCTATCTATCTAGGTCTTTTCATATCTATCTATCTATCTATCTATCTATCTATCTATCTATCTATCTCAGTCTGTTCATTATCTATCTATCTATCTATCTATCTATCTATCTATCTATCTATCTATCTATCTATCTCAGTCTGTTCATTATCTATCTATCTATCTATTTTCTACTCAGATTTTGGGAAGTGGTTAGGCATCAATACCCGTTTATATCTGTGTATCTTACTACGTTCTGTTCGCATCTCTCTCTCTGTCTCTCGTTATATATATATATATATATATTACTACGTTTTGTTCGCATCTCTCTTTCTCTCTCTCTCGGTGGCTTTCAAGCAAAATAATTGTCTAAATTAAAGTAAAAAAAAAAAGATTAAAGTTACATTACATGGCAGGAAATTTGG